>JBBBDQ010000509.1:880000-957500 GCA_037127315.1 Ascarosepion bandense | reverse complement strand
AAGACTATTTATTATTAGATCCCTTAAAAATAAGAATTTATTAAATAAACGCAACGAAATTAATGTCATATGTAGACATTGTAAATTATTCACATTAGAAAATGGATAAAACCTAAATTAAATAACATGCTCACTGAAGAATGAGATAAAAATAAAAATAAAGCCAAAAATGGAATAAGTTAGTTTTCCTTTCTTTCTTTTTTTTATTTTTTTAAATAATTCCCCATTTGTATCAGGATAATAAGCTTTACAGCAAATTGATAGATGGAGCGAAAAAATAGCAGTTCGAGGTTTCTTTGGAAAACATCTTTTCTTCAACAAATAGACTAAAGGGGACGAGAAAAGGAGATGGGTACTACAAAAAAAAAAAAAAAAAGGAATATCACATCAAATGTAATAAAACTAAAGGGAAAATGATCAGATCAGATAAATGCGAAGGGAAATAGACAAGAGAAGAATAGGGTCAAGGAAAAAGAAAAAAAAGAGGAGGAAAAAAGTTGGTTAGCACAGAAATTCTTCGGGGTCAAACCCCAAAGTGAATCTCCATTCTGATTAGCAACACACACATAAAAACACCCACATACATTCACAGTAAACCGAAAGTATTTGTCATTTAAATGTAAATCATCTGCATAACCACACCAACATTGCCTGATGATGAGAATTGATCTCGAAACATAGAAATTTCCATGTCGCAATGTAAAATTGACATAACCATATAATTATATTATATATATATATATATATACATACGTATACATGTGTATATTTACATGTATGTATATATATATATATATGTGTGTGTGTGTGTGTATATATACATGTATGTATATATATATATATGTCTATATATACATGTATGTATATATATATATGTCTATATATACATGTATGTATATATATATATGTGTGTGTATATATACATGCATATATATATATATATATGTGTATATGTATATATATTTAGTATATCGAGGCAGCAAGTAATTTTCTAAACATATTGTATTAAATATAAGAGACAATGAATGTCTATTATGTTTAATCATGAGCCGTTCTAAACGTCGTATTTTTGCTTTAATTTCAGTTGAAAATAAAGACAGAAATTCTCCTCATTATATATTATAAAAAGTTTAAAACAATTGACCTCATAGTCTATAATAACCCAACAAGCACTAAACTAAATTCTTTACAAAAAACCAATGTAGTGTACCAATTTACATGCCCATTCAGAGATTGCATCTCTGATACTAATCAAAAACCTAGTACATATATTGGTTTTACTACAACCACGCTCTCCCGTAGACTTACATGTCATCTTTCTGATCAGAGTACTATTAAACAACATTTCTCTGAAAAACATAAACATGTAGGTAATATCAGACAGATTTTGGTCAACAATACGGCGATCCTTACTCATACACACAGTAAGAGGAACCTGCAGATATTGGAGGCCATGTACATCAAATCGAAACAACCAATACTCAATAAAATCAACTTTAAAACAGGTAATAACATATTACATTGCATTTGACTACATGGTTTTGTTGTCATTTCGCGCT
This sequence comes from Ascarosepion bandense, assembly GCA_037127315.1. NCBI lineage: Eukaryota > Metazoa > Mollusca > Cephalopoda > Sepiida > Sepiidae > Ascarosepion > Ascarosepion bandense. The sequence continues at coordinate 955,941 of JBBBDQ010000509.1, read as the reverse complement.
ATCCCGCGGTGTGACGTCATAAAACCGCATCGCAAACTTAAGAACTGCGTTTATTATTTTTGGTAACTATTGCCGTTGCCAAGCGGAGTTTTATGTCAACACAAAATAAAATCGTCGGTGATGGTGGATTTTATAATATTTCAGTTTAAACTACCTCTCTGAAGATGGCTCATGTGAGCCGAAAGCTTAGAAGAAAACCAATAAATAATTATCCAAATGTTGGAGAATTTTTGTCTTTATTTTCAACTGAAATTAAAGCAAAAATACGACGTTTAGAACGGCTCATGATTAAACATAATAGACATTCATTGTCTCTTATATTTAATACAATATGTATATATATATATATATATATATATATATATATATATATATATATCTTATATACGGAAAGTAAAGCCCTGAAATTTAGCTTTGTTCACAGTGACATATACCCCATCACATCTACCCTTTTAAACAATGTTACCGTGATTTAGCTCAAAACTACAAGTCAAGCTCGTTAATCTATTCATAAACAAATTACACCTACAACTGCACCTGACTTGCTATCACTGATGCAATGTTTTTATGACGTCATCAAACTCATGTATTTTCTATTTTTTTATTCCCAGCAGAAGAAGATCACCAAGTTTGCCTTGACCTTTTTATTTTTACTGAATATTTCATTTATGTTGTTAAATATCCGAATGCTTCTTACCCATGCTAACCAAATACACATGATTCATTTGAAGGCAATTATATTTTTTCGCTATCTCACGATGGTTTGTCTGGCTATAACAAAAACTGCTCAATGATGCCCACTTCAAGTGGCGCCCAAGGCATATTCCATCCCTGTCAAACTAAGTACTTACCTGCACACACACACACACACACACACACACACACACACACATATATATGAGAATATCAAATGCACATCAAATATGGATCGGAATCCTTGAGGATGATATGATAAAGAACAAATAGGATATATATATATATATATATATATCCTCGCATTAATTCGGAAACACTTTCCGGAAAAAAATCCACTAAGTAAGATCTTTAATGAAAACCCTATTAAATTAATTTACAGATGTATGAACAATCTAGAAAAAATTATAAAAATCACAATAATTATATTTTAAAAAACTTCAACAAAATCAATAAAAACAATGTGATAACAGAAAATAACAATTTAGACAAGAAAAACTGTAATTGTAAAAACCACATACTGTCTGTTAGAAAAAATGTGCTTAACGGAATCAATAGTCTATCACTGCAAATATCTTCAAAGGAAAACCCAAATAATATAAAAATTTATATAGGAAGTACTAAAAACACTCTAAAGCATTGGATTTACCAGCACACCTTTTCATTTAATAATATCAAATACAAAAACAGAACATCCCTATCGAAATATCATTGGTACCTAAAGAAACAAAAAAAAAGAATCACCCACAATAACGTGGAAAGTTCTAAAAGAAGCTAAAACATGTAAGTCCTTAAATGAACCATGTTCATTATGTTCATACGAAAAACTATTTACTATTAAATCACTTAAGAATAAAAATCTATTAAATAAACGCAATGTGATAAATGTCATATGTAGGCATTGCAAATTGTTCACATTAAAAAATGGATAAAATCTAAATGAAATAACATGCATATAACCAACAATTGCTTAAGGAAAATAATTACTGACGAACTATACAAAAATAAAGTGAAACATAAAATTATTTTTTTAAATAATCTTTCTTTATAAAAAAAACTTTTCAACAAATAAATAAATAGATCAAAAAATAATTTTTATAAAAAAATCTTTCTTTTTATGAAATAACTTTACAACAAATAAATAAATAGACTAAAAATGTGAAAAAATATAGAATTGGTACTGAATGAGAATATCGCAACAAAGGCAATAAAACTGAAGGGAGAAGAGAGAAAAAAGAGGGAAAATGATAAGATCAGGTTAAAGGTAGGTTAACATCTTGACCGTTAAGTAGGGAAAAGAAACGAGGGAAAAGGGTAGGATGAAAAAGAAAAAAGAGAAAAAGTTGGTTAGTATGTATTCTTTGGGGCCAAATCCCAAAATGAATCTCCACTATGATTGGCCAAAAGAAACATAAAAATTCCGTGTCGCAATGTATAATTAATTGATAACTATATATATATATGTGTGTGTGTGTGTGTACGCGCATATATATATATGAAATTAATTGTTTGAACATTATTTTTTATTTTTTATCGATACTCGTATTTAAATAGATACTCTGTTTTTAATGAAACAGTATTATATATTTATATCTACCGGCCTGATTATTTACGATAAATTTTTATTACGAAAATGTGTGCCATTCGGCAGGATTCGAACCTGCGACCCCTATCTATATAGGGAAGCTACCATTTGACCTCTCGACCACGAATAGCCTCTAGTCTAAATTTGTTGACATTACGATACATTTCAGAGCAGATATGTTTGTTTACGATATCTGTCTGATATTACCTACATGTTTATGTTTTTCAGAGAAATGTTGTTTAATAGTACTCTGATCAGAAAGATGACATGTAAGTCTACGGGAGAGCGTGGTTGTAGTAAAACCAATATATGTACTAGGTTTTTGATTAGTATCAGAGATGCAATCTCTGAATGGGCATGTAAATTGGTACACTACATTGGTTTTTTGTAAAGAATTTAGTTTAGTGCTTGTTGGGTTGTTATAGACTATGAGGTCAATTGTTTTAAACTTTTTATAATATATAATGAGGAGAATTTGATTATTACTTTCGACTGGTTTAACATTTCTACGTATTATGTTTTTGAGAGTTTTTTCATCTTGTTTATAATTATTATGTATTTGGTTGCAATAGTATAAGTTAATAGTGTTATGTTTATTTTGATGTAAACCATTATTATTATTAATATTATCATTATTGTTAGAGCTATTGTTAATATATAGTGAGTGTACGTTTCACCGGAACTAGTGATTAGTGTTCAAACCCACAATACATTGTTGTATGTTTGTTTTTAAAGCATGCAGCATTTAACCAAGTTATATCTTTACACGAGGATAATACAATCATCGTCCTATCGCATTTTTTACTGTTCGTTTCTGTGCTGAAGTAGCTAAACTGGTCTAAACGACAGATAGACAATGAACAGGTCGAGGTCGGTAGCCTTATAAAAAAAAATGTTCTATTTCTCTTAAACATTCATCTCTGCTCTTTTGAAAATTTATATGAATTTACTGTTTAACTAAAAAATAATATCTAGTTAAATACGAGTATTTATTAAAAATAACGTTCAAACAAATTAATTAGATATGTTGGTTTTTAATCGATTGTGTAAATATACGAAACTTTTCCTAACATTGATTATATTTCTTTACATTTAGAGATTAATATTTTCGAGAAATCGAAAACTTGTGTTTACAATGCTTGATTCGGCTTCGTCTACTGCGAAATCATTCGTGGGCGAGCGGTTAAGGCATATCAGCTCAATTGATGGTACCCCTTATCTTGTTAGAGGTCATAGGTTCGATATATATTCAGTAATGGTCCTTAGCACATCTGCTGCAGAATCGACGATGCAAAAGCCATTTTGTTTGTCATAGAGAAGTTTGTTAAGATGTGAGATACCTATTTCAGCATTAGTAATAGCTTCGAATACCTTGCCAAAGAGGCTAAAAGGGCGATAATTAGAAGACTCAGAGTGCTCCGCAGAGTTCTTAAAAACAGGAACTACAGAACAGGACTTCCAACAAGCCGGAATGCAATAGTTATAAAGTTTGGAGTGAACCGGAGCCAACTAAGGGACACATTTCTTCTGAACAAAGATTGGAATTACATCACCTCCGCTTATCTTATGGGAGTCAAGCATAGAAATTAAATTAGAAACCAGAGACGAGGTTATATATATATATATATTACTCAGTTGAACATCACTTCTAGGTGAGAAATTGGGTATGGATACTCCAGACGAGTCAAGTGTAGAGTTGGACGAGAATTTGTGAGTGCTCGAAATTGTCTGCTGTGGATGTGAGGGATTCGAATTGATTAAATAGAGGATTTTCTGTTGTTTCTTGCCGAGCCACCAGTAATCTTTGGAATCAAACTTGCAAGATGCTATACGCTGCTTCATTCTATCAGGAAGCAACAGCTTAGTATCATTTAGGACACGCTTGCATTCATTGCAAGCAGGGACAAAAAGGTGCATATTCTAGTCAGTCGAAGTAATTCTAGGTGGGAAGTCAGGTGTGGGTACTCCAGACAAATCAAGTGTGGAATTGGAAGAGCATTTACAAGCAAAGCACTCAACCTTGTGGCTATTTTCGAGCTCGATAAACGAATTTGTAACCGTACTTATTCTCATTCTGCTAATGTGTTCTACGCAGGCTATCAAGTAAGAAGCAAGATATTTGAAGAAGACCAAAGAGTAAAACAGCCGAAAAGTTGTGAAAATAACATTCAAGCTGAGCATGAGTCCAAAATAGCGAAACATATATTAATGTTAAATTTAAAAATTCCAACAAAAATCAACTCGTTGCTGGGTTTTAATTCTTGTTCTTCTTCTATGTGCCCTGTACCTTCATAACGTAGTCGATCATAGCTTTCCACGTTTCCCTATCCCTGGTGGCTCTGAGCACGCCTTCTCCTGTTATACCATGCAATCCTCGTTCTGTTATCCACCTGATTAGGTTCTTCAAATATGTTATCAGTTGCTTTCTCCTGTCTCTCTTTCCCTCTATCTGGCCTGTTAGTATCAGATTCTCCAAACCCTCCTTCCTCATTGCATGTTCCAGGAACTTCAGCTGTCTCTTCCTGATACTCAGTATTAATTTCCTTTTTGTTTCCATCATTTCCAAGACCTCGATTAATGATATTCGCATCATCCTTCTGTAGAACCACATTTCAGTTGCTTCAAGTTTTTCCTTCATCTGTGATGATATTGTCCAACATTCACTGCCATATTGAAGAACGGACAGCACATAGCAATCCAGTACTCTCTTCATAGTTTCTAGCGAAATTGTCCTGTTTCTTAATACCTTATTTAACTTCTGGAATGCTTCCTTCGCCATGCCAATTCGCCTTCGGATCTCTGTGTCACACTTTCCGTCTTCTGTTATAACGTTTCCCAGGTATTTAAATTTTTGTACCTGCTTCATTCTAGTATCCCCCGACCTGTATTTGGCATTTGGGGCTGCTCTTTTTACTGATGACCATGCATTCGGTTTTCATGCAGTTTATTTCTAGTCCTTTCTTGTTACTTTCGTTTGCTACATTCTGTAGGAGGTCTTGTAGTTTCCTTTCTGTGTCTGCTATCAGCACTGTATCATCTGCGTACTTTAGGTTGTTTAAATTGTGGCTTCCGATTACAAATCCAGGCGTAACTTCAAGGGTTCTCAAAATATTCTCGCTGTACAAATTGAACAGATCCGGTGAAAAGACACATCCCTGTCTTACGCCCCTTTCTATCTTCTACCCCCTTTTGAAAAGAGTTTGTAGAAGAAAGAAGAGATAGATAGATAGATAGATAGATAGATAGATAGATGGAGAGAGAGAGAGAGAGATTTTCTTTTTATGCAATACTAACTGGTGAGTGTTAAGAAAAGTTCCCTGGCAGACAAGATGTGAAAATCTCACATTTTAATGTGAGATTTTATTTTGTTAATTTGACTGAGAATTTCGTTTATAAATGGGCTTTCATAAAAAGTGAAAAAGAAGGTGGGGGTTATTTGTAATGAAAAGGAATTTTAATTGTTTTCTGTTGTTTTTCAGTGACACTCTTTAGTAATCTCTTCACAGCCGAGGAACATTTCATTCCGCTTTGTTTATTGAATGGATCAAAGTCAAGATAAAAAAAAACTAAACATGGCCGAGCGAACGGTTCTCAAAATAAACAGTTCACTTTGATGTGATATTATGTGCAATGCCTACAAAGCTACTTTCGCTAATGCCCAGTCGTTGTTCATGAACATTTCACGCTGACGTCAATGAAGTTTGTTTATGGAATGGAAATTAAAACATTCTTAAGTTTCAAATTTTCTTGATTACAGAAGACACGAATGGTCTTAACATGAATTCAAAGCTATTTTTTTACGAAATACAAACGGAGATGATAATTTGGGCATTTTCTGTATGCATGATTTTGAGGAATTTAGGCTTATTTCTTGCGTATTGATACGTAAAATTCAAAAACATATTCCTTCTCTATTTTTGTTGGATTACAAATATATAGTTGTCATATGACCCATTAATATCGTTATATCAGAAATGTAATGTTACATTTCGATTTAACAATATCATCCTCGCAATCATTCAAGACAAATTTAATAACGTTTCATAACCAGCGATAAAATTTTCTTCAGTCCTGATGAGCAGTCGTATTTTCAGTGAAGCTCCTTTCCTTAAAAAAAGGAGTGTTCAGCATTATCTGAACTAATGCTGCTCAATGCTCACTGTGATCCCTTTCCCACAAACAAAATGTTGCTAGACTCTCGCAAATCTATTACTCTTGGAAAATGCTCAAACGAGCGAGGATTCCTTACTTTCGCCGGTTCAGACGTTCACAGCCACGACCCGCCATGTTCCATACACAACGTCAAGTTATCCTCATTTTCTCTGTCTTCTTTTAGTAAGGAGGAAGAGTCATAATATGTGGAGGAAACTCGAGAGAAGGCTTCCCGACTACTACACTCTTAACCTCTTCAAATCTAAGGTTAGCCAATATCTATTCTACATATCATCAGAATATGCAGCTCCTCTTCCTTTCTTGTTCCTTTACGCTCTTGCAACCATCTCATTCATTGGACCTCTACTTTGAGTGGTTCTTTGGCCTTCTGCTGGTTGACCAATTGTAAAAAGCACAAAAAATAATGTCCTAAATGTGCCATAAATCTTATTATTATTTTGAGTTTGAGTTTCTTTTTTTCCATCCAAACGATTTGATTAAATAATTTCAGAATTTCCATGTTGAGTTCATTAGTAACCATTGTTTTCGAGATAGATAGATAGATAGATAGATAGATAGATAGATAGATAGATAGATAGATAGATAGATAGATAGATATGAACAGACTGGGATAGATAGATAGATAGATATTTTAAAGAACCAATCAAATGTAAAACCATTTGATTGAAACTAGATTATGCATTTTCAGACTGGCTTCAAAGCAAAATATCCCTTTAATTAATTTAAGGTAAAGCCTTATCTATTTTTTCAGAATGAGTTGAAAGTAAAAGATTTATATTTTTTAAGTCTGTCTTTTATTTCTCGTGTTGCAAATATGTGTATAAAAAATGATTCAGAATCCAAACAAAGTCTGAAGAATATCATTCAACCACGGCATTGTGTGAATCTAGGCAGCTTTCAAGCTTCACCACTAATTCAGTTTTCAACCAAATTTCAAACAGTTTACAGATTTAGATAGGACACTTCCTTAGATACATTTTGAATTTTGGTTCAATAGAAAAATGTTACATATTTTAATCATATCACCCCGAACAAGGCGGTAACGCCACTGATGTGCAGGGGGCTACATAGGAGTGAAAATATTGAAAAAGAGAAAACCGGAAACCGCATCCTAAACCGGAAACAGCCTCTTCACCTGTTCAATAGACGAGGGTGGAGTGTGAACCGGGCGATAGTTTATGTCTTGAAGGCTGTCACAATGCGTTGAATGAAATAAAGGAAGGTCGGGAGGTGTTTATATGACCTGTTTATTATTACAATGATATTTCGAGACTATAATATCATCATCAGAATGGCAGAGAAATACTCAGAATGCCCGTGCTTTTTAGCGGCCCATCTATAAATGGCTGGCTTTATCCACTGCTGCTGTACGTGTGTGCGTGTATGTATGTGTGCGTGTGTGTATGTGTGTGTGTTCTAGTTGGGTTTTTTTATGGTCTAATGGTGTTTATTGTGTGTGTGTGTGTGTGTGTGTGTGTGTGTGTGTGTGTGTGTGTGTGTGTGTGTTCAAGTTGGGGTTTTATTGGTCTGATGGAATCAGTTCGTAGGATCTGGGAGTTGATGTGACTTTGACCGGGTCAAAGAGTATCAGTTTCATTGCTGTTGTCTTATCTATCTGATTTATCTGGTGGTGTTTGCTCGTTGTGTGTGCTGTAATTGAATCTACTTTATTTTGTATATATATCTGTGTGTGTGTGTGTGTGTGTGTGTGTGTGTGTGTGTGTGTGTGTGTGTGTGTGTTCTGTCCTGGTAAGTGGTTTGTTATGAGCACCTCTGCTACTACAACCCGGGGGGGGGGGGAGAAAATGTGTTAGCGTGATTATTGTAACTATTTTTCTGTGTATAGGCTATGTGTAGTATTGTAATTAAATCTACCTTATTTTATTTATCTGTGCGTGTGTGTGTGTGCGTGTGTGCTATAGCCTGGTTAGCGGTTTGTTATAAGGGAGGAAGAAGTGTGTGTGTGGTTATTGTTACTGATTGCGTGTGTGTGTGACCTTTGCTGTTGCGTCTTGGTGTTGTCTATACTGTTATGTAATCTAGGTTTAATTCTTGGCGACTATTAATTGGCGGTTGTAATTTAGATATTATTAGGGACTCTTTAATGCGTAGGTTACCTATGTTGCGTTCCTTAGCCAAGATATTAACGGTTATGGTTTTGTCCTTATTTTTGCATTTTTTAAAATGTTTTTGGAATGACGACGCTTGCGTGTGTAAATGATGTCTTGTAGTGCTGCCGACATACAATGCGGTATACGACATATACCTGGTGGCATATACCGGTGCCTGCAATAGGGCAGTTGGTTAGTTTGCATGTGGTGTTGTTTGTTCTGTGGTTGGGGTTGAGGTGTCTGCGAAGAGTGGGGCCGTAGTGTGCCAGCTGTATGTCTAATCCCTCTCCGCGGATAGCTCGACGAATTTTTGATGTTTTGTATTCGCTGAAGTGTGGTAACCTCAGGAAGCAAGTGTTAGATAGGGTGTGGCGCCTTGGGCCCCTACTACCCTTCCGTTCTAGGCGATCTACAAAAGAATGTGGGTAACCGTTTGTCACTAGTGTTTTCTTGAAGAGTGCAGTGTGGGTGTTAACGTGTTCGCCTTTGCTGCATTTCTTTCGGGTACGTGCGAGTTCGTTATCGATGTAGCCGGTCTTAACGCTGAAAGGGAGGGCTGATCGGTAGTGGACAAACATATCCCTGCTGGCAGGCTTTTTGTAGAAATCGATGTGGACTTCACCTCTAACCGATATTTTAAGCTTGAAGTCCAGCAGTGATAGCCATCCACTGGCATCGGGGTGCTCAATCATGAAATTAATTTAACTGTCCATTCTGTTGAACGTCGCTGCCATTCTGCTTGCCTCATCGCGTAAAGAAGTAAGGATGCGTATATCATCAATATATCTCGTAAAGAAGGCGTATGAATGGCAGGTGCTGAGTACGCGATGCTCCAGTTGGTTCATCCCTGGTGTGCAAGGGATTACATAGGAGGAAAGTTATGAGAAAGAGTGATAGGTTATAGGGGGTATCAGTAAGTGGGTAAGAGAAGGATGAGAATACTGATGAGAGTGGAGTGGACGGAGACAGGAGCATGAGAGAGAGGAAGCCAGTTAGTGAGATAGGAGATGACGATTGACTTTACATTTAAATTCTTGGATATTGTAGCAGTCGGAGAAGCAAGTTAACGGAAGAGATTTCCACAGACGGGAAGTGCAAGAAAAGGAGCTGCTGGAGTAGGATTTGCGTTTGCAATTTATTGGTTTCACAGTAAAAGGGTGGGACTTAGTTGCTAATCTTGTGGCTCGAGTTAATTCATATATAGCGTGCACCAGTGAACTAAGTTCATCGGAGCAGAAGCCGTGAAAGTATTTGTAGAAGAGACACAGGGAAGCCACATTGCGACGGTGAGAAAGTGACTGTATCTGAGCTGCCAAATCGGGATCTATCACATTTCAGATTCTCCGTTGGATTTTGTCAAGGACCCCTAGGTGGATAGCAGGAGCACCCGACCAGATATGGCAGCATTATTCAATGCAGGGGTGGATGATAGATTTATATATGTGCAGGATTGTTTGAGATGGAAAAAACTTCCTGGCCCTATACAGAGAACCGACTTTCTTAGCAGCGGATTTAGCTATGAATTCTATATAGTCATTCCAGTTGAGGTCTGTTGTGAGAGTTAACCCGAGGAGGCGCAGTGGTCTGCTTTCCGGCAGACTAGCCTGATCCATGCTAATGGGCGGGGAGGTAGGAGCGATTGTCTATGATGGTTAATAGATGGCAGCTTCATTTTGGAAGCATTATGAAGTACGAAAACGTAGACTAAGTAGATAAGTGAATGAGTGAGTGACTAACGCTTCTAATAATTTTATTCTTTATAACTTTTTCTGTTTAATATTTTCGCATTCGGTTTTCAATATTTAAATTCTGATGATATCATTTCTCATTTCTGTCAATCAAACTTTGCTTATCACTTTTCATTTTATCAGAATTGATTATCAGAATTAATTATAGATAATCAATTTTTTATTGTTTTTTTAATCAATTGCATATAAGTTTTTGCCTTTTTAATATTTTGAATGCAGTTTTCAGCATTAAATTTATATTAAATTAATAGCAATGCCTGGAAAAATCATAGTTACATGAAAAAAATAAGAAATTTCTCACTTAAAATATTGCAGCTAAAAATCAAATTTGAATGCAATATTTTAAGAAATTTTTCTTATTTTTTACTTCTTATCCTTTACTTTTACAGGTTTAATAAATTGTTCTGTTTTTTTTTTGTTTTTTTTCGGGTTTAATATAATCTTAAAAATATTTCTTTTCTTGTGCGCATTTTTCCATGCAATAACAAATGTAAAACCATTTCTCTGAAACTAAATTAACGTTTTCGCTCTCACTAGGCTTCATTTCAAAAATGGCTATATTAAATCTTTTTCCTTTTTTGGCAGTTCCTCTTTTCACTCGACAAGGCTTTTGTGGTGAATTTCGGCTCCTTTGATTGACCAGTGGAAAAACAAGGTAACACTGACAAATCGAAATGCTGTCTTGTGAATTTCCAGCAGAAAATACAAATGACATAATTAATAATCAAAGATTAGCAGTGATAGCATGGGTAAAAGAAATTTGTAAATTAAGCCTTCTAGTTTGGCTTCACTCATTATCCTCAAAAAGACCTTGCTAGCGTCTCAGAGAACTTTGAGTCAAGATGATTTTCGCTAGTACCTGTCACCTGAACAACCTGACAATCGTTCTGACCCTTTAAACTGTTAACTTACCCTAAGCTTGTACTCGGTGATCTCCCTTAATTCAATTTTTATACTGCACCCATCTATTAGAATCCTTTTTTTAACATAGAAAAACATATTTCTGTCTTTAAAATAAATTTTAGATCGCCAGTAAACCTTCAACATTATACTTATCTACTAAGCATAGAGTCATTATATATATATATATATATATATATATATATATATATATATATATATATATATATATAACTGGCGCGTGACCGAATAGTTAGAACATTTTCTGACCATGAAACCCGAGTTCGAATTTCACCAGGGTCGATTTTTCAGGAGAGTGATTTCTTGATGCTATCGGTCTGGAAGAGGCGATCCCAGCGTTTGGCACCTTTGGAAAATTCCTGAAAACCATACGACGGGTTGACCCAAACCTTGTGAGTGAAATCGGGTAGGCGTCTCCCTGTGAGGAGTCGTCGATGGTTATGCTAGCTCGAAGTCACGAGCTATCGTGACCGAGGGTTTGAGCGTCCTGGCCTCGTTTAGACTGTTGTTCACGCTAGATAACGCGATCTCCTCCAGAAACTGTAACTAAAGTCCGTCCAGCATAATTGCAGTATAAACTACAGGTGGGCTCTGTGAGTGTTTAACAAACACAAGTGTGTCTGAGAAAGAGTCTGTAATGGGGATTAGCTACCTCTCTCTGGTAGACGGATAGCCATTATATATAATTTCATGACAAAATATAAAACCTTTACATGATGCGTTTTGTGACTAGAATGAACTTCTTTGGATTACTAACGCTTTTATTGATGACCAACTTAAAAGCCGCCCTCTGTGCAGACTTTTGAACTAGCTCATACGGAGGGAGAATTGTATCTCCGGTCCAAACCTGAAAAAAAACTCTGGTCCAGGTATGAAAGCAGCAATGATCATTTTGAAGAAATAACTTTGAATTCCTCAATTCACTCCATGGAACTTCAAAAACTCACTTTAATGTTGATTAAGGCCATGAGTTCAATCTCGACCAAAAGTCCATTTTGGACTGAAATTCCAATTCAGGCAGAAAATTGAGTTCTTCAAATCGCAAACTCTGCGGAACTTCAAAGCCTTACGTCACGAAACCTCTTACGTTAACTCTGATTCCTTAGCATTTGGAAGAAATAAAATTGATTTCCTCAAATCATAAAGTTTTATTGATATTTTTAAGTGAATTTAAAACGTTTTTCTTTTAATTCACTAAGTTTTTAAGTTACTTTAAACTCAATACAAATTTTTAAATCAATATTTTTTTCAGTCATTTTAAAATTCGAAGTTTTAATTGCTTCCTCTTCATGCAGACACAAATTTCAATGTTGGATGTTCAAGCAGGACGGGCAAATCTTTAATTCAAACTGATTCCAAAAATGTATAATATGTCTACGTAGAGCAAGTGTGTCCCGAGTTAGAGGACAGACAGACGCACGGACAGGCAGAATTTGCCGTTGATTCGTTGATTTATTTCGAAGTTTATTTACAAAATCAAGTAATCAAGAAGATCATTTCATGTAGAAAATAGACATTCCCAAAATATAAGGAAGTGAAACATCTAGAAATTTGCATGATTGGAAACGACATCTTTCACAAAAACAGTTCACCCAGTGCATTAAAGTTCATCTTAACTGGTTTGGCCAAAATTACGACTTAAACAATTACAACTTGAATTCAAATAGAAAAGAATTTATTAAGGCGAATATCTATTGAAAATGTCCTAAGATAAATTTCTGCTCCTGATTAAACAACATATGTTCTTCCTTCAAGAAATACAATGAGATTTAGGAACAATAGTCATAACATTTATAAAAATGATAAAAAAGTTACATGAAGTCGACTAAATTATACATCAAGATACACTCGGTGTCAACAAATTGAAGTTGAGATTTAGAGTTAAACACCCGGTGATATTTAACGCTTTCTATGTAAAATTATGTGAGTTGTGGAGCAGTGGATATGAGCTCGGAACGAGAAATCGGAGAGCAGAGTTCGAATCCGTTGCATTCACTTACGCGAAAATACCCTTGGGAAAGACATATCTTTTCTGCCTCCATCTCTTTTTTCCCTCCCTTCCTTTATCTCTCTTATCACCCATCAAATAACAGGAGAGATTAGGTTCTAAAATATAATGACTTCTTTTGTAATACAAAGTCCGTGAAGTGGGCATTTATTTTTGCCAAAAATAAATGCCCACTTCAAGGACTTTGCAATACAAAAAATGTCATTTACAAGGCAAAAGTAGTTGACTTAAATGGCCAAAATAAAATATATTTGGAATCAACCAAAGACACCTTTAAGACCAGGTGGTTTAATCACAAGTCTACATTCAAAATAGAAAACTTACAAAACTGTACAAAATTGGCTAGCCACGTGTGAAAATTGAAATTAAAATATGGAAAAAAACCCAGACATAAAGTGGAGTATATTGAAAACAGTCAAGCCTTACAACGGTGGCAAAATATGTAGACTGTGCCAGGAAGAAAAGTTAGCGATTATGCTATTCCCAAACAAAAATGAACTATTGAATGAAAGAACAGAAATTATGACGAAGTGTAACTATACTAAAAATATCTATTAGGTTCATACAGCCATGGATGAAAACATTATAATTTTTTGTAATTTTAAAAATTGTGCGTTCAAAAATTCCCCGTCACGTGAGCGTTCAAAAAAAAAAAAAGGTAAACGGTAAAATCAATTATTGCAAATCGCCTGAAGACACCACATGGTAGAAACCTAGGTCGCGTAATAACTCGATATTGAAAAATATTTAAAAAATTTACAATATAATTGTATTGAACACTTTTTAATACAAATGTGCATGGGTCTAATTTTATTATGATCAAAAACTAAGTAATTAAACAATATATATATAGAGAGAGAGAGAGAAAGTGTGTGTGTGTGTGTGTGTGTGTGTGTGTGTGTGTGTGTGTGTGTGTGTGTGTGTGTGTGTGTGTGTGGTGGGTTATCCGTTATAGTGAAGTGTATGTGTGTTGAAACAGATTAGTTTGATTTGAACTTGTTAGTAGATAACTCACTATAAGAGGGGTACAATACAAGAAAATCAAATTGTATATAGAAACAACACACACACACACACAAATATATATATATATACCAATGAAGGTTATTACAAATAAAAGTAATGTCTTTTGGTTGGTACAAGGTCGTTAAAAATGTTCATAGTAGTAATTGTTGAAAGAGTATATGCCTATATATGTGTGAGCGTTTGTTTGTTAGGACTGTCTTTGAAGTCTTCGCTCAGTCTTTCGGGTACCGGTCAGTTATTAAGTGGATTGGTGAACAGTGAAGAAAAGAAGATGAGAGCGAAAGAGAGGCTGTAATAATACGATCGCTTGACGTTTGTCAAGGGACGTGTTAATTATGCTCGTATTTTCTCTACTGCGACCGTCTTCTTGTTTCGTCCTTTTATTTCGTTTTCTGGGGCTCCAAACAGGTCGTTTAGAAATTCACACCCGGATATATTTCTGGGCTTCCCATTCGACGACAAACAGATTCGCGTCGGCTCAAGAAAAGGGGTCCGTAAAAAGAATTTGTTATTTGTTTTTTTATAATTAAAGATTATTTGAATTATTATTTTTCTTTTTTTATGTTTCCTAGTTTGCTGTTTGCTATTTGCTGAAAAACATTTTACATCGAGGTGTGAAAGTTCGCGAGTTTTGTGTGCAAAGTTTACACATTCCAGAAAATTCGTTTTTTTTTTGTTTGTTTGTTTTTCAATGAGTCAGATTTGAATTTTCAATTTTGAATTTATGTTCACTACAAGAGAAAGAATGATTTTATCCATACACACATAGATAGATAGATAGATAGATAGATAGATAGATAGATAGATAGATAGATAGATTTACGAATTTTCTCCTTATCAGTAAAATCTATAAATTCTTTCATACTGACAAATCTGTCAATACAACATAATTCTCTTTATTAAAATATCTTTCAAAAAGTAAAATCTACTTTTCTGAAATATAATTTGTAAAAAAATTAGCTGCTTTAAAATTCAATTAATCTGAAGTGAAACAAATATTTTTCGCTTTTAGTTAGAATATCACAGAAAAGCATTTATTTGTAATACGGATAGAGTGTTTTGCTGACATGTTAAGAGATCTACTGACAGCCTGATGTTTGGAAAATTTAAGTAAAGGGGAACAGAATTGAAAGATCTTGAAGACTAAAAATTGAATGCCCTAATATATATATATATATATATATATATATATATATATATATATATATATATATAAGTAATGTTGTCCGAAATCTAAAAATAGATATTGATTGCTATCTAGTTTTTTGTGACGTAAAATTTTATACTTCCGCCGGTAAATTCTTAATTTTTCAAAATTTTTTTATTTCATTTTGAAATTTGATAGTTGCCGATGAGATGTCAAATCTCTCTTAGGGATTGCATATTGAAATGATCAGTCAACGGTTTTGAACTTTATTTTATTATTTTATATTTGAAATTTATTTTATTTTATATATATATATATATATATATATATATATATATATATAATACCAAGTGAAGAGAACTCAAGGTTTTACTATTTTGAGTGCCCCGGCATTTATTTTATTATGAACAGTGCTCAATATAATAAGTATTATAGAGCTTAATAAAATTATATAGATATGAATTAATTGTACATTGCAACATGGAAATTTCTATGTTTTGAGATAGATTCTCATCATCAGGCAATGTTTGGTGTTGATTGTACAGATAATTTACATTTAAATCAAACATTGCCTGATGAAAACCATACCACGGGTTGACCCAAGCCTTCAGAATGAAATTAGGTAAACGAAACTCTTTGAGGAATAGTCGTTGGTTGTGCTAGCACGGAGTCACAATTGAATCTTTTTTTTTTCAAATAAAAACGAAGTTCAAAATACGATAAACAAATAAATTTTGTATATATATTATTACTAACAGTATAGCCCAGCGTTGCTCGGGTGTAATGAAAGCTTTAAAACTAATCCATGGTCATTGGACGTTGGCACGAAAGACTAAAAAGCAATAGTTGTTTCCGTAGACTGAAAGAAAAATGAATGGATGTAAGTCAAATTTCGGTTTTCTGGTATAGATATCAAATAAGTTTTTTCATCATAAACTGACTTTTGAAGGCTAAATAAGTCCTCCGAGTAAATGGTATCATGGCTGAGACGAAGAACTACAATTATACTTACTTAGAGCCAAACCCGGAGCAAAAACTAAAATAAAAGTGCTGAAAAAAATACAGACGTACAGGCAGATCAGCAGACACACACACAAACATCTTGCCTTTTATATATATATATATATATATATATATATATATATATAAATTAAAATAGGATTAATTCAAGGATGTTGAATGACCATTTCGATATGAAAATCCCCACAGGGGATAACACATCACCTCAGCAACAAAAAATCCTTTCAGAAACTGGAGAAAAATCAGTTTAATTTTCCTTTTTAAATAGATTTGCAAAGAAATTTTAAAAAAGGAAGAAAAACAAAAAGAAAAAGATAAAATCAAATAAAATCAAATAAACAAGAAAAGAAAAATTGGAATCGTCTGGGTTCGCAAAAAAGGAAAGAGAATTGTAACGTAAAAGGAACGGACAGCGTGTTGAATTGATATAAGGTTAAGCAAAACGGAAAAAAGGTGGGAGTTAAGAGAGATAAAGGAAGGGAGGGAAAAAAAGAAAAGAAAGAAAAAAAGTTTTTATATATTACGGACGCTGGACATATTCAAAAACCTAACTTCCCAAAAACGTTAAAGTATTAGAAAAAGGCCTTTACTTAAAAAAGGTATAATTATTTTTAAAGGAAATAAAAAATATAGGATTTAAAATATTTTTTTAAAAAATTAGGTCATTTAATTGAAACTAAATAAAGATACCGCTAGGTATAAAAAAAGAAAAAAACAATTTTCATTTACAATTATACATACATATAAATGTACACACATACACATACACACACACACACAATTCGTCAATTATGAATACATATATACATACACACACACACACACACACACACACACACACACATATATATATATATTATCGATTTTCTGCACTATTGTAAGAACTGCAACCTTGAAACTTTTGAATATCGTTTCTTATGTCTTTGTCTATGAGGGTATCAAATTTGATTAAAATCGGACCACTCCTTCTATGACCCGATTTTTTCGATTATCGATTTTCGATATTTATCGGGGGTACCTCGACACAAAACCTAGCTAAGAACACTCGCAGACGCTTATAGTACAACTGTGTAAATCTTCAAGAAAATCGGTTCAGCCGTTTCGGAGTCTATAGGTAACGGATACACACACAGACAAAGTTCCATTTATAAATAAATTTACATTTCTCTCCAAAACAAAGCGATAATATCATTATGATCCAAGGGAGTAACTGAATGTTTTTATATAAATTTTCTTCAATCCCAAACATACAATTTCGTCATAATTGAATTTCTTCTTTTTGCTTTTTATAAATGAAGTCAGTAAGCAAATATTTCTGAAAAGAATTGAAAATTGGCATGAATTATTGTGTGTGCGTGTGTGTTTTAAATTCTCAGATGGAAGAAACATTCCAAGATTATTTTTTTCTAACGACAAACGGGTTTTCCGAAATATATAATTCTTTCTTTTTCTACTCTTTTTCTTCTCTCTCTCTCTCTCTCTATATATATATATATATATATATATAGATAGATAGATAGATAGATAGATAGATAGATAGATATCACTTTTCCTTATCTATTTATGCATCTAAATATGAGTCAGTTAAATATATAGATATTACTTTCTTTATATCTGTTTCAGTCTAAATATAATAGTATCCATACCTATTTATCTGCCAAAATTTGTAATGGAAATAAATTTTCTTAATAAAAATTCTATTTACCAGCCGATTTTGGTAAATGTTATCAGATATATTTATATAAGATCGATATAAAGTTTGACATTTCAATTGTATCCCTATAAAAACTGTTATTAAAATCTTGCTATGTTATCTATTATGCCAATAATGTAAGTCCAATATATATATATATATATATATATATATATAATTACGGCAGATAGGTTATTTCATGGTAAATCGGAAGTATATGCCCTATTTCAGGCGAACCATCATCAGCTTCCGTCTTTATTGTACAAAAGATTTATTCGTGTAAAATCTTTTGTACAATAAAGACGGAAGCTGATGATGGTTCGCCTGAAATAGGGCATACATTTCCGATTTACCATGAAATAACGTGTTTGCCTTAATTTTTCTCATATTTGCTCTATTGTATTTATATATATATTTAGAGCTCTCTTATAGAGTTATCCTACAACTGTATGTACAGGATACTCCTTTGGATCCTTCTATATCTACACCACATGCTGCTATATATATAATATAAATTATATTTTAGAACATGTACAAATTCTTGGCGATTGTAGTTTTCCTATTTTGCCCTTAAAGGCTACCATATGTAAAGAAAACGTTATTTAAAAACTTTCGAACGGAAATTTAAGTTCAAAGAAGACATTTAAATTATTTAAAACGCGTTTTTCAGGTTTTTAGAAAGTCCGTGGAAGCTCCCTTATATATATATATATATATATATATATATAACAATCCTGCACATATATAAATCTACCATCCGTCCATGCATTGAATACTGTTGCCATATCTGGTCGGGTGCTCCCGCTATCCACCTAGGGGTCCTTGACAAAATTCAACGGAGAATCTGTAATGTGATCGATCCCGACTTGCCAGTTCAAATACAGTCACTTTCTCACCGTCGCAATGTGGCTTCCCTGTGTCTCTTCTACAAATACTTTCACTACTTCTGCTCCGATGAACTTAGCTCTCTGGTGCCCCATACATATAAATTTACTCGAGCCACAAGATTAGCAACTAGGTTCCACCCTTTTACTGTGAAACCAATAAAATGTAAACACAAATTCTACTTCATCAGCTTCTTTTCTCGCACTTCCCGTCTGTGGAATTCCCTTCCATTTACTTGCTTCTACGACAGATACAATCTCCAAAAATTTAAATGTAAAGTCAATCGTCATCTCCTATCTCACTAACCTGCATCCTTTCTCTCTCATGCTCCTTTCTCCGTCCACTCCACTTTCATCAGTATTCTCATCCTTATCTTTCCCACTTCCTGACACTCCCAATAACCTGTCACTCATTCTCATAAATTTCCTCCTATGTAAACCCCTGCACAACAGTGGCAGTAAAATGGGGCTATATGATTATATAAATAAAATATATACGCGTGTTTATATAAAAGGAGTGATGCTACTAATTACCAAGCCCATTCCCCCTGGGTCCACTGTAGGAGATTAATATATGAACGTTTGAGATGTTTCGTTTAGATGGAGAAGGTTTTGCGAATGATGTAGCAGTTTCTCACAAAATATTCTTTGCTAGCTTTGAGATTTATCAAAGAATTTTACTCACATTATTATTATTTATTTAGTATTGAATTTGCAACGCGAAAACTAAAAACAATCAGTTTATTGTCAACAGAGTCGCATAGAAATCACATTATTCTTTTTCAACTTTTATCTGATCCATGATATATTACCGTGGCTATAATTATATGTTTGTTGATAGTAAGTAAAGTATCCCCTCTTATCCAAACTTTAAAGCCAGTTTCCGTACCTTACTATTTTAAAAGCTCACGGCGTGTGAGCGAAAACGAAAAAAAGGAAAATTGGAAGGAGGAAGAATGAATGTATGTCGACGAGGTTTGACAGGGTCGGTTTCTTGAAATTTCTTTTGTTACATTGCGACAAGGTCCGTTGGATTACTGCTCTCATCTCGGACTGATTTGACCGGTCAAAAGACGCGGTTAAGTAGTGAATTTTTGTCACGTGGTTGAATCAAACGACATATCCATTTTTTAGGTGCGAAGAAATATTTGACTGGGGTTATAGATCAATTTGCTATTTCCTATCCAATCAGAATCCAGAATCTTAATTTTCACACCGACTTGTGAAATTTGCTTTGGTCTGGGTTTTCTCAAAATGGTTTCAGCTGTTCTGATCCATTTTTGCGGGTGTGTAATTTTACTTTTTGCGTTTAAAGTTAATTGTTGGATGATATAGAATTTGAATCCTATACATCTGTTCGTCACGATTTGCGTCGTTCGGAGAATTTTCTTGAGAAGGGAAGCAAATTATGCAGAGAAAAAAAAGACAAAAAATTATTTTTAAAATAATAAAAAACATGAAACTAGAGCTTACGTTTCATTACTGAAATAATTATTGGCTATTCTTGTATGCAAAGATCTGTAAAGAAAGGTAGGAAAACAAAGACACGTGAAAAACAAACAATCGTACCGATGACTCGGAAAAACAGTGCTTTGAAATCCCCAAAACTGACTGAACGAGAAATATGAATTTAGATGAATTTATAATAATCTTTCGATATTAAATATTAGCCAGTCAAAACTATATATCAGAATTATATACTTTTTGTACATCCATAAAATTTATTTAACAGTTGCTAAAAAGAAAATGTGATCGATACCGACTTTGCAGCTCGGCTGCAGTCGCTCTCTCACCGGCGTGACGTGGCTTCCCTGTGCTTCTTCTCCAAATACTTTCACGGCTTCTGCTCCTATGAACTTAGCTCACTATGTATGAATTTACACGAGCTACTAGACTAGCAACTAGGTTTCACCCTTTTACAGTGAAACCGATAAAATGTAACCGCAATTTTTACTCTAACAGCTTCTTTACTCGCACTTCCTGTCTATGGAATTCTCTTCCATATACTTGCTTCCCCGACAGCTACAATCTCCAGGAACTTAAATGTAAGTTCAATAGACATCTCCTATCTCACTAACTCGTATCTTTTCACTCAAGCTCTTTTCTCCATCCACTCCACCCCCATCACACCGGTATTCTCATCCGTCCATTACCCTCCTCCTGACATCCCCTATAACTCGCCCCTCTTTCTCATCACCTTCCCCTATGTAACCCCCTGCGCAACAGTGGCAGTAAAACTGCCTTGCTTGGGGTGAAATGATTTTAAAAAAACATGTCTTTATTCGTCAAAAGAAACGGGGTTCATTTCAAAATCTCACTGAGAAATTTCAAGTAATTTTTTTTTAAATAAATGTTAAGTCTAGATTTTTTTTTCTGTTTCATTTGAAAGAAAATAACGTGCTTGATTAAATTTTATGCAAGTATTTTTAATTATTTTTTATGTTTTATTCAATTATTTTTGTTAAAATGCGGATCGAATTTTGGTACGTTCACGTTTGATATTGCATCTACTTTTTAATCAAATATCTTCAGGAATTTTTCATTATAAAAGTAAAAAACAAAATAGTATACACGAGATATCGAAAAGGTAGGGGTGAAACATACCCACAAAAAATATTTTCCAACATGTTTTAATAAAGAAAATCTATTCAGTAAAAAATTCATTCATTGAATAAGTCTTGAAAGTTTCCTTTAAATCGGTTAATTCCCTGATTTTTGGCAAATATTTTTAAAACACTGGTAGCGATTTTTGCTTTGATTTCGGGAAGAAAGAAATATATTTTATGGCGGACCTGAAGAAGACTCCAACCACCACCTTGAAATTTGTTGTTTTTCATTTTTTTTTTTTTACTTTTTTCGGCGCAGTCGTATCGATTATTACATAAAGTTTCCGATTATCAAAAAAAATTGAAAAAAATTCAATATTTTAGTGGGGGCTCACTTTTTCATACAACGTTATAGTAAATCAATCCTCTACTTTAGATTCACTCGCGTTGGGGTCGCTTTGTTTTTTTTTTTTGGGTGGGTGGGGCGGGGGGGGGGGGGGAATTGTTGCTCTTGTTTTTGTCTTTTTCAAATTTTCTTCAGTTCTTACGATGGCATCTTCCTCGGAAACTCTAAGAATGGCTTTATTCAAAAATTTCGCAAAGGATTCACTTGTTCAATATGCTCAAGCAAAAAAGTTAATTGCACAGGATCGATTTACTATAAGGTTGTATGAAAAACTGAGCCCCCCACAACCACCACCATTTGTTTAAATGTTGAAATTTTTCCAATTTTTTTTGTCAATCGAAAAGTTTAGAGTTTACTCGATAAGATTGCACTGAAAACAGTAAAAAAAAAAAAATTGATAATCAACAAATTTACAGGTGGTGGTAATGTCGTACCGGCGAGTGGTTCCAAAATGGAGGATCGATTTATTATAACGTTGTATGAAAAACTGAGTCCCCGCTAAAATTGTTGAAATATTGAAATTTTTCAAAATTGTTTTTTGTCAATCGGAAAGTTTAGGGTGTAATCGATAAGATTGCACTGAAAAAAGTAAAAAATAAAATGAAAATTTAAAGGTGGTGGTAGTCTCCTTCAGGTCCGTCAATTTTGTTATTACCTAATGTCTCTCTTTCTCTTCCCTCATCTATCCCCCCCCTCTCTATACACATGAATAGAAGAAGTAAAGAATCATAGATTCAAAGAAACTTTTACCTGTTCTTATTCTATTCATCTTGTCGGATTTAATCAACTCTGTGTGTGCACACAATTACCTTTAATCTTAGGGTGATTTTCTAAGCGAAAGTAGCATTTAGTGAGAACTCCCTATAAGTCACTTAAGTGCCATACGTGATACACGCTTGGGCGACAATGTCTCGAAAGAGACATGACTGACTGGGCAGAAGATTATCCCGCACTAGGTTGCGGTAGACTATAGAACCCAATCTGTCCTGTTAACCCATAACTGAACGGAATAAACGGATTAATACCTTTCTCAAAGGTATTTGCGCGTAAGTGAATGCAAGGAATTCAACTGGAATTTGAACTCGGCTCCCCCCCCGATTTCTCGTTCCAAGCCGATATCCACTGCACCACAACTCACTATATTCAGTCGTAATTGATTTTTGTGTCTTAAGCTTGCTAACTATTTTTACGCTACGTCGAGTGCCCTACTACATCTCTTGTAATCTTATGTACCAAGTCTTTTTGATATTCTAAATTCAAGCTTATTATTGATTGGCCCTTATCCCTCTCTACATCCGTTAAATAAATAAAAAATGTATTTCTATTTTTTCTTTAATGGTTGAATTGAAATAAAAATCGTCTTTTTTTTTTTAGTCTTCCTTCTTTGTCAGTGACTCCCAAGTTGAACGATACAACAACAGAAAATTATTGCTCATTTTTTTATCACAACTTTCAGCATCAAAGCGTTTTTATAAGTTATCAGAAGCAGATATAAAAAAATGTTTCGTATGTCAACGTGTGTCTACTATTGAATTGCTTCTGCTATAGTAGGACTAATATTAATCGTGCTAGAAAGAAAAGAAGGTGTCAGATGAAAATTAATATTCACCCACCTCTTGTTTTCAGAATCAGTTTACGAATCTATATCCATGTGTGCGTGTGTGTGTGTGTGTGTGTAAGTCTGTCTGTACGTACGCTTGCGCGCATGCGCGTGAGCGCGCTCTGCTATTTGCACACGGCCCATCAGAGTTTCTTAACGTTTTCCTACCAGCCAGTGTCAGTCAGTAGACTTATACTAGAAACATCAACGAACGCTCCAAATTTGGCCAACCAGCCAACCATTTGCTCTCGCTCAAAAGTACGGAGTACAGTCAGGAAGCCGCGATAAAAAAAAGTATTTTTTCTTAACTCTTCATTGGAATTCTTACACACTTACGTCTTTGTATTTTTAAAACTCTGAACCTCCCAAAATTTGTGGATATTAAAAGAATCGGAAATTCATTTCGCACATTAACACCAGAGTTTCTTCAAAAGTATTTTATCCTTGAAAATGGAAAAAGAATAATTTTATTCTGCACATTCAGTTTTATACATTTATTATTTCAAACTATCGTTCTTATTTTGGTTTATATTAATTTTTTTACAATATAGTTCACACGGTACAAAGCCTGGGGGCACTCAAGGTAGAGGGTTAATTTAAGTGATAGTCTATAGGGATAGGAGGGGAAATATAATGGTTAACTCTAGACTTAAACAGGTGATGATCGGAAAACATCCTCTTGAGATTTTGTTCCATAGGGCTGTGGTTCGCGGGAATAAGCTATTTCAGTGGGACTTCTCGCCGATGGGATACAGAGAGAGTGTCGGTGGTTTGATTCTATGTAAGTGAGACGGCAGGTCCTAACCGTGAAGGTCAGATATGGTAGAACCAGGTAAGCTATATCAGGCGAGCACCTTCCATGGTAGTTTCGAAAAAAAGCAGTGAGAGACTCGCTACATCGCGTCTGTGAGAGAGAGAGAGAGAGAGAGTTAAAAGTGTGGCGGAATAAATCTTCTCCAACAAGGCCTTGGGGGCCGTTTTTGAACTGTCTATCAAGACTGGAAAGCGAGGTCTGAGCAACAAATATGGGGACAATACTTTATTTTCAACCTGATCTGGCTTTTATAAAGGTACAGGAAAGCATAAGGAGTCGGGGTTTTTTTTTTATCCTGAAGCGGATAAGAAATTAATTAAAATCAAATCTCTTCTTCACTTGTGAAATCCACTGAAGCTATACGGAGTTGGTTAATGTTTCGTGGATTCGGCCTTGTGTCAGACTTAACTGAACTCTCTACAGCTTACAAGTTTTAGATGCAGAATAATCATCAGAAGGTTTTCATCGTTATCACAAGGTTGTTTGTCGGTTGGAATGTGTGGATTAGTGTAGAAGAGTGGAATAATAAAATATACATTTTGAATGTTAAAATAGAAATTTATTAAAAGGAAAGAATAACACAAGTTGTAGAAGTTAATGTTCAATTAGAAACATTATTAAGAAGTTAAGTGTAGAGTTCGTATTCAATGATAAAGTTGAGTTAAGGGTATCAAGAGTTCGTTGCAAAATGTTCATAGTAGTAATTGTTGAAAAGAAGAAAGAGAACAAGGTGCGACTTGACCTTTAAAGTTGCCGTTACATGTTAGTTGTTTCGTCTCGCGGCTCCCATCTGTGTCTGTTTGACGCTGGTAAAGTCCTTTATATGTCCTTTTGAATTTCGCACTGGATCGCCAAGTTCTTTCAAGTCTTGTAAGTCACTCTCATTGGTCAAAAATCATTGTAACACCTACTTGCGAAATCTGGTTTCGAATTTTTAATTAAGCGCATGGTCAATTCTTTTTTTATTTGGGAAAACCGGGACTTCACACATCGTTGTGAATTTTTGTAAAAGTGAAGAGAGTTGATGTTAATTAATTTCTTATCCACGACAATCCCATATTATCCAATCAATGGTCACCTGAGAGTACTTAGCCGAAACGTTTTACATATAATAATATCTGTCAACGAAGATTGAGAACAACAGTTCGAAATTAGTCATCTCTAAAATGAAATTCTGAATAGCAGAACGAACCCGCCATAATAATCAACAGTCAAAAAACAGTTGAAATTCGATATAAAAAGTCTTAAAAGCATAAAAGGCTTCAAAATATATTACTGATGTCACAGAGACAAAAGATCATTATAATCAACAGATATTATTTATCAGTCAATAATGAGCAACTGATGATGACCAGAATGTACTTGCCCGAAACGTTGTGTATATATCTATAGCAACTAAGATGAAAACAATAATTTCAAATACAAGTATATTGACTCCTGATTTTACCCGTCTCTGAAAGGAAAGACTAAATTCACTTTTGCTTATAATTATTGCAATTTTTTTCTGGAAAAGCAATTTATTTTAACCTTTAATACGAACTATTTTATTATTAAAAATCAGTTGCATTTCCAATAATAACTCAATCACTATTCTTTCAATTGTCTTTCTGTCGTTGAAATGAAACTTTTTCAGGATTGATGCATTTACACAATCTACACCAAATAGATGAACATTTGTTTTTTAGTGTATTTCACTAATAAACTATCTTTTCATTCGTGAAAGAATAAATTCTATTATGCGAGATATGCCTGACTAATGATGAGATTCCCTGTAAAACCGATATGTTCTCAGTTTGTTAATTTCAACACGATAAAAATAAATCAGTTCACAATTAACAGTCTTAAAAAGGAAATCTATTGTCTGTTACTTGTGTTTTTAGATTTTTTATTCATACTGCCCTTGCCTGTAGCTATCAAGAGCTCGAATGGTCTGGCAATTTTTGTGATTTTATACCATGAAAATTTTCTTTTTCGAATTAAGTGAATTTTTAAACGATAAAATCAAAGACAAGTTACTAATAAATGCTATAATTTCATCTGTAACAATATATATATATATATATATATATATATATATATATATATATATATATATTAGCTCTTTCACGAAATTCAGTAAGTAATTTGGAAGGATATCCTCTTTTTTGTTTTATCAATTTGTCCTGATCAGTGCTCTTGCCAAGTTTCTTCAGGGGAATTGTTTAGATTCTGCGAGCAGAACCCTTTATCTCGTTCACATATTTTTTCTTGAAACTCAAAGTCAAATGCAATTTCGTTATTTTGACCTGATTCTAAAAAAACGTTTCCAGAGTTGACCCAGAATGCAAAGATGGAGATTCTAAATTTTCTAAGAGAGCAGAGAATGGATTAACTAAAAAAAAATCAAATATTTTGCCAACGATCATCATCACTTCCACGTAAATATATTTATAAAAGTTTATCTACATAATCATCAAATACATCATACGAGACAATCATTAAGTACACCGTACGCGACAAGGGTATCCGGGTATACTACGCTTGAGAATCTACGGATTTAAACCGTGAAGCAAATAGGTTTTAGTGTCCTGCTCAGTAGTAAAAGGAATTTATATTTGTATTCATTAAGTTTTATTATCAACATTACCTGAAGAAATTTATTGGAAATTTATTATTAGTAGTAGTATTAGTAGTGGTAGTAGTAGTAGTCCAACAGTTACAATTCTTCTCTTTGCTCATTATAATGTGAAAGAGCTCAAGTGTCCTTTAACTTATCACCCTTCTTGTTAAGATTGTTAAATACTAATAATACCACTACTACTACTAACTCTGCTACTACTACTACTACTAATAATAATAATAATAATAATAATAATAATAATAAGGGCCTGCTCGGGGCCTAAATTAGTTGCGTAATTCCCACCGGCATCTGCAGTCGATACTCAGATCCCAGAAAAACAAACAAACAAACAATTAATAAAATGCTAATTTCCAAAGCAAGCAAACTCTTCTTCTTTGAAAGATTGACGCAATACAGTCTTCACCGCTCTATTTTCCCTGTTTAGCTTTGTCGGGTATAAAACTAATCGTAATCGATATCCTAAATGATACCTGGCATTGAGTGACAGCAAATCTTGCAGTCTGTTTAATCTTCTCCGGGTAACATGACAATCAGGCTACTTCTTATAAATGGTTTTGCCCAATAAAGTAACAATTACTCGAGTATCTGCCACAGAGTGATGGTTAACAAGTCAGTCTCCCAAAGCAGCAATTACCAGTATGTACGATTCTTTT
Organism: Ascarosepion bandense; assembly: GCA_037127315.1. NCBI lineage: Eukaryota > Metazoa > Mollusca > Cephalopoda > Sepiida > Sepiidae > Ascarosepion > Ascarosepion bandense. The sequence goes on along the minus strand of JBBBDQ010000509.1, from coordinate 928,293 downwards.
CTGCATTTTATGGCTTTGTTCAAGACAAAGCGAAAGAATCTGAGAAAAAATTGACTTTTCTCTTTGGAGCCTCTTTGGGCACTTTGGCATGGTTAGCAAACTTGTCACGCTAAAATCGATTACAACTGAGTAGTGAGTTCGAGCCTTACCTTATACCGTCGACCGTATGTCAAATCTAATTAACTCTTTGTGATACCATTAAAGTTGTCTAAATTAAATACTTTTAAATTTCACGCTTTGAATTCGATTTCTGAAATCATAAAGAAAATTTCCGGTATTTCTTTTTTCAATGCCACATGCCTGGAACTGTTTCTAAATTAAAAAATGTCAAACTAAAGTGTTGTATCGTGGCTCGTACCATTTGACATAAAGACAATATGCGTTTAGCACGAGGAGTTGTCATTATCACGGACTTCGCGAAGTAACACCTACTACTACGGGAGACTGTAAATATTGTATATACCTCTTAGTTGTACCACTCTGGTAATAAAATAATTCTACATTTCACTGCGTATCTCTTCATTCGATGATACAACATAAAGAAAACAAATTGCTTATTTTTACGACATTTTACAACCGTTTTAACAATTTTCGTTTTAATGTATTCTGCTCTCTCTCTCTCTCTCTCTCACACACACACACACACACACACACACACACACACACACACACATATATATGGAACCACGAAAGATTCTCCGAAAAAGCAATCGACCCCACGCTGCGATTTTCATTTTTCTTTTAGAAGATTGCTTCACGGTGTTGACTGAAATTGTCATGGTTGAGGTATGTTTACACAGGGATCTCAGTGGGGAAAGATTCAATCGGGAGCCACAAATGTAACAATAGTTCCTCCTTGATAAAAAAAAAAAAATGGGGGGGGTACCTTTATTGGCGACGAAGCCTATGACAATTGGGTTCGACGATTTTCTTTCTGAGATTATCACACGGCATAAACAATAGCACATCTGATCTTTGTTCGATCTGCTACGTGCCAATTTAACAATTTAAATAAACAACGGGGTTCACTTCAGCTACTAATAATGTCTGTCGTTTAACCAATTCTAGTTCAGTTAAGTAGGTGATCTAATTACTAAGAAATAATATCACAGTCAACCACAGTGTCACACACGCGCACGCACACACACACACACACACACATATATATATATATATATATATATATATATATATTAGGAAATGGATTAAATCTCTCATTATTAATTTATTTGTTTAAGCGTTGTTTTTTGCGGTGGACGCATATTTTTTTCTCACAAAATTTCTCGAATATTAAGGCCGGTAGAAGTAAATAAATAAAAAATAATGTTAAACAATATATATATATATATATAGTCATCCGCAGACAGATCTGTTTCGCTGTATCACAGCTCATCAGTACGGTTAGACTCTGATTGCTTTTAATCCAGGATTGAAGTGGCGTCAGTCGGCGGTTCTACCTCTGGGCCATGGGCGCACGGTAGAAGAAGGCAGCCTTTTTAGCATGTGTATTGTCATTATACACGCCCAATAGCCAGAGTGCTCTAATTCATTAGTGAATTATATATATATATATATATATATATATATATATATATATATATATAGTGCTTAAAGTACACCCTTTTGCTAGATGGCTGTTAACCCTACAAAAAATCATGATGTACAGTCAATTGGAGAGCGGTAGGAGAAATGTTGGACGGCCTTTACTGAGGTACAAGGATAAGATCAGGAGTAATTTGATTTCTCTCAATCTGCCTCACAACATTCTTGAGAGCAGAGTCTCTGATCGAATGGAGTGGAAGGCATGTTGTTTTGATGGTCTTCAGCGTTTCAAATCTGACAGTCTGAATCATATGAGTCAGAAACGAGAGAGAGTCAAGCGGGCTGTATTGGTACCTGCAAGTGCATCCCATAACCAGCACACTTGCACTCTGTGTGGATTGATTTGTAAGTCCCTTGCTGGACTTAGATGTCATCAGAGGCTGAAGCATGGATGAAGTCAGAGTTGTCGGAACCTCATACGTCGAGATCGACGGGAGAGTCCATCATATATATATATATATATATATATATATATATACTAGAAGTATAGCCCGGCGTTGCTCGGGTGTAATGAAAGCTTTAAAACTAATCCATGGTCCTGGAGCTCAGACTCAGCCTAAAGAATATTTGTGTGAAGTTTGGTGAGAATCAGATAAAAATTGTGGATTTGTATAAAGGACATACAGACAGATAAACAGACACACACACAAGCATCTTGCCTTTTATATATATATATTATCGATTTTCTGCACTATTGTAAGAACTACAACCTTGAAACTTCTGAATATCGCTTCTTTGTCTTTGTCTATGAGTGTATCAAATTTGCTTAAAATCGGACCACCCCTTCTATAACCCGATTTTTTCGATTATCGATTTTCGATATTTATCGGGGGTACCTCGACACAAAACCTAGCTAAGAACACTCGCAGACGCTTATAGTACAACTGTGTACATTTTCAAGAAAATCAGTTCAGCCGTTTCGGAGTCTATAGGTAACGGACACACACACACACATAAGTTCCATTTATAAATAAGTTTAGATAGATATTTCTCTATATTTTCTTAAAATCTATGTCTCTATCTTCATGTTCATCTCTCTGGCTCTCCTTCTCTCTCAATATATCTTCTCCTCCTCTCCTTGTCTCTGTCCCTCCCTTATTACATTAACCTCTCTTTCATTTACTCTCTCTAATGTTAGTATTTTATTTATTCAAATTAGAAAACAATTCAAAATAAAAAATTTTTCACATTCGGACAAAAGGTTGAGCCATGATTCTCTCGTCATTTCCTTGAGAGAAAATTAAAAAAAAAAAAACAAAAAACACCCTTCTGTACATAAATACAATTTGTGTGTCTACTTGTGCTTTCCCGTGTACAGGGTGCAAAATGAATTTGCCGTTATGCTCATTAAAAAAAATGTGAATGAACAGATGCGCGAACGTTCGCAATCCATCAAGTCAAAAGGCGGTAAATCCGCGCGTTCATCGTGGATTTCTCAAATGAAATAAAAGACAATTTTAGATTCATGTCTAAAATAAAACAATGGAGTTGAAAACAGTGCATGATTTTTAAGCCGTGAAACAAAATATTGTTTTCTTTTTTGTATTTAAATTCAAATTTAAAATAAAGAATCATATTTCAAGAAGCAACTGTAAATTAAAATTAAGAAAACCGAAAATATGAGAGTGGACTAAAACGTTTATACGATGACGATGAAGGGGTGATGCGGTGAAATCTTGCATGCATTAGTTTCAACTTCTTCTTATTAATAACTGCATTGTTTCTTTGTAGGTAAACTGATGTCTGACAGTTCAGAAAACACTGTTCATGTTGTTGTTCAGTAAGGTCATCAACAACGGATATGACGTCATCATCACGGCAATACTGGTTCTCACATGTTCAACATTTATTTATATACATCCGAACTATACAGATTTATGATCAAATTTACAGCTACTATAGGATGCGATGCATAAATTGTCATATAAATGACGCAAAAATGAAACTAACACGGACGTCTCCTTTTAACAGACAAATTTACCAAAATTACACAAAATTTTTTTGAAATACTAAAGAGTAAATTTATACAATGAAGTCGTCATTGATTTCAACCACGGCCTCCAGACAACTTCGGAAACTCTTGCAATTCTTCTAAACGGTCTCCTTGTTTAAGTTGGTGACTGCTGCCATAATCCTTACCTTTAGTTCATCTTTGGTGTTACAAGGGGTTTTGTTAGTTTCTCGCTCAACTCGTCCCCCACATTATAATCAAGGGGATTGTAGTTTAGGTAGCCAGATCTAAGAGATGATGTGGTCGCAGAACTTGTCAGACAGCCATGAGTGTGTTCTCCTGCTTGTCTGGCACGGTACAGAGTCATGTTGTCAGATATAGGGTCTTCCAGTAGTCACCCTTTTGACCCAGGGTAGCACTACCTTCTCAATGCACTTGATGTAGGCTTCCGCGTTGAATTCCAACAAATTCGGGAGATATTTTCTCATCCGAACGATCAGAGTGAGTTTTCCCAGCTGCCGTATCTTCGTAATCACCATTAGACTCATCCAACTCTTTCTGAATCCTTCTCTGCACTGTTTTCATATTGACATCAAAACACTGTGAAATGTTCGTACTGGAGCTTCCGGTGCGAATGCCAAGCAGTACAGCACGCCGTTTCTAAATTTCTGGCGGAGTGTATTTCGTCACGGTGTCTTTTTTTTCACAGACGCTTTCCAAGTGACACCCTAACCCTATGCAGTCGACAAAATAAAAAAAATGCACATGCGCAAAATTAAAGATATAAAATGGCGACAATTTACCCATTGCATCATTTAGGTTGATTGATTACAACAGCAGGCAGGTGCTTGTATCCGAAATCAAATGTTTCCTTCTCAAATACTGACTCTAATATTTGAAAATGAAATTTCCTCGACTCTGATCAATTACAGGACATTTACACGTGCATTTACAACTAGAGATTTACTATTTGTCTATATTTCTGAGATGAGGTTGTATTTACACTATTTACATTATTCGGACTATTGTCTTCATCTTTGTTAACATTTGTACGACGTTTCAGCCGTTGTACTCTCCGGCCTTCCTCTAAGCTAAGGTTCGGTTCGAAATCCCTAGTACCTGAAGAAGACCGGAGCGTACAACGGCCGTAACGTCGTACAAATGGCAACAAAGAAGAGGACAATAGTCCGAATAATGTAAATAGTGTAGAGATTTAGTGTAGATTTTAAGGTGACATCACGTCGATACATTCGAAAAATAGAATCGGTAATCTGAATTCTGATTGAGACTTACTCGATTCACTAGATACTCGTTCTTTTCGCCCTGCATTGATTCCTGGCCAAGTTTTATGACAAAGATCTATCCTTATTTACATGACATCATTGTTGACAGAGAATATTATAAACACTTAAACAGGTAACTCTCCAATTTGAAAAATTTACATATTTGTACAGAGATTTATTTAATTAGGCATGTGTCATTTTGATTCACTTAATTCGTTATATTTGAGCTTCTCGGTGATGAAGTGGTCTGGGATTTTTGCAGGATTCTAGAGAATCGAAGTTCTTATCAGTAAAATAATATTGTAGAGATAGAAATAAATCTGAGTAGGGAAGGTGTAGTGAGTCATTCTAGCCAAGATTTACCAATTGATATCAGGCTTGTAAAGATGAAAGTTGTCCTGATGGAAGCCTTCACTTTTCCGATTGGCAAATTCCGGACATTTTCATCGATCGCTTCCGTTAATCGGTCCAACTGGGAAATAGTACTTGTCCGAATTCAACGTCCAATTTTACAAAAGGATCTCGTAATACACAACTCTTTCAATCATAGATGATACACAGCATCACATTTTTGGGATGACAACTGACATTTAAAATGGCAAACGATGACTAATTTCTTTTTTTTTTTTTCAGAACCATTTTCATTCCACATTCTTGTAACCAAAACATTTTTCATCGTCTGTGATCATTCTTCTTTTTTTAAATAAGCTCATTTTTGTCGCGTTTGATTAGAAAATTGCAAATTACAACACGTTTCATGAATTGTTTTCCGTAAGTGAGGCATAAAAACATCTTAGCGATTCATGAGTGACTTAGACTAGGGTTTCGATTTAACTGTCGGCCTCCTGAAACGTTCTGTTTTCTGCTCTTATCGTGAGAAGTGTTTGCATTTAAATTTAATGAATATTTTTCCTACTTTGTTTTTACACATTTTTGTTTGTTTTTTATAATCATTTCATCCCAAACAAGACAAAAATACCACTGGTGTGAAGGAGGCTACAGTGAGAAAAAAAGGTAGAGGGGATGTCGAAGAAAAGATAAGAGATGTATGGTAATCAAGTAGATAAATGATAGCAATTGACGTTGCATTCAAACGTTTGGAGATTGTAACTATCAGGGAAGCAAGTGAACGGAAGTGAATCCCACAAACGGGAAATGCGAGAGAAGAAACTATTAGAATAGAAAAGACGGTTATTTTTAACTATTTCGACGGTAAAGGGGTGGGACCTATATGCCAATCTAGTAACACGAGTGAATACATGCGGTCAGCGAAACAGAGCAAAAAGCTCGCCAGTGCAGTTGCCCTAGAAATACTTGTAGAAAAGACAGAGGGAAGCCACATCACGTCAGTAAGGAAGTGACTGAATGCGGGTTGCCAAGTCCGGATCGATTATATTACAGGTCCTCTTTTGGATTTCGTCGAGAACCTCAAGATGAATAACAGGAACCCCCGACCGGATATGGCAACAGTATTCAAGGCATGGATGAATGGTAGATTTATAAATGTACAAAATGGATTCTGACGATAAAAACTTTCTGGCCCGACATAGTGACCTAACCTTCCTAGCAGTATATACAGCAATGGATTCAATATATTTTTTATTTATTTATTTATTTAATTTTTGATACCATGGTTTGATCCATATGATATTTCTCTTCCTGATGTTGGGCGCCATTTGTACTGTGTGGTGTGTACGTGTGTGTCATCTGGAATCCTCTATCTTTTAAGGTTGTTTCATAGTTTTTCTTAGGTTCGTTGAATATAGTTTCACTATAAGAATTGTCGGGAAGCCAACGGTTGATTGATTGTTGTATCTGCTTGATAGATGGTTGGAACATGTGTGTATGTACAGTGGTTTATATCTAAATTTTCTGTGTGATTTATATGTATTGTTTCTTAGGTTGAATACGATATCTACAAAATCTAAAAAGTTTTTATGTCTATGTTGAATCCCATATTTTTAAAAATATTTATGATTGTTTTTCTAGTTTTGTCTGTGCTTTGTTCAATTTTCTTAAGATTAGGAGACCGTCGTCCCTGTAAAGTCCTACATTATTTCTATAAGTTATTTTACTTAGTTTGTAGAGTAAATATATACCTAAGATCTCAAAGGTCTTTGCACTGTCAAAGCTTTCCATTGTAGTTTCAAAGGTTCTTTCTTTACCCATGCGTCTTCATTGTTGAATAGTTTGCGATTTTCAGGAGCATTTAATGATTAGTGTTTATTTTTATTTGTTAGGAGATGGCCTTATCTAGCATGGGTTTTTTTATGGAAGAGTAGAATTCTTTTATATCTAATTATATAAATTGGCAATTACGTTTGTTTTTAGCTTGTGGAACGAATCTGTAGTTGTTTTTTGTGTTTTTCACTCATTTACTCCTAACTTCTTCCTTGTCTCTGAATTAACTGTTTGTTGTACTTATTTTACTTACTTCACATTTGATTGGGCTTAGGAGTCGGCATGTTGGGTTTTTTTTTACTTCACATTTGATTGGGTTTAGGAGTCGGCATGTTGGGGTTTTTTTACTTCACATTTGATTGGGTTTAGGAGTCGGCATGTTGTTTTTTTTTTACTTCACATTTGATTGGGTTTAGGAGTCGGCATGTTGGGTTTTTTTTTACTTCACATTTGATTGGGTTTAGGAGTCGGCATGTTGGGTTTTTTTACTTCACATTTGATTGGGTTTAGGAGTCGGCATGTTGGGTTTTTTTTACTTCACATTTGATTGGGTTTAGGAGTCGGCATGTTGGGTTTTTTTTACTTCACATTTGATTGGGTTTAGGAGTCGGCATGTTGGGTTTTTTTTACTTCACATTTGATTGGGTTTAGGAGTCGGCATGTTGGGTTTTTTTTTACTTCACATTTGATTGGGTTTAGGAGTCGGCATGTTGGTTTTTTTTTTACTTCACATTTGATTGGGTTTAGGAGTCGGCATGTTGGGGTTTTTTTTACTTCACATTTGATTGGGTTTAGGAGTCGGCATGTTGTTTTTTTTTTACTTCACATTTGATTGGGTTTAGGAGTCGGCATGTTGGGTTTTTTTTACTTCACATTTGATTGGGTTTAGGAGTCGGCATGTTGTTTTTTTTTTACTTCACATTTGATTGGGTTTAGGAGTCGGCATGTTGGGGTTTTTTTACTTCACATTTGATTGGGTTTAGGAGTCGGCATGTTGGGTTTTTTTTACTTCACATTTGATTGGGTTTAGGAGTCGGCATGTTGGGTTTTTTTTACTTCACATTTGATTGGGTTTAGGAGTCGGCATGTTGGGGTTTTTTTACTTCACATTTGATTGGGTTTAGGAGTCGGCATGTTGGGGTTTTTTTACTTCACATTTGATTGGGTTTAGGAGTCGGCATGTTGGGGTTTTTTTACTTCACATTTGATTGGGCTTAGGAGTCGGCATGTTGTTTTTTTTTTTCTTAAATTATCTTTGCAGTCTTTTGTTTTTAGTGTGAAGCTCGTGCTTTAGCGATGTAATTTATACGGTCGTCTTGCTATCATTTTTAGACGATTGTTTTAGCTTCCTTATTGATGTCGTGTTCTGTTGTTTTGAGTGATTTTTTTATGTCTTAGTTTTGTTGTCCTTGAGTAATTTGTTGTGTTTAGAGTGGCTTAGTGGGTATAAATTTCTAGTTTAGCCCGATTAAATAAATACTTTAGTTGAATTGTTTATATTAATTATATCTTTTTTTTAATATATTTTTAATGCATCTTACTGTTTATAGAATTTCATATTTCTTACTAAGTTAGTCAAGTCTTTCTCAAAGTTGTTTAGTTCTTTGTGTTGTAGGGGACATTCTTTTGTTTTAAAGCTGTATTTTTTGGAGGGTGTGGTATTTGTGTTAAGTTCTTGGTTAAAAAAAGTGTTTTCCATTTCATTCTTTTTAAGATTTGTTTTCTATTAATTTTAGCTTGTATGTGATTGTTGATGAAGTGGGTATGTTCTTTAGGGAGGTTAACATTTTCTATATTCATGATGGAATATAAATATGGCGAAAGTACTCTACTATTTATCAGAAGCTAAATATACGAAAATATAGTTTTAAGGTCTGCTATATTAATGGGTTAAAGTGCTCAGTATCAAAGGTAGAGCGAATGTAAATATTAAGTTGTTACAAAAATAATAGCCGATTTCAGAAACATCATTTTATTCTTCAAAAACTTAACCGTAGAAATGTTGAAATTAGTCAAAATACGAGCCTTTAGCATCTATGCACCACTGCCATTGATTGACGAAATTATTTATTCCTTGTTACTAAAAAATATTTTGGCTGTGATACAACGAAATCTTTGAAAGCCGATTTCACATCTGGTTTGGACCTAAAAGTTTTACTATTTAGAAATGATAATCAGTGAATGAAGGATCTGGAGAATGTGGTAAACTTTTGTATTCCAAGTCTATGAGTGTTTGCAACGTCATTTTTGCAACATGTGACCGTGCATTATTGCGGAGAAGACTTGGACCACTTCGACTTACCGATGCAGGTCTCATTTTTTGCAGAGGTGCATACATTTCCGTAAGTTCATTGCAATAAAGCTCTGCTTTAATGCTTTGATTAACTTTCAGAAAGCTGCAGTGGATAACATCAATTGCAGGCCACTAGACGGTCACCATAATCTTATGCTGATGCAACTTTGACCTTTGAAAATGTTTGGAGGACTCATCACGATCAAACCATTGACCTGATCGTTTACGGTTATCAAAGGATCCACTTTTCATCACAAGTGACTATTCGGTTAAGAAAAATGCCATTGGTGTTACGCAGAAAGAACAGCACACTTCAAAACGCCTAAGTTTTTATTTTTATTGAGATCATAAGGAGCCCATTTATCGACCTTTTTTACCTTGCAAATAATCTGCAAATTACGTCGAACTTATGCAATGCTAACACCAAGCATCTGAGACACTTTCTCAGACACTTTGACGTGGGGTTTGCTCAACAACTACTTGCAATTATTCATTGCCAAGACTGTATGACCGCCTCGACCTTCTTCATCTTCAAGATTCATCACCAGTACGGAATTTCTGGAATCACCTTTGCACTACCCGATCATTTGCGGACCCATCTCCCCATGCTCTGTTGATATTGGCAGAAGTTTTGGAGGTACTGTGCCCAAGTTTGAACTCATACAAAGTAAACGAAGATCGTGTTTTGTCATCTTCATAATTAAGGGCTTCTATGTTTCAAGACGAGTTCTGTCTAAAAATAAGTTTAGATTATTAAAAAGCACACGTGAATTATTATGTATCCCAAAATTTCACGTAATATATAAATATATACTGTCAATATTATGTTAAAAAGTCTTTCCAAAATATAACACTTCGAGCGGCCATTATTTTTTGCAACAACCTAATATAAAAGTAAACATTAAAGTCACCATTTAGAGGCGACAGTCTCTTTAATGCTAAACGCAATCGTCCGGCCATTGTCGTTCTATTTTTGCTCAACTTTTTACATATACACGTCAGTGATGCATTGAGGGTAGTCTCTTGCATTGTAGGTAGTCTACTGTATTATTCTAACGATTATTTTGGTGGGCATGTTTTTTTAATTTGTTTATTATTTACTTAGTTTATTTAGTTATTTATTTGTTTGGTTTAATTTATTTTACTTGTTTTTGTTTTTTGTTTGTTTGTTTTTTTCGTTTATTTATGTTCGTTTTTTGTTTTCGATTTTTAAGAAGCGTAGTAAAAATTTACTTTCGTGTCTGCATTTTGAGATGAGTTCTGATCGTTTATTTAGTCATTTTTTTTTATCTGAGAAGATAATAACAACTATATTTTCCTCCAGACAAAGTTTATCATTTTAGGATTGATTGTTGTAGGCTGCGGATCATTTCTTCTTATTTTCCAAGTTATTTTTGGTGTAATTTGTTTTTAATATCGTAGATATATTTAGAAAGCATTGTGCTGTTCGTGTATTTACTATTTGTAAAGGATGTTTTTTGTGCGTAGTTTCTCTGTTTCCAGAGCCCTTCAGTTATCCCTATGTATATTTTTCTTCGTAATCTGCTGATTTTACAGTAACTTGGTATATTAAATTGTTATGCGAGCAAGGAAGGGAAACATCATACGGTTCAAGCCACCGTACAACACAAACGTAAAAACAAATGTAGGGAAACCATTCATTAAAGTCACATACAATAACAAATAAGCAGCTACGATTGCACGGAAAACATGACACAAATAATAATTATTGACTCGTAGACTGAGATTTTGATTCGTTTAACTTAAGTAGTAGTAGTTGTAGTAGTAGCAAGAGTGCACACCTCAGCTTTTGTTTCAGTATATATGGAAGAGTTCAGGATAATGATACTGAGTTGAGGAAAATTTGGAGTTCATGTCTTTCGAGAAGATATTCTACTGAAATGAACCCACAGTCGACTTGGGATTTGAAAATTGAAATTCTTCTGTTGGTTTTTTTCCATTCAAAGATTCTTGGCAGAATTATGCCATTGAAGAACGGGATCAATGCTCAATTATTTTTTGCCAATCAAAATTTGTATTCAAATTTCCAATGCCCAAAATATTTTTGCTGCTTTCATAAGACATTTCAAGTGTCTGTTCAAATAGTCAACTAGATATTTTCCGAGTTAATAATTGTTGCATTTAAAAATGTCAGGATCAATTCCAAAAAACAACTTCATTTGGAAAGTAAGTAAATTCTGCAAAATTAATAAATAAATAAGACAAACGTGTAAAGTCGATTTCCCCTACAATAATTTTAGGGTTAAAATTAGCGACTGAAAGTCAAGTGTCATACGTGATACACGCATGAACGATCATGTCTCGAAAGAAGCATGATTGACTAAACATAGCTGGAGGTTGAAGAAACGAATTAATAGTTTTCCCAAGATTATTTGCGTGTATAAATAAATATAACGAATTCAACTGAAATTCGAACTCGGATCTCTGATTTCTTGTTCCGAGCCGATATCCACTGCACCACCCACGCACCGTCACACTTAGTGACTACACAGAAAAAAATAACTGAACTGTTTAATACTGATACGACAACAGAAAAATATTTTTGCATTTATCTGCATTAGCTGGAGATGATTTGGTTAAAAGAAATGTTAATCGGTGTCGCTGTTTTAAAAAAAATATTAGTTGACGTCACTTTAAGAAAAAATACTCTTATGTTTTATTTTTTTATATTTTTATCCACTACACTCAACTATTTTACTTTTCATTAAAACCTTTAATTTATTTACTCTCTAAATTGCCTTTTAAGTACAAGTTGTACGTTCACGTTTCTCGAATAACTCTTAACGGACGTGTCTTGATCTAGAAATTCTTTTAAAAATAGGTTAACATTTTTAGGCGTCATTTAAGGAGAATGATAAGTTTTTTGGCCTATAATTCGCTTCTGATATAGAATCGAATTTTTATACACGAATAAATATACGACTTTTATCAATGTGAAATGCTGGATTTCGCCGTCATTCATGTTTGTTGAAAGATTTTTATGAAGGAAAAAAACACTTGGACAAGTCGCTAACAATTCCAAGAAAAAAACTGAAGCCAAAATTCTTTTATTCGTTTTAATAAAAAATAAATAAATAAATAAATAAAATTCTCCTTATTTCTCCTTTTTCCCTTTTTTTTTATTCTCTCCTGTCCGAGATTTTTGGGTTCGTGCATAATATAATTTGGCACCGAAGTTGTTTAAAAATCACCATTCTCATCAGGTTCAACGCAAATGGCATTTCCTTACCTTTCTTGGCACACACAACCCCGACACGCAAACAGACGGGCGCCCTCGCCTCCGCTTCTTCAAGACGACATTTCTTTACTTAATAACAAACTCATTTTGCAACTTGACTAACACTCCTCAGCAAACAGTGCTACTTTGTGTGCTGACATGATAATGTGCCTTGTATCTTGTTTGAACTCTGATCTGCTGCTTATCGAAACGAAGCTCGGTTTAGAATCACGTGTCAGGGGAGCATCTAACTGAAATACAAGCCAAGCTTAGAATTTCAACGATATGTTGTTTCTCTCTTCTTTAAAGATTTAATATCTAAAAATGTCTCTTAAAAAAAAAACAAAAAAAACAAGCTTTTCTGATTTAAATAAATTTTGATCAACGTAGGCAATTATTTACTTTCTGTTTATTGCTGTTACTTTTTCCATTTTAACAGAATTATGCTATCCATTTTTAAATCTGTTGTGAATAAAAAAATGATTTTAATAATTTCTTTTATAAAGTCTTGACTTTAGACAAAAACATAAACTGTCATTCTTAGACGTTCTTGTAGAATTTAATAGTCACACATTTACTATTTCGTCATATAAAAACCCCACTAGTAGAAACTCTTATCACCTTCATTTTAAGAGTAAATGTAAAATGGGCGTTATAAAAATTTCCTCAAGAGGACACACGAGAATTCATCCTTTCGTCACCTTTTCCTTAAAGAACACAATAACGTTAAATGGGCTCTGGTTAAGAAAGGTTTTCCGAAATACCTCATTGATCACCTAAATAAACCATTTCTTTCGTAGGTAATCAATAGCAACATGAAACATGCAGATAAAACACTAACATTAATATTTATTATAAAAGCTAGATAGACGTTAATTATAAGCAAGATTTTATCTTGGAAATATTATAAAGAAATACGCAATCTCAGTCGACCAAAACAAGAAATTAAATTATCTACAATAAAAGATTTAAAACAACTAAAATTACCATCAATAACAACAACTCCCCTACTAGAGAACCAAGATTATTTATGAATTCCCATACTCCTTAAGGTACTGCGTTCTTGATCAAACAAAATTCATGAATAATTATATTGGACATGCCACTACGTGCTTAACAAGAAAATTCACGTTACACCTCCCTGACCATAGATCAATTAGGACGCATTTAAATACACACCAAATGCTACTAAACTCCATCTGCAACATACTTATAGAAAATACATGTAAAATAAATAAATGGAAGCACTAATAATACAAAAGAAAAAAACATTCAATAATATTAACTATGAACACGTCCACAATGTACTGACCGTGTTTGAAAAGTAAAAAAAACATTGCCATCATTTTATAAACATATAATAAAAAAAAATAAATAAAAACATTCAATTAAAAAAGACAACAACAACTTGGATAATGGCTAAAAGAACAGCCGAAAGCGTTCAAATATGTGGAACATTTGGACAATTTTAACAGAATTTATATCCAGAAAAGAAAACACAAGGAAAAAAACTTAATCGCAGTACCATATAAGTTGTCTTCAATAAAACTTGTATGAAAAGAGGATCGCTGCCCCGCCCTATATATATATAGTCGCTGACTGACACCAATTCGGTCGGGTTTCAATCCTGGGTTAAAAAAAACTATCGGAGCCTAACCATACTGATGAACTGTGATACAGCGAAACAGATCTGTCTGCGGATGACTGTGTGTGCGCGCGCGATCATCAGACCAAGTCTTTAATAGCCGGTGTTTTTCTAATTCTTGTGAATATCAGGCATTTCCGTTTCTTTAAACGCAAAAATTGCCCACGTTTAGAATACAAATCGGATAAAATGATTTGTGTTTTCCTCCCAACTTTTAACAGGAACGTGGAGAAGCGAAGATTGTAATGAGGAATTAATTCCTTAACAGTTTTAAAGATAAAATCGTCACTGAAGAAATTCATAATGCAAAAGATTGAGGGCGAGGGAAAAAAACTTATGCACAAAGCAAATCATATTTTAGCCTCTCTGTTTATTCGTATAAAGAGGAAACTTGTTGAAGGTTGATCTTTGCGTATAAAATTGTACACGTGTTTAGCGAGTCTATTAGTGATCTCAATTTTAATCTGTATTTGCAGACCACAAATTATTCATAATTTTGATAAGTTTTGTTGGCTTGTTTTCAAATGAATCTTCTAAAAATAAAACAAGAAAATCAAATAAAATATAAATTCAAAGGTTTTGGCAAAATACACGAAAAATATCGAATATGATGAGGTTGATTCAAGCTATATATATATATATATATATATATATAGTCATCCGCAGACAGATCTGTTTCGCTGTATCACAGCTCATCAGTGCGGTTGACAGCACTTTACAGTCAGACTACTGTCCTCAACTTTATGGTTATTATTGAAAAACATTTGTTGTGTCTTCTGACCGTCTACCGATCCGAGTAAGTTTCAAAGTGAACCTTTTATTCAATCCACAGGAGAAGGCTGTTTTTATTCCGCTGTTTACACCTAAGAACGTGATTTCTTGGTTGATAATTATTTTAAGTAAAATCAAGCATTCAGGTGCCTGTAAACCTGGGTAAAGTTGAGGAAATTTTGAACTGGACCTTTTGTTTAACCTATGAGGGGAGTGATTGTTCATGAGACACAATGCGGGTGGATTAAAGCGTTGGTTTGTGGATTTAGTGGCATAGCAGTTGTGGGTTCAATCCCTGAAGCAGGTAGTACATATTTTGACGCAATGGAAGTAGGGTGAGCAATAGCTGAGAAGTATTAAAAAAAACAATAAAAGAAGATACCCGTAAATATAGACCTTGGAACTAGAACATTCTACTTCTGTAGATTAAATGAAGGGCTTAGTTAGAAATTCCATGGAGGTTGCCTGCCAGGATAGACAGACACCTGACGAAGGTCGAAATTGTTTTTATAATAACAACAAAGATAAGGAAACTAGTCTGACTGTAGCTAATGATAACTTCATATCCCAAAAGTTAAGGCAGCAATATAGAAAATGAAGGAAAATATTCACAGAACATAATCCTTTGACCATTGAAGGATCACGGAAAAGTGATTGAATAATATGATGTCAATATAATGAGAGAGTCTATGAGCAGGCAAAATTAAAACTCATCAGACAGACACACACACACACTCTCTCTCTCTCTCTCTCTCTCTCTCATTTGTTCTGATGTCTTTGTTGTATAAAGTGATGTCGTCAAAATTATCCAGAACTTTGCATGTCAAACATTTTTATAATACCAAGAAGACTATTGCAAGTACTCAGGAAGAGAGCATTTTACAAGTACTCAAAATATTATTTGACAAGCACCCAAGAATATAACTATTTACTATTTTACAAGTACCCACAAAGATACTATTTTAGAAGTATCCAAAAGTCTATTTTACACGTGCCAAAGACTATTTTACAGGTATTGAAAAGATAATTTTACAAGTATTCAAGAAGTGATTAGTTTATAGGTGTTCAAAAGACTGTATCTTCAGCTTGAAATTTCGTAATCAATTTGAATTTTTCATATGAATTTTTAAGATTTTTCAAATTTATTCACGATATTTTCTTTATTTATCCATAAGAAAATACGCATAAATAATGATTTTTAAAATGTCCATGTAGCAGTTTATACAGGATCTAGCAGTATAGTCCGGCGTTGCTCGGGTGTAATGAAAGCTTTTATATATATATTATCGATTTTCTCACTATTGTAAGAACTTCAACCTTGAAACTTCTGAATATCGTTTCTTATGTCTTTGTCTATGAATGTATCAAATTTGATTAAAATCGGACCACTCCTTCTATAACCCGGTTTTTTCTATTATCGATTTTCGATATTTATCGGGGGTACCTCGACACAAAACGTAGCTACGAACACTCGCAGACGCTTATAATACAACTGTGTAAAATTTTTAAAAAATCGGTTCAGGCGTTTCGGAGTCTATAGGTAACGGACACACACACACAGACACACAGACACACACAAAGTTCCATTTATAAATAAGTTTAGATTTACTAAGCTTCTGGCACAAGCTGACAAGTATGGTATACTAATGGCTATTTATTTAGCTTAGCTTAGTTTGACAAAAGTTCACACGTATGGAGTACCCAGTGAGGATCGAAATCACTAAAGCAGAAAGGATTTAAGGGATTAGTTTCTTAATTCCGATTTTAAGGGGAGGACAGAAATATCTGTTCAATTCAAACGCGGGACAAGAAAGAAATTAGAAACGCAAGACAAAAAAAGGAAATGGTTTGCGGTAGGGTGCAAATAAAAATACATCTGATAATTTCGAGAAGAACAATAATTTCTCACCCCCCCGGCCACGTGGCATGGGGAATGAGAATCATCCGGCATACTTGATACTTATAGATCATGTGTCGATGACTGCAAATCAAATCTACATAAAATTTTAGAAAATTTTATCCTAATAACACTCTTTGTTTTGTTTTTTTGTTTTTTGTTTTTTTTTTCCATTCGCTGTGGACACGAGGGAAAAGCTAAATGTATATGCGTCTGTTTGTATGGAGGCATAAATGGTTACGTTATGTTTTTACGAACTTTTTAGATCGTTACGTACTCTGCTGGCATTCACGTAATCATATCTGTGTGTGCGTGCGTGCGTGTGCTGTTTTAAATGCAGATGTGTATATGGATAATGAACAAGCACCAAGTCGCTCACTAATGAATTTGTGCCAAAAAGACGAGAGCGATTCGCTAAGGCGAAATAGCAGTGAAAAGGCCAAGAAGAGGAGGATGCTTCCCTTTGCTACTCGTGCCTAGAAAGAAGACCGCGCATGCGTCAACTCATTCAGTATTAACTTCAGTATAACTTGTACGAACTTTTGTTCAGCCTCAGTTTCGGCTCCTCTAATTTCGATCAGCTAACATTTTTGGTAAGGCGTGTCAGACGTGAGAGAATGTTTTCTTGGAAAGCGTCTCGAGTGTTGCCATGACAACTAGAGGCCCGCGAAATCAACTGCAAATTTGGGGAGAACACATCAAGTTAGTAAAAATGAAAAGCAAAAACACATCGCGCTCGCGCACACATATCAAAACTAGACAAACGCAAATCTAAAAGGCACACAAACATGGACGGCAAAAATAAGATAATAGACACGAACGCAATTAGAGGCAAGTATTTATTGAATTTTGACAGACATACAAATCAAGGCCTTATTCTGAAATGATTGATCAAGGTTGCAATTATGTTTAGTCAATTTTAGTCAATAATCGTTAATCTTTCGTTTAGTTTGTACAGATGTTGATCATATGTTTGAGTAAAGAAGACGGGCTTTATCTTAACTAAAATGAAGAAAGGGCCTTTCACAATGGAAACAGAACTTGTTTTGTTCATAAGCCAGAAAAGAGGGTGAAAATAAATTTAAAACATAACATTTTATGAACCTAGAAAAGGTTATTTATTTAATTTAGAGCATTTTTAACAAATGATACTTTCATATTGAGCGACTCACTACACGCGGATCTACAGGTTGATCACATGGCCACGAGCACTTACAAAATTTGTGTATGTCTCCATGTACGGCTATTTATATATACAGATTTTGTATCTACATAAATATGCGCATATATATATATATATATATATATATATATATATATATATATAAACGCTTGGAGGTACAAAGTGTTCCACCCCTTTTTGCTCTTCATTTTCGTTGCTGTTCTTTTCGTTTAATTTATATTTCCAACGATTTTCTCCTAATGAGATGTTGAACGAAAGGGCCTTAGGAACTGTTAATAAATACCTTGTTTTTAAAATAGTATATATGTGCGTTGTGGTGCAGTGGATATCGGTTCGGAACGAGAAAGCGGGGAGCCGAGTTCGAATTCCAGCTGAATTCATTGCATTCACTTACGCGCAAATACCCTTGGGAAAGGTATTAATCCATGTATTCCTTCCAGTTATGGGTTAAATAACAGGACAGATTGGGTTCAATCGCCTTGGTCGGCAACCAGTCTACCGCAGAAAGCAATGGCAACCTACTGCGGGATAATCTTCTGCCCAGTCAGTCATGTCTCTTTCGAGACATGATCGCCCAAGCGTGTATCACGTATGGCACTTAACTGACTGAGATATATATATATATATATATATATGAAGATACTTTTATGACCAGATGGTTCAATCACAGGTCTAAATTTAAAATAAAAAACTTAAAAAATTGTACAAAATTAGCTAGCCACGTGGGGAAATTGAAATTAAAATATTGAAAGACCCAGACATAACGTGGAATATAGTAAAAACGGCCAAGCCTTACAACGGTGGCAAAATATGTAGACTGCGCCAGGAAGAAAAATTAGCGATTATGTTATTTCAAAACAAAAATGAATTATTGAATGAAAGAACAGAAATTATGATTAAGTGTAACCAGACCATAAAATACCTTTTAGGTTTATACAACCATGAATGAAAACGTTATAATTTCTTCTAAATTAATTTTCTCCTGAAAACACCACATGGTAGAAACCGAGGTCGCGTAATAACTCGTTTACAAATGAAGAATGTGTGTGTGTGTGTGTGTGTGTGTGTGTATTAAGCAGCTAATTGTTTTATACCGACTTTATTTATTATTGTTATAAATGTTATAAGATTGTTTTAAAAAAAAAACTGTAATTAATGCTTACCAACCAATGATTTTTTAGTAGAATTTCTCGATCACGTGGTCGATCAACATTATTTTCACTGTTTACACACACACACACATATATATATATATATAATCCTTTCACCCCAATCAAGGTGTTAATGCCACTAATACGCACGGGGTTACTGGGAGTGAAAGAGAATGAGGATACATGAGAAGGAATCGGAAACCCAATCCTAAACAGAAAACAACTGATACACGTCTACTTCTGTTCAAAAGACCAGGGAAGAGTGTGAACCGAACGATAGACGAACTTATCTACATTATGCATGCATAGATAGATAGATAGATAGATAGATAGATAGATAGATAGATAGATAGATAGATATGAACAGACCAAGATAGATAATAGTAATGTTAAAATTAGCCGTTTCCTTATAAGGAAACATTCGACATTCATTGATCGAATCAGTCAGTAGATATTATCGCTTTTCCCACTACTGATGGGGGTTTTCCGTTTTATCCGAAATAGTGCCGAAGGTGAATATCTTGATTAAGTCATTATTTTTTCTACGACTAAAAAACATGTGAGATTCATTTTAGTTTTTGCTGTTGTTAGTGCTCAAGTGATATGTTATCTTTTGTCTGGTGCAATTCTTTTGCTATTTAAAAATATGATTCGTGTTTTCAGATGATTATTTTGGCTTTGTAACAATTTACGGTGTTGAGTGGAACTAACTCTCGTGAAGTCGATTCTGTGTTCAATTTCTTTATCAACTGTACTAAGTTCATTATAACTGATGAATGTTTACGAAGTGTTTATTGATTACTAATTCCACGAACTGATTTTTTTTTTACCCTAGCCCTATCGGTGTCTAGCTGAAATTGTCGTATAAATGACGAAAACATGAAAATAACACTGACAGGTAACGGGAAATATTTATCAAAATTACACAAAATATTTTAATATACTGAAGAATCAATTTAACAATACTAAAGAGTCATACTAAATTAGTCAATAAAATCGCCATTGGCGTCAACCGCGACCGCCAAACAGTTTCGGAATCTCTTGAAGCTCTTCTGTATGGTCTTCTTTGTTTAAGTTAATGAATGCTGCCATAATCCAAGCCTTTAGTTCATCTTTGGTGTTACAAGGGGTTTTGTTGCGCTCTCTTTCTCTCTCTAACTGCTCCCAACACATAATAATCAAGAGGGGGTTATAGTCTGGGGAGTTAATTGGCCAGATGTAAGAGGAGATGTAGTCACTGAAATTGTCTTCGTATATAGGCCTCTGTGTTGAGCCAGAGGGATTGTGAGAAGATTAATGGAGGCATAAAGTCGCCATCACTATAGAAAACACCCGGATGTTGACTGGATACATCATCCAACTCTTTTTGGATCCTCCGCACTGTCTTCAGATTGACATTCAAATACTCTGAAATGTTTCGATTGGGACTTCCGGTGCGAATGCCAAGGAGTACAGTACGCCCTTTCCAAATTTCAGGCGGAATGAATTTTGTGATATTGCTCTTTTTCTCACAGACGATTCTCAACTGACCCTAGTATACAGTGCAGCCGACAGTATATATATATATATATATATATAGAGAGAGAGAGAGAGAAAAAGATTACATTTGTAAACGAGTTATATGCAAAATATTCAAAAGTTCTACAATATAATTGTATTGAATACTTTTAATACAAATGTGCACTGGTCTAAATTCATTATGACCAAAAACTAAGTAATTAAAAATATATATATATATATATATATATATATATATATATATATATATATATATATACGCATAGTTCATTCAGTAATGAATTTGAACACTCTCGGCTATTGGCGTATATTTATATTGTATATAACACGTTAAAATCCGCCTTCTTCTACCGAGCGCCCATAGCAGCTATAATCGCCGACTGATGTAAATTCGGTCAGGTTTCTATCCTGGTTAGAAGCAATTGGTTGTCTGACCGTACTGACGAGCTGTGATACAGCGAAACAGATCTGTCTGCGGATGACTATATATATATATAAGCAACGCGTGTACGGGAAATTAAAAATGTAAATTGGCGACAATTTACTCATCGCACCCTCTATGTGCCATCATTGCTTTCATTCTAGTTCCAGATTATAATTTCTGTTTTGGAAGGTTTATCTTATTTCATGGAAAACTTGATAGAGGATGTTGATTTTTGTTCAAGATCATTCTTATTCCCTCCAAGTCAACCAAATCATCGGCATATGCCCGTCAACATCAATCAGTACATTGGTTGCGGGAAGGAAAACAGAATCGTTTTTTTTTTGTTTTTTTTTTTGTTTTTCTATTAGTAGTTTCATGCTTTCTGGTACAGTGGATATCGACTCGGAACGACAAATCGGAGAGCCGAGTTCGAATTCCATTTGAATTTTTTGCATTCAATTACACACAAATACCCTTGGGGAAGGTATTAATCCGCCTCTTCCCTCCAGTTATGGCTTAAATAATAGGATTAGTGCAATTCATACAAATATCGACAATCACATCACAAACAATAAAAATACTATTAACAAAAGACAAATATTATTCGTTAATACCAAAATATTATATAGCACCAACTGCAAAGAAGGACTCAGCATTTTAGAAACCAATATTGTACAAAATAAACAATCCACACTAAATATATCATAACTAATTCATCTTTCACCAAAGATGACGCCATCTTGTAGTATGTTTAAAATATTTCATACGTGTATGAAATAATAAGTATCAATATTTGGTAAATGCTTTTTTCAAAGTGCGGTCTAGCTGCGTGAAACCGCTACACATAGTGCCATATTAGACAAATTCCAACACAGTAACAAATACCGGGATATAGCCAACAAAATCTTGTCTACGACACTAAGATCTTGTGAAAAATACTTGAACAAAACCGGAAAAAAATGAACATCGGACAATTTATTCAGTTTTAATCCTGATGTACAACTAATTCAAAAATTGAAAAAACATGCAATAAGAACTTAAATTCAACAAAACTTGTTTGTGTTGCATCCTAAGGTTCAGTGTTTGGTAAGTACCTCCACTAAATCGCTGAACACCCCCCGCCCCCCCAAAAAAAACAGCATAATAAAGACCCCAAACTTAAAAAAAAACTTTTCCATCAAAATGTTTATGTTATTATGAAGAGGAAAGATCAAAGTATTTTTTTTAATTTTTATTTTTAATATTTTTTAATACGTTCGAAATTTTGGTAAAAATCTTGTTTTTATTTTTGTTACTTGGTAATCAAATCAGAGTTTACAATGGAAATTGAAATATTACGTAACTCAGTTTTTGTTGGGGTTTTTTTTCCGGTGACAAACATTAATTTGGAAATTCTTACAAAAGTCAAATAATTGTCGGATTTTGATGAAACTCAGGAATTATTCACAAATGAATGAAATTATTTTCAAAATCATTATTTTTAAAAATCTTGGTAAAAATATTCCTTTTTACATCTGTTACCCCCTACCCTCCACGAAATTCAGGAAATTTCAGGAAAATAACTTTTATAGGCAAAATTGGTTTTATTAGTTAAACGCAGGACTCATTGAGGAATGTAAATCATCTATTATTTTCAACTATTTGTCCCCTCTTTCCGAAAATCTGCTCTGAATAGTGAAATAAAAAAAATGCAATAAAACTATGACATTATTTAATTAGATAAGCTTTTAATTGCTTTAATAGATTATATAAATTAAAAACATAGTCTGAAGAAAAATAATTTTCGATTAATAATGAAATTTTAAAAGAATTGCTTTCATTTTTTTATTATAATAATATATAAAGTTTCAAACATATTTCAAAGACTTGTAGACGTTAGGTTATTAAGTTATTAAATGAAGACTATATTGAACAATTTAATACAAATCATCGGCCATCACATATTTTTTTTTTAATTTTAATTTTCTTTTTACTTATTTATTTTATTTTATTTTTGTGTATTTAATTTTTTTGCATGATAATTTCTGTGTGTACATTAAAAGGTCAAGTGTTTCACGGTTTCCTTACGGGGAAAAAATTTGGACAATTTTTTCAATTCTGGTCACCATACACTTATTTTATCTCACATTGTAGAAAGTTTAGAAAGTTCAACTCTGTGTTTAAAAATAGTTTTATTCTAAATTTCATGATATAAATAAGTAATTCTTGTTTTAATCAGATTAATTTAACATGGAATTTGCTAATTTTCTAAAAATAATGTGTCACAAATGTATATTTTATTTTTGCAAG
Source organism: Ascarosepion bandense (assembly GCA_037127315.1). NCBI lineage: Eukaryota > Metazoa > Mollusca > Cephalopoda > Sepiida > Sepiidae > Ascarosepion > Ascarosepion bandense. Next base: position 904,867 of record JBBBDQ010000509.1, on the reverse strand, counting down.
ATTTTTAAAACTGAGAATTAACTTTTGTTTACAAATGTGTCGATCACTCAAAAATGGTTGAAAATCGAATTTTTTTTTAAATCTCAAAATTTTAAATCCCAATCAATATAACTTCTGTTTGAAATACACTATAGCATTTTGCTTATTGGAAATAGTAAATTTAATCTCTTAGCTTTCAATTAAAACTAAAATTAAAATTTCAAGAACTTTTTATTTAAAAAAAAATCAATTTAAAAATTAGTTATCGAAAATGAGTGGAGGTACTTAGCGTTGAGCATTTCGTTTTTCGTGAGGCTCGCCTGTGATTGACAAGATTTGCAAAAGAAAAGATTTTGTGCATTAGTGACTGGAATGAGAAGCAAATTCACGAAACTATCTCCCCCTCCTCTGCTTTTTGTTTGCGGATTCATTCGGTAACAGCGGATGTGGGTAGTTTATAGAACGCCATCTCACTCAGGGTGCCCATTATGCTTCGATGGCCAGTCTCTGAAAGTGGGTGGTCTTTCATCCTTGATATATGGCCAACTAAGTACAGTTGTGTTTTTCGAAGCAATGTTTAAAGGGTAAAGTCGATAGCGGACTTTAAGAATGAGACGGAGACAGTAACTGTTGGAAGCATTCTAAAAAGACTCGACACCAGAGAGAAAAAAAAGCATGACTGTTTTAAAGACTTTTAGTCTAGTATCTTTTCTTAGGTTTTCGTTGATTCATACATTCTTGCAAATTCCTCAAAAAGCGTCGAGACATAACACATTCCAGTTTATTAAAATTCTGAAGCGCGTTCAGTTTGCTCAGATCAGTGAATGACGCACTTGATTAGATGCAGATTGGTAGAGGGCTAGAGTCTTATTTTTGCTAATCAGTAATTGCAGGGCTTTGAGTTGGTGACTAGAACCGCATCGACGGCAAACTAGCTGTAATATTGCCTTAGCATTAAATCCGTTTTAGGTGAAACTTGTCATTATTAAGATCTGCGTGTCATCAATTACGTTCCTGTGGAAAAAAAACACATTATGTCTTACGAAAGTCTTTCCAATTCCACCTCTTCTGAATCTTCGTCCACGAAACAAATCCATGATGACATTTTTGTATATAGTCATGCCTAAATGCGCCCCTTATATATATATATATATATATATATATATATATATATATATATATATATATATATATATATACAGGAGTGAGTAAAGAACAGATGGAAAAAGTGTCCTTAATCTTTTAATCTAACATGTTTCACATTAATAAGCTTCTTCAGAGATTTTTAAAAAAATTAAATCATTCGTCTTTAAAAAAATCTTTGAAGAAGCTTATTAAAGTGAAACATGTTAGATTAAAAGATTAAAGACACTTTTTTCTACCGTTTCTTAGTTATTCTATTTACACAGAGAGAGAGAGAGAGAGAGAGAGAGCACGATGCATAAATTGTCGTCTAAAATGAAAATTACATTGACATTTTATTTTAACAGATATATTTACCAAAATTACGCAAAACTATCTTGAAATACTAAAGAAGACATTTATTCAATAAAATCCCCATTGGCTTCAACCACGGCCTACAGATGATTTCCAACTCTTTCCAAATCCCCTGCACTGTCCTCAGATTGACACGCAAACAATGTGAAATGTTCATATTCGAGCTTCCGGCCTGAATGCAAATCAGTTCATCAGGCCATTTCCAAATTTCTGGCGTAGTGATTTGCATCATTGTACTATTTTTTTTTTTTTTTTTTTTTTTACATACGGTGCCGAACTGACCCTACTATACTGTTTAGTCGACAAAATAAAAATAAACGTGCATGAACGAAATTTATTAAACAATCGGATTGAAAATATTTAAAATAATCTGCACAAACTTAAAAAAGCAAAACTTGAATTTACCGCGGGGCGAAAATTACTCTGAATCCATGCAGAAGTCTGACGACTGCTGTAATCTTCCGTCAATTCACATATCGTTCTTACCAGACGTTTTTAGAACACACACACACACACACACACACACACACACACACACACACACACACACACACATATATATATATATATATATGAGGGTACTTAAGAGCATGGCTCGAGTTTTAGGTTGATGGTTTGATTTCGTTACAATTTGAAGTGTGGGCTGAAACTAGCTCTGGCGCAGCCTATTCTTCTATACTGATCTATATAATGAGGTATCTGAAGTCTTTAGTATTTACTAATTTCACATCCTGAATTTTTATGATGGATTCAGGTTATACGTCATCAATTCTTTTACAATTTTTGCTTTTAAATAAAGATACATCGAGCTATTGTATGCACATACAGGCATAGATAGATAGATAGATAGATAGATAGATAGATAGATAGATAGATAGATAGATAGATAGATAGATAGCCTATATGTCTATATATTTAGTGTATCGAGGCAGCAGATAATTTTCTAAACATATACTGTTAAATATAAGAGACAATGAATGTCTATTATGTCTAATCATGAGCCGTTCTAAACATCGTATTTTGGCTTTAATTTCAGGAGAAAATAAAGACAAAAATTCTCGGATATTTGATATTCTTTTATTAAGTTGGTTCTAAGCTTTCGGCTCACAAAGAGCCATCTTCAGCGAGGTTAGAAAGACGTTAATATAAAAACATCCACCATCAGAGATGGTTTTATCTTATGTTGACATAAAACTTTGCTAAGCAATGATAACAGTTACCAAATAGCAAACGCAGTTCGTAAATTTGTAATGCGATTCTATGACGTCACACCGCGTGAGAGCTTTATGTTTAGAAAATCTCACTCTCTCTCTCTCTCTATATATATATATATATATATATATACTTCATTTGTAAACGAGTTATTACGCGACCTAGGTTTCTACCATGTGGTGTCTTCAGGTGGTTTGCAATAACTAATTTTACCCCTTTTTTGTAATATGCTATCTCTCTCTCTCTCTCTCTCTATATATATATATATATATATATATATGTGTGTGTGTGTGTGTGTGTGTGTGTGCTTATACACTCAAAGAAAATTTGTGCTCAGTAAAAATGTTCTACTAAATTTCAAAAGCTCGAGTAATCTTTTTCTAGGTGTGTCTTAAAACTGAAAAATGAAACCTTCTGTTACCGGAAGTGGGTGTTGGACGGAAAATTACTGAACAGCGTATCAAATGCTACGCCGGGTGTCGGGTATCTGAAGTGGAAACCATAATCCTAGTGGACCGAGCATATACCCGAAATAATCTTTTTACCGTCATGGGTTGGCTGAAAGAAATATGGAAAGGTCAAAGTACAAAAATGGTAGGATAGAAAAAGATATAATAGATAGATAGATAGATAGATAGATAGATAGATAGATAGATAGATAATAATAATAATAATAATAATAATAATGAAGAGACTGAGATAGATGGAAAGAAAGAAAGAAAGAAAAAAGAAAAAAAGAAAAAGAAAATCAATGATCTTTTGTTTTGAAACCAGAAATTATAAATTTCACTAATGTAAGGAATCAACTGGAATTCGAACTCGGCAACCCGATCACCCGGAAAGAGAGATCGGGGTGCTGAGTTCGAATTCCAGTTGAATTCCTTGCATTCACTTACGCACAAATACCCTTGGGAAAGGTTTAATCTGTTTTCTCCAGTTATGAGTTAAATAATAGGATAGATTGGGTTCTATAGCCTTGGCTGGCAACCAGTCTACTGCAGAAAGCAATGGCAACCTACTGCGGGATAATCTTCTGCCCAGTCAGTTATGCCTCTTTCGAGACATGATCACCCAAAAAGTGTATCATGTATGGCATTTCACTGATTGACTATTTTTCTCTAACGCTTTTATCATTTTTTCCTTCTGATAAAGTAGGTGCTTGATCCAAAATATCCGTCACATCAACTGATTTTGAAATGTCTGACTATAAAGCCTAACTATTCATTTATTTATTTTTATTTTTTATTTTTTTCTTTGACGATTTCCTTTGCCACCGTACGGTCCCTATTGAGATCAATTCTGTGTCGCTCTTCCACGTTTGCCTTCACGATATTGAGCGCCTTATTAATTTGTCTCCATTAACGAAGGTCCGTTTTTCCGTGATATGCAAATCTTACTTTGTCACAGTAAATTTATCTGTTAACATGTAAGCATAAATCTCGGTTGATCCCAGGAGAAGGGCTCATGTTAGACGAAAGCAAAACTTGAAGTCAAGTCAGCCACTCGAAATGATTTTTATTCCGACGTACTGGGCATTAAAACCTTCATGTGCAACGGAGTTAGTGACAAGCAATACACAATCAAGGAAAGAGTGGACCCTAAAATAGTATTTTTATAAAGTGGGTCAAAAACTTGGACTTGATGCGATTACACTTGGCTCGTTAAAAACTGAATTTTTAAAAAGATTTTACAAACGTTCATTTTTTTAATTATTTCAAGGCGATAGTAGACACGAGGATACAAGTCTGTTGCTAAAAGTGAAAGAAATAGAAAAATGACAAAAGTAAAAAGTTGTCATGTCATCAAAATTGTTCTAGCGGTTTGTATTCACATTATTTACAATGTTCGAACCGTTGTCCACATCTTTATTGCGGTGCTTACGACGTTTAGATCGTTGTACGCTCCGGCCTTCTTCAGATGCTAGGAATTTTGAACCGAGCTCTTTATTTCGATCACTGAGGAAGAGTGTTCTCGTTCCATGTGCAATGCCACTTCCAGATACCATGTAGTTATTTCCCTTGACCTCAACCCTCTAAATTATTTTTTACCGCTGCTGTAGCCTCAAGAACACATGGCCCAGTTAATATGGATGTTTGTTAATTCCAGTGGCTTGTTCCAAAGAGTTCTGAGTTCAATAACTGGCTACAGCAGTGGTGAACAAATAACGTAGAGAGTTGAGTTCAAGGGAGATAACTAAATGGCTTCCGGAAGTGGCATCGCACATGGAATGAGAATGATATACCCCAGTGATCGAAATAAAGGGTTCGATTTGAAATTCCTAGCACCTGAAGGAGGCTGGAGCGTACAAACGTCGTAAACAGAGCAATAAGAATGAGGACAACAGCCCGAACAATGTAAATACTCCATCAACTCAGAAGTATAGACAAATACCGGTTTGTCTTCATTAGACTCGTTCCTGTTTTCGTAGGAATTTAACAGCTGAGGCAGTTGCAGATTTCCATTAAAGCCAGAGATCGGTGTTCGGTACCAGAATTGGAGTAGATAGACTAAACTATCGCCCGGTTTCACACTCCACGCACGTCTATTGAACAGGTTAAGAGGTTCATCCCTTGTTTCCTGTTTAGGATGTGGTTTCCGGCTTTCTCTTTTCCAATCTTTTCACTCTTTTCTCTTTTTTTTTTTTTTTCAATTGGAGTAGATAGACTAAACTATGACCCGGTTTCACACTCCACCCACGTCTATTGAACAGGTTAAGAGGCTCATCCCTTGTTTCCTGTTTAGGATGTGGTTTCCGGCTTTCTCTTTTCCAATCTTCTCACTTTTTTTTTTCAATTGAGTAGATAGACTAAACTATCGCCCGGTTCACACTCCACTCATGTCTATTGAACAGGTGAAGAGGCTCATCTCATGTTTCCTGTTTAGGATGTGGTTTCTGGCTTTCTCTGTTCCAATCTTTTCACTCTTACGTAGCCCCCTGCACATCAGTGGCGTTGCTTCGGGTGATATGATTAAAAAAAAAAAGATGAATGTCAAGATTTCGAAAGCGTATTTTTACCACATAAATGTTTCTTCATTCGGAAAGAAATTATTTTTAATTATAAAGTCCCCGGGGAAAAAAAATGAGGATTTTCAGTCAAAATAACATTTTCTCATTTTTCCATATTGATCTCAAAGCGAGATAACAAGCAACAATTAAAAAAGAATTGTTGCTTGTTATCTCGCTTTGACATACAAATGACTGCAAAATTGTTGACAATTTAGTTCCTTAGATCGGCTTTGCTGACGACATACATAAACTTAAATGCAGAGCCAAATAAACCAGAAAACGACAGAATTATTTTCTGATTTACGATTCTATAATATGTTCGTAAAGGACCGAAATGTTTCTCATTTTTGTTTTTGGAGGACTTAAATGTTTTTCATTTTATTTTGTTATCGATTTAAATGTTTCTAATTTTTGTTTCTGGGTGACCTACATGTTTCTAGTTGTTTTTACTGGAGGACCTAAATGTTTCATTTTTTCTGGAGGATTTAAATGTTTCTAATTTTTGTTTCTGGGTGACCTACATGTTTCTACTTGTTTTTACTGGAGGACCTAAATGTTTCATTTTTTCTGGAGGATTTAAATGTTTCTAATTTTTGTTTCTGGGTGACCTACATGTTTCTAGTTGTTGTTACTGGAGGACTTAAATGTTTCATTTTTTTTTTTTTTGAGGATTAAAATGTTTCTAATTTTTGTTTCTGGGGAACCTAAATCCCGATAATTTTTAGTTGAACCGAATAACATGTTGTTCTGAAGATTCATTAAACGTCCTCCAATTATTATTAAATATGTGTTTTTTCAAGTCATTTAAGTTCAGGTACCTCCACTCATTTTCGATGATTGACTTTTAAATTGAACTTTTGAAAATAAAAAAAAGTTTTCTTGAAATTTATATTTTAGTTTTAATTGAAAGCTAAATTATTAAATTTACTATTCCCAGTAAGCAAAAACCTCTGGTGTATTTCAAACAGAAATTATATTGACTGAAATGTAAAATTTTATGATTTTTTAAATTTTTCATCAATTTTTGAGCAATCGACACATTTGTAAACAAAAGGTAATTTTCGGGTTTAAAAATTTTACAAAAATAAAATATTGGTCTGTGACATTATTTTTTGAAAATTAGCAAATTTAATGTTAGATTAATCTGATTTACACAAGTATTACTTATTTTATAAGCATGAAATTTAGAATAAAACTATTTGTTAATCACAGATTTGAAAGTTCTAACGTTTCCCCCATAATTGAAATGTGTTGACAGCTCGACAGATGCGAGATAACTAAATGGCGATCACAAGTGACAAATTTATTTCGGGTAAAGGGAAGAAACCTTGAAACACATGACCATTTAATGTACACATAGAAATTACCATACAAAAGGAAAAAAAAAGAAAAACTTCAAACACACACAAAAAATTTAAAATTATTTTAAAAATACGATGGCTAGATGATTTGTATTAGACTTTTCAATTTTCGATAAGTAAATATATAGTCTTCACTTAATCAACTACCAGCCTAACGTCTACAAGTCTTTGAAATATTTTTAAAATATTTTAAAAACTTTATAAACTATTATAATTAAAAAAATGAAAACGATTCTTTTAAAATTTCGTTATTAATCTTAAAAAAAAGAGGAAAATTTCTTCAGACTATAATGTCCTTAATTTATAATATTTATTAAAGCAATTAAAAGCTTATCTAATTAAATAATGTCAGAGTTTTATGGCATATTTTATTTTACTATTCGGAGCAGATTTTAATGGATGATCTACTTTCCCCAAAGAGTCCCGCGTTTAACTATTAAAACCAATTTTGTCTACAAAATTTACTTTCTTGAAATTTCATAAATTTACGTGGAGTGTGGGTAATAGATACAAAAAATATTTTTACGAAGATTTTTTTAAAAAATGATTTCAAAAACTAATTTAATTAATTTATGAATAAGACTTGAGTTTCATTAAAATCCGACAATTATTTGATTTTTGCAAGAATTTCCAAATTCTTGTTTGTCAACGGAAAGAGAACTTGAGTTATGTAATATTTACGTTTTCCGTTGTAAACTCTCGTAACTATTTGGCTCCCCGTTAATTAAAATAAAAACAAGACTTTTTTTTCTCGGCAATGTTATTTTACTGCCACTGTTTTGCAGGGGGTTACATAGGAGGAAGGTTATGAGAAAGAGAGTCAGGTTATGGGGGTGTCAGGAAGTGGGTAAGAGAAGGATGAGAGTGGAGTGGACAAAGAAAGGAGCATGAGAAAGAGGATGCAGGTTAGTGAGATAGGAGATGACTATTGACTTGACATTTAAATTCTTGGAGATTGTAGCTGTCGGGAAAGCAAGTAAACGGAAGAGAATTCCACTGGCGGGAAGTGCGAGAAAAAAAGCTGATAGAGTAGACTTTGCGTTTACATTTTATTGCCTTCACAGTACAAGGGTGGGACCTAGTTGCTAATCTTGTGGCTTGAGTAAATTCATACATAGGGGGTACTAGTGAGCTAAGCTCGTAGGAGCAGAAGCCGTGAAAGTATTTGTAGAAGAGACACAGGGAACCCACATTGCGCCGGTGAGAAAGTGACTGAATCCTAGCTGCTAAGTCATGATCGATCACATTACAGATTCTCCTTTCGATTTTGTCAAGGACCCCTAGGTGGATAGCAGGATCACCCGACCATATATGGCAGCAGTATTCAATGCATGGGCGGATGGTAGATTTGTATATGTGCAGGATTGTTTCTGACTGGAAAAACTTCCTGGCTTTTATCAAAATTTCGAACGTGTTAGAAAGGATAATGTTTTGTTTTTTGTTTGTTTTGTTTTCGTTTTTTTTTATGATAAAATACTTTGATCTTTCCTTTTAATACTAACAAATATTTTGATAAAAAAAAGTTCATTTTTATTAAGTTTGAGACTTTTTTCTTTATACTATGCTGTTTTTTCAGCGATTTAGTGGAGGTGCCTATTTAAGTAAAATCCAATCTTTGCTCGTTAGTCAAAGAAGCTGCGTATTTCTCGTAGTCAAATACAAGGCCGCACCGAATGGGATGAGTCTACTTCACACATCCAACCTAACTAGAAAATCAGCATTAATTATCCTAGTTTTTAATCTGGGATAGAACACCGACTACTAAAAAAATGAACAAACATCTCTTTCAACAAAGGAACCCACGATGTGGTGGGGGTGGGGTAAATATAGGCATTAAAGTATTCAGCTCATACATTACGGATGGGGCGTCCTCGGTGTAGCGTAATACCTATTTTATTTTTTTAAAATTTTTTTATTTTATTTTGTTATCGATTTAAATGTTTCTAATTTTTGTTTCTGGGTGACCTACATGTTTCTAGTTGTTTTTACTGGAGGACCTAAATGTTTCATTTTTTCTGGAGGATTTAAATGTTTCTAATTTTTGTTTCTGGGTGACCTACATGTTTCTACTTGTTTTTACTGGAGGACCTAAATGTTTCATTTTTTCTGGAGGATTTAAATGTTTCTAATTTTTGTTTCTGGGTGACCTACATGTTTCTAGTTGTTGTTACTGGAGGACTTAAATGTTTCATTTTTTTTTTTTTTTGAGGATTAAAATGTTTCTAATTTTTGTTTCTGGGGAACCTAAATCCCGATAATTTTTAGTTGAACCGAATAACATGTTGTTCTGAAGATTCATTAAACGTCCTCCAATTATTATTAAATATGTGTTTTTTCAAGTCATTTAAGTTCAGGTACCTCCACTCATTTTCGATGATTGACTTTTAAATTGAACTTTTGAAAATAAAAAAAGTTTTCTTGAAATTTATATTTTAGTTTTAATTGAAAGCTAAATTATTAAATTTACTATTCCCAGTAAGCAAAAACCTCTGGTGTATTTCAAACAGAAATTATATTGACTGAAATGTAAAATTTTATGATTTTTTAAATTTTTCATCAATTTTTGAGCAATCGACACATTTGTAAACAAAAGGTAATTTTCGGGTTTAAAAATTTTACAAAAATAAAATATTGGTCTGTGACATTATTTTTTGAAAATTAGCAAATTTAATGTTAGATTAATCTGATTTACACAAGTATTACTTATTTTATAAGCATGAAATTTAGAATAAAACTATTTGTTAATCACAGATTTGAAAGTTCTAACGTTTCCCCCATAATTGAAATGTGTTGACAGCTCGACAGATGCGAGATAACTAAATGGCGATCACAAGTGACAAATTTATTTCGGGTAAAGGGAAGAAACCTTGAAACACATGACCATTTAATGTACACATAGAAATTACCATACAAAAGGAAAAAAAAAGAAAAACTTCAAACACACACAAAAAATTTAAAATTATTTTAAAAATACGATGGCTAGATGATTTGTATTAGACTTTTCAATTTTCGATAAGTAAATATATAGTCTTCACTTAATCAACTACCAGCCTAACGTCTACAAGTCTTTGAAATATTTTTAAAATATTTTAAAAACTTTATAAACTATTATAATTAAAAAAATGAAAACGATTCTTTTAAAATTTCGTTATTAATCTTAAAAAAAAGAGGAAAATTTCTTCAGACTATAATGTCCTTAATTTATAATATTTATTAAAGCAATTAAAAGCTTATCTAATTAAATAATGTCAGAGTTTTATGGCATATTTTATTTTACTATTCGGAGCAGATTTTAATGGATGATCTACTTTCCCCAAAGAGTCCCGCGTTTAACTATTAAAACCAATTTTGTCTACAAAATTTACTTTCTTGAAATTTCATAAATTTACGTGGAGTGTGGGTAATAGATACAAAAAATATTTTTACGAAGATTTTTTTAAAAAATGATTTCAAAAACTAATTTAATTAATTTATGAATAAGACTTGAGTTTCATTAAAATCCGACAATTATTTGATTTTTGCAAGAATTTCCAAATTCTTGTTTGTCAACGGAAAGAGAACTTGAGTTATGTAATATTTACGTTTTCCGTTGTAAACTCTCGTAACTATTTGGCTCCCCGTTAATTAAAATAAAAACAAGACTTTTTTTTCTCGGCAATGTTATTTTACTGCCACTGTTTTGCAGGGGGTTACATAGGAGGAAAGTTATGAGAAAGAGAGTCAGGTTATGGGGGTGTCAGGAAGTGGGTAAGAGAAGGATGAGAGTGGAGTGGACAAAGAAAGGAGCATGAGAAAGAGGATGCAGGTTAGTGAGATAGGAGATGACTATTGACTTGACATTTAAATTCTTGGAGATTGTAGCTGTCGGGAAAGCAAGTAAACGGAAGAGAATTCCACTGGCGGGAAGTGCGAGAAAAAAAGCTGATAGAGTAGACTTTGCGTTTACATTTTATTGCCTTCACAGTACAAGGGTGGGACCTAGTTGCTAATCTTGTGGCTTGAGTAAATTCATACATAGGGGGTACTAGTGAGCTAAGCTCGTAGGAGCAGAAGCCGTGAAAGTATTTGTAGAAGAGACACAGGGAACCCACATTGCGCCGGTGAGAAAGTGACTGAATCCTAGCTGCTAAGTCATGATCGATCACATTACAGATTCTCCTTTCGATTTTGTCAAGGACCCCTAGGTGGATAGCAGGATCACCCGACCATATATGGCAGCAGTATTCAATGCATGGGCGGATGGTAGATTTGTATATGTGCAGGATTGTTTCTGACTGGAAAAACTTCCTGGCTTTTATCAAAATTTCGAACGTGTTAGAAAGGATAATGTTTTGTTTTTTGTTTGTTTTGTTTTCGTTTTTTTTATGATAAAATACTTTGATCTTTCCTTTTAATACTAACAAATATTTTGATAAAAAAAAGTTCATTTTTATTAAGTTTGAGACTTTTTTCTTTATACTATGCTGTTTTTTCAGCGATTTAGTGGAGGTGCCTATTTAAGTAAAATCCAATCTTTGCTCGTTAGTCAAAGAAGCTGCGTATTTCTCGTAGTCAAATACAAGGCCGCACCGAATGGGATGAGTCTACTTCACACATCCAACCTAACTAGAAAATCAGCATTAATTATCCTAGTTTTTAATCTGGGATAGAACACCGACTACTAAAAAAATGAACAAACATCTCTTTCAACAAAGGAACCCACGATGTGGTGGGGGTGGGGTAAATATAGGCATTAAAGTATTCAGCTCATACATTACGGATGGGGCGTCCTCGGTGTAGCGTAATACCTAGCGCGTTAATATGGTTGAATATTAGTAATTCAGTGCTCCATAGACTTGGCCTTATGTCAAACTAAGTATATAAAAGCTCGAATCTTTGGATTTCCTTTTGTTTCCTTTAACGAAGAAGGCATGTTTATTTCTTCATCTTCAAGGCAACGCGTTTTTTTCTCAAATACTGACATTAAATTTAAACTTTCACAGCGTCATCGACGAATAAAAAAGATTGCAGTTTTAGAAGTAAGCCTTTTTCTGGTCGTTTTTATTCTTTCAGGAAAGAGAGGGAAATAATCTGATGGTGAGAATTTCATTGACGTTTTTTTTCGAATAGAACGTATTTTTTTTGCAAGTCTGAAAAGTTGTTTTTAACACGTCTTGCTTTCGTTCGACTGAAATGGATCCATTTTTTTTTTCCATGACAAAACAAAGAAAACGTTTTCTGTATTTGGTGGGTAGGTGTTGGGGGAGGCGGGCGACTTAGGGTGTGGGGGGGATGAGCCAAGTCGACGGAATGTGGTGAGAGAACGCTCTGTGAGTCATTAACGTTTCAATTTCTACGTGCATGACGTTGCCTTCCCTTCCCTCCCCTTTCACATACACAGGTATTAACTTTATGAGGTAATGTGTAAGAGAACATCCAACGTGGAACTATAATTCCTTACAGTCTGTTTGTGTGGGTGTCCGTCTGACAGAGTATTGGCCAGGTGTTTCAGAAGTCATTTGAAAATCAAAATCTTGCAAATGTCTTCCGCTTCCTCTTTATCTGATTTCTTTTCTTCTAAACTCCTCCCACTCTCCTATTGTTCTTCCTCCTCCTAATTCCTCCCACTCTTCTATTGTTCTTCCTCCTCCTCTCCCTCCTCACCCAATTGAAGCGATGTAACGAAAACGTTCTTATTTATTCCCAACTATTGTCCTCATCTTTATTGTCGTAGTCATGACTTTCGAACCGAACCCTTTATTCCACACACTGAGGAATATTGTTCTAGTTCCACATGTCATGCCTTCTCTAGATATCTCCGTTTCAGTTATTTCTTTTTAGTAACTCAACTTCCCAAGTTTTTGTTCCTCTCTGCTGTGGCCAGGTATTGAACTCACAACTCTTTGAATCAAGTCACTGGATTACTTCAACCAACAGACCCCAAGGACACATGCCCCAGTGAAATAATCCAGTAACTTAACACTCATCTCAGAAATGCAAACAGAAAACATTCCTATGTTATCATCGATTTCAATGGACTGTTGCCTCGGAATCTGACTTTAGGTTAAAATGTCAAGAGAAAACACTTTTACCAGGATTTTCAGACATTTATTTTTTATAATATACTTCGTTGACAATAAAATGATGAGGATGATAAGTGTAGTAAGATTCTACTGTACCAATATTTGACAATTAGTAAACAAAATTCTGATCTTTACTTTCATTCAAGCTACAACCTCTCGCACGAAGAAGAAATGCGTTACTACTTTAGCCACTTGGTTGACTCCGTTGCGTCCCGAACGAAAAACAGCTGCGTCGTGAAATTCGTTATCGATGTCCAACCCAAGAATATTTCTTTTTTTTTTTTAAACACTGGCAAAAAGCTGCAGGGAAAAATCCCTTCAGCAATTTTAGAAAGTAAATAAGTCCATCGCTCAATGATGGAAATTTGTTTTATTTTATTCAACATAATCTTGTTAATTCATTTAACCTTGCACTTCATAAATTACATAAATCGGACCTCATACAGAGATGTCTACTCAAACACATGTACCCATTAAATATGTATCCATTATCCATTAAATATGTACCCATTAAATATGTATCCATTATCCATTAAATATGTACCCATTAAATATGTATTCATTATCCATTAAACATGTACCCATTAAATATGTATTCATTATCCATTAAACATGTACCCATTAAATATGTACCTATTAAATGTGACGTTGAAAGAAATAATGTTTCATTTTTTAAATCCATAAATTACTAAAAAAAAAATTGTTTATGTTTTTTGTTTTTTTTAATCGCATCAACCCAAGCAAGGCATTCCACTGCCACGATAGCGCAGGGGGTTATATAGAGCGATTGGATATAGGAAATGTCAGAAGGAAGGTGATAGACGAGTAAGGAGGTACATGGGAAGAGTGTTTGAGGGAATGGGTGCGAGTTAATGTGTTAGAAGGTGTCTATTGACCTTACATATAAACTCCTGGAGGTTGTAGCCGTCGGAGAAGCATATATGCGGAAGGGAATTCCACAGACGGGAAGTGCGAGAAAAGAATCTGTTGGAGTAGAAATTGCGGTTACATTTCATCGGTTTCACTGTAAAAGGGTGGGACGTAGTTGCTAATCTAGTATCTCGTGCAAATTCCATACCTAGGGAGCACCAGTCATCTAAGTTCATCAGAGCAGAAACCGTGAAAGTCTTTATAGAAAGGGCACACGGAAGCCACCTCACGCAGGTGAGAGAGTGACTGCAGGCGGTCAGCCAAGTCGGTATCGATCACGTTACAGATTATCCGTTGTATTTTGTCAAGGACCCCGAGGAGAATAGCAGGGGCACCCGACCAGATGTGGCAGCAGTATTCAATACACGGGAGGATGGTAGATTTATATATGTGCAGAATGGATTCAGGCGGAAAAAACTTCCGGGCCCTGCACAGAGAGCCGACTTTCATAGCAGCGGATTTAGCAATGGATTCGACGTAGTCATTCCACTTTAGGTCCGCTGAGAGTGTCAGGCCAAGCAGGCGTAGTGTTTTACTCTCTGGGAGGCAAGCCTGTTCCATGCTAATGGGAGGGAGGTGCGATTGTCTATGGTGGTTAATTGATAGTAACTTCGTTTTGGAAGAATTGAAATTTACTAGCCATTTCTTACCCCAATCCACCACGGATTGGAGGTCCTTTTCAAGCTCGGCAGCGAGGTTTGCCGTGTCGCCCACACCAGATTTTCGATCGAGGCGAGAGTAAACTGTGGTGTCATCGGCGTACATGCCTACTTGGAATGTTATGGCATCGGGGAGATCATTGATGTAGATCAGAAAAAAGCGTAGGACCTAGGATAGAGCCTTGAGGGACGCCCGCGTTTGTAGGGTAGTTCTGGGAGGCATGTCCGTTTAATACCACCTTCAATGTGCGGTTAGAGAGGAATGACTGGATTAGGTCCAACGAAAGTCCAGTTATGCTATAGCTTCGCAGTTTCCGTAGAAGGCCAGCATGCCAGACTCTGTCGAACGCTTTAGAGATATCCAAGGCAACGGTTCGGGCTTCACCATTCTTGTCGAGAGCCTTATATATGTACTCGGTGATGGTCGTTCCAGTCAGAAAATAAAGTCAGCAGGTATAGTCTTCGAAATGTTTATTTCCATACTGAAACTATTTTACAAATATTTCCCTAATAAAAATCCCTCTCGACGAATACTACAACTCTGTTCTCTTAGTAATTCAGATCATGCCATAGTATCTGCTGATTTTGTTTAATTGTCTATTGGAAAATAACCGTTTCTTTGCACGACTTCTTTTGGTTACCAGCGTACCGATTGGGATTCATTTTGTGACTTTCTTCGAGACGCCCCTTGGATTGATTTTCTTTACCTTCCTATTGAGAATTGTGCCAAAGGGTTTTTCTTGGGTTAAAGCCAGTATCGATTCTTTCGCTTCTTCTCAGAAACACCAGGTGTAACCAAAATATTCTCCTTTGCTTAATAACGACCTGGTTAACCGCTATAACCCACAAGAATCAATTCTTCCGGTTGTTCCGGAGTTATAGTTCCGGCCTCAACAGACACCTATTTGTGTCTACTTGTAATGATTACTAACGTATCCTCAAAGTGGTTAAGTCTTTGTTTGATGATATAATAAGATACCGTATAACCTCTAACAGGTTTGGTTCTCGTAAATACTGGCGACTCTGTATGTTAAATAAGAATAAGTTTTTTTATCGCTCCTATCTTCACTCAGTATGAGGTTTTAACATCATCTGCTGGTAAAGTGGAATGTCTGACTCATCCTCTTCCAATTCTACTCTTCACTCATCTGACTTTCCACTTAGAACTGAGTCTCTATTTAGTGATATGCATGCATTTCCGTCCATGATTTCTGCTATCATCTCTAAAGCGGATCCCCGCAAAGCATATGGACTTAATACTATCCCTTGCTCTTAAGAACTGGGCTCCTGACCTGGCTCTTGCTCTCCCTAAAATATACAATAAATGCCTTGCTACTTCTTGCTTTCCTACTTGTTGGAAATCCACTTCTGTAATTCCAGTCTTTAAGAACTCAGACGAAGCGCTTGATCCTTCTCACTAACGATTTTTGGCAGAGTTTTGCAGGTTAATCATCTAGCATTTCAGGATCCTCTTCCAGATAAGCTTTCACTTCTGATGGTTTAATGATTATGAAAGAGTCTATCAAGCTTTAGATAACAATGGTGAAGGTCGGGCAGTTGATTTGGATTTTTCGAAGGTATTTGACAGTGTTTGGCATATTATTTTTTTTTTTTTCACAAGTTTAAAGGCTATGGTATTTGTGGACTAGTTTTGATCTAATTCAGTTGTTCTTATCAAATCGCGAAATGAACGTTATCATGAACGATCACTCTTCTAGATTTTTTTGCATGAAAGCAAGCGTTCTCCAGGTCTCTATCCTTAGACCAACGTTGTTTCTAATTTTTTATTGACACCCATCCTAGTAGCACCATTTCTCAACTCAGTAACTATGCCGATGACACAATTATTTAATCCTCTATTAACAGTAAGTCTGATCGGTTCGATAATGTCAAATTAGCATCTAATCTAAAAAATTACCAACATTCTATTGTTAACCAGTGCAAGGAATAGTTTGTCAATTTTAACGCCCCCAAGTTGAAAATTGGGCTGCTTTCCACCAGCACAGCTGATAATAACCTCCAGGGAGACTGACTCATTGCGCCTTCTCCGGCTAACGCTTTCCGCTAACTTGAAGTAGAAGCATTATATTGGATTAATTACAATGCTTGCTGCTAGGAAAGTTCAGTGTGTCATGCTAGACAATTTTTCTCCCCAGAATCTATCTTATGTATCTATAAGTCTACTATTCGTCCATACTTAAAATACTACTGTAACATATAGTCTGTTGCTCCTGTTATATATTTAGAGATACTTGATAAAATTAAAAGTAAAAAGTAAAAGTAAAAGTAATATCACTGGTCCTGACTAACATCTCAGCTTCAGTCACTTTCCCATCGTCCTAACGTAGCTTTGCTGTGTTTGTTTTTTTGTTTTTTCTATAAATACTTTCATAGTAATTGTTCTGATTAACTTATCTCTACGGTATCTAGACTTTATGAATTTAAGGGCAATACTAGATTGGCAGCAAGATCTCAGCAATTTAAATTTGAAATACTTAGATGTAACCGTAAGTTCTATGCTAACAATCCTTTTTCTCGCACTTCTCACCTGAGGAACTCTCTTCCGGTTCCTTCTTTTCCAGTCAAATTTGACGTTCAAAAATTTCAATAAAATATTAATCGCCATCTTATATCTCGCTCCTTAATAATGGTTTTCGCTTTCTTATACTCTTTCACACTCAGTAACCTCCTGCGTCTTAGTGGCTTTATTGCCTGGTTTGTGGTGAAATGAATTATGCACAAAAAGAAAAAAATCCCGCGTGAGAAATTGCACCAAAATATAAAAGACTGTAAAAACAAAAAAAGAAAGAAAATAACACTAACGGTATTTATTTGAGGCTTATCTGGCTTAGCACGACCCCACAATAAAAGGGCACCCAATGAGGATTGACCTCAATAGCAATGGACTGTGTGAGTAACTTTTTACAATCGCTGCACAGTAGGCACCATATTAATGGCCCAGAAAAGTATATCTTTGTGTTGAATAATTCTATCGGACCTCGGGCAAAAATAAATTCTCTTTTATCTGTAAATGACGTTTCTCAGCCTCACAGTGGCAACGTTAAAAGATGAGTCTAGAGGTTGGGACCTAAGGGCCTAGGGCCTGGGAGTTGTCTTTTAGTGGTTGACAGCAATGACATCTTTGACAGTATAACTGAAAAACGGGTCAAGAGATGGCGTCGGTGTATATTTGCGTGGTACATTACCCAAATAGGAAAGACTATATACAGGATAGAATCCAAGTGGAAGCTCGAAATATCCATGTCTGGAATTTGACCTTATAATAGTCACCGTCAGTCTATTTGTTTCTCCCCCTCACACGGGCACAACGCACAGTTGCGCATAAAGATCAGCTCGCATTGTATCTCCCGAAATACAACTCTTTTCAATCCAGTTAGAGTATTCATGTCTTGAAATAAACTTTTTCAGTTGACTCAGAGAGTTACGATTGTTGGCAGTACATTTCAGGTAAGGATCTAAGGAAAACTCCCCACCCACACACACAACGAAGAACTTTTTTCTTTTAGAACGTTCTTTTCCTTAGTGTCTCTCGACTTGTAGAAATTTCTCTTAGAAGGAGTTTCATTGCAGAACACATTTCCCGGTAACTCCCCGACCACAGACTCCATAATAGCCCAGACTTTCGACAGACACTAATCTCTCAATGCTAAAGAATTAAAAATAGTCTCGCTACTGTCTTTACCACTGTGATTACATCAACACTTTTCTTTTAATCTTGTAATTTATTAACCGAAACAAATTATTGTTTTATTGCATGGAAACTGGATTGATATTAACAGATTTTAGATTTTTCAATAAAAGTTTGACGTCAAATGTGTGCGAATCAAAATTGTTTCTCTTCGCTTACAAAGTCAATCGTTCATAAAATTAGCGGAAGCATTTTTAACGAATTGTCACTTAATTTTTCTTCGCTGTTTCTTTTTATTGGTCCTTCTTTCTTTTTACTGTTTTTTTTTTCATTTCATTAAGTTTTCTTAATTTTTTTCGATTACGTCTTTTTTTTTACTATTCCTCCATCTTTTTTCTTTCTATCTACAGAGTCTGCTAACTTTGCCTCTACCAATCACTGAAGCATCATTTCTTACCCAAAACACAAGGAGAACAAGTGCCGCCGGCTTACATTACAACTGCCATTACTAATGTTACTACTACTTTTTGCATGAGTCTTCCTACTATTAATACTTCATCCGCTATTTGCGGTAAGAACAGTCAACAAGTATAAATATAGAAATCACACGCACGCAAGCACGCACGCGCACACACGTCCAAGGCTAAATTTAATATCAATTTCAGGAATCCTTTGAACAAAAGCTGAAAGTTATATCAGAGATAGCTGTCTGTATTTGTTGTTAAGAAAAACCTTAAACTATTTTTTCAAAATCCGACTTCCAAATTTTAGAAGTAATTTGTTCAGGCGCCGAAGGGATTCAGTTAAGTGCTATACGTGATACACGCTTGGGTGATCATGTCTCTTCTCCTCCCAGCTATGGGTTAAATAGCAGGTCAGATTGGGTTCTATGGCCTTGGTTGGCAACTAGTTTACCGCAGAAAATAATGGCAAACTACTGCGCCAAAAAATTCTGCTCAGTCAGCCATATTTCATTCGAGACATGATCAACCAAGCGTGTTTCACGTATGACACTTGCCTGATACCGCTCTAAGGGCCTTGCAACAAGCGCTTGTAATTGTGCCATGATTCGTATGCCAGTCTTGTAATTATCGAGAGACAATTTTGATCCATATCAAGCGACCTCTAAATAATGCATTAGTACCGAGCTTAGCCTTATTCATGCAGTGCATACAACCAAAAACGATTTAAGTACAATTTTGCAACCAAGAAATTTCAAAAGACATTTTGTATTTTTGTCAATTCCGGAAATGTTTGAAGAAAATTTTGCATTATATCTGTCCTCCTCAATATTGCCATATTCATTACATTTCGGCCGTTGTACACTTCAGCCTTCTTCAGGTGCTTGGAATTTCGAACCCGAACCCTTTATTTCAATCACTGGGGTATATCATTCTCGTTCCATGTGCCATGCCACTTATGAATGTCATATAGTTATCTCCCTTAACTCAACTCTCTCAGTTATTTATTCACCACTGCTGTAGCCAGGTATTGAACTCACAACTCTTTGAATTTAACCAATGCTTTTATCCACTGAGCCATGTGTTCTTGAGGACATCAGTGAATAAATTTGGGGGACTAATGTAAACACTTAGCTCATCTCAGAAATATAGACAAAATTTTACTTGTTCTATTTTATCCTAAAAAGAAAACAGATTCCTTTGAAAATTGGCAAAAATTATCCAAGAAAAATCTTCAATAATAATGGTTAATTCGGTTTTCTTTGACGTTATGGAAGACGACCTGCCAACACTATCGATCAATTTTTCCAAACATTTTTTACTTCAGGATATTTTTTTTTATTGCAGAATATCTAAAACACTAAGACTTTCAAATAAGAAACAGTTAGCCATGAATCTTGAAAATAGGAAAATAAAAAAGAAGTCTCCTGAAATAAGCACTTATTTTTAAGACGTTCCATTGTGTATTTAAGTCTAATCGTGTAAAATCTGTTCTTGATGTATTTTGGAATTTTCTTGTTTTTTACTGTTAGGTTTTATATGTGATAAACGTAATCTCATTACCTCATCAATGTATTTAATATTCTACAAATATTATCACGGCTTCTGCTCTAATGAGATTCTTGCCTCGGTGTCCCGACCACATGAATTTGCTACTTGTTTGGCAACTAGGTCCCACCTTTTTTACCGTTAAAATAGTCAAATGTAACCGCCACTTCTACACTATAGTTTCTTCTCTCGCACTTTCTGCCTGTGGAACTCTCTTCCATATACTTGCTTCCTTCATCGCTACAATCTCCAAAGGTTTAAGTGCAACGTCAACTGCCGCCTCCTATTTTCTTGATTCCCAACTTTTTCTTGTCCTCTCTTCTACATTCCCGGATACATGTTCCCTCTTTCTTTTTCTTTCTCACTGTGACCCCACCGCGCACCAGTGGCAGTATTGCCTTGCTTGGGGGGAAACGATTTTAAAAAATTAAAAAAATAGAAAAAATGTCTTCACATTTAGAAACAGTAAAGAATTCTTTTCTATCTCCATTAATAAAGGAAATAAATACCAAGAGTCTGTCTGTTAACTCATCAACTTGAAGTACAAAGTATGAATTTTGAAGCTTATTACTGCCTACATTTTCCTCAATATCATTAGACATTTCCAAAATTCACTTGTGAATTCATATCATTTAAAAGTGAAATTTGCTTATTTCTTTTTCCGCATTATTTCCTAACATAGTCTTAAGCATTTTTTTTTTTTTGATGTGGTTTAAATAATAAATTCAGTAAAGTGGGGATGCGATTTCATTTTTACGTCAATTATTTCCGATACTTCATAAGAATTAATTTGAGTATTTTTCAGATAATGTTGTTCTTTTGAAAACAACTGCTTCATTTGTTTGTGGCTCAAGTAACTTTTTGAATAATTCACATCTTTTCACGAGTCGCAATGAGACGTTTGGAAATGATTACTTGAATTACGAGCAATCATCGACTCGTTTGACATTTTGCATCCACAGACCAAATATAGAGTCAGTCAGTTAAGTACCATTCGTAATACACGCTTTGAGCGATCATGTCTCGAAAGAGACATGACTGACTGGGCAGAAGATTATCCCGCAATAGGTTGCCATTGTTTTCTGCGGCAGACTAGTTGCCAGCCAAGGCTATAGAACCCAATTTGTCCTGTTATTTTACTCATAGCTAGAGGTAGCAGATATGTATTATTAAGTAGAAATTATGGGGGATCAGTTTATTACTTCATAACAATAGAAAACAGATCCCCCACTTTATGTCCAGTAAAAGCCTTAATCATGTTTTCAACTATTATATTTAGTCAGTTAAATGCCATACGTAATACACGCTTTGGGCGATCATGTCTCGGAAGAGACATGACTGACTGGGAAGAAGATTATCCTGTAGTAGTTTGCCATTGCTTTTTGCAGTAGACTGGTTGCCAGCCAAGGCTATAGAACCCAATCTGTCCTGTTATTTAACCCATAACTGGAGGGAAGAGACGGGTTAATACCTTTCGCAAGGGTATTTGTGCGTAAGTGAATGCAAGAAATTCAACTGGAGTTCGAACTCGGCTCCCCGATTTATCGAGCCGATATCCATTACATCACAACGCACATCCGCAAATATAAAGTAAGAGGTTGATTTTCATCTCCAGTCCAAGTGAAACCATAACTGAAATAAATTTTGTTGTATTTGCGATTAGGCTTATTTTTCTTGGCTGGAGACTTGAACTTGTTTCATTATTAGAATAAAGTTCATTATTAATATGTTTATTGCTTACATATCTATCCATTTTATGCGTAGTCAATTTATGATTTTGATAATTTATGAAGAATAATTCACTGAGTGTCCCTAAAAGAGAACTTTGGAAAGTAGTGTAGCAGCGTCTGAGCATTCACTGACTAACTGGCCAGAATCATATATATGCTTGCATTTAAATAGGATCGAGGCCTTAAAGGTTTAACCCGCCATCTACCATTGTGGGCTGAACAAGAAAATTACCTTTAATAGATAACATTTTTGGTTAAACATCCCGAAAGAGGATTAGCGGGACAGTTTTCATTTAAAGCGATTTATGAAGAATCGGTGACTTTTTTTAGAGAGTCTGGTAATGACTTGAGGCAGGCAAAGAAGAAAGGATTATCCACTCCTTCTTAAAGGGAAAGGAATTTAGCATCCAGTTTAAAATATCAAATGACAAAAACTTGACTTAGACGTGGAAGCCGCGTGCTTGACGCCTCTAACTTTTTAAAAAATAAAGAGTTTTAAAGATAAAAACAATTCATAAGCTACTCACCTGTTAACTTGACGGGGGTCGCACCTGGTTACCTTTCAGGGCGGCGCATTGGTGCTGCGCCCGGAGGCACCTGTTGAGAAACGCTGCTATCCATTCGAAAGTGACTTGTTTTTATTTTTTCCGCAGTTGATTCAAATATTTGAAAGTGGGGAAGCCTGTGTGGAAACGTTTCTCAGTCAAACTTTTCAGTAGAAATTCGAAGTGAAAATCCTTAAAGCCGAGAATCTTCAGTTTAGAAACGTTTTTATGATTTTGCATTCGCTCAGGAAAAAAACTGTCTTCTATTTTACACGGTAAAGTAGACCAATTTTTTTCTTTTTATATTTTTATTTTTTATATTTTTATTTATTTATTTTATTTTTTATTTATTTATTTATTTTTTTCTTTTGAAAGAGCAAAACTCAAATAGGCAAAGTCATTGGCGTGGCGTGGTAGCGCCCGGGGTGAGGACTGTGTCTGGCGCCCTCTACTCCCATTCCAAACAAAATCGCAACAGTATATTTTATTTTCTTTTGGACGTGGTATACTTAATAAGCAGCCCAAATTCTTCACCGGGTGTAACTGGGATCCATCCCTACCACCAAACGGCGCTTTTTGGGGTCAGTTTTAAAACATGCTAACGTTATTTGAAACCTATCTAAAATTTTCTTCACACGTTTGACCAAATTACCAACAGCCAAATATAAACATCTTAAAACTAAAATTAAAAATTATTTTATTTATTTTTAACATCTAATTTTAGGCGTATTTGCTAAATAAAAATAAAAACAATATACTCTGTCGGAAGTGCCAACTCCCACTAGAGAGTGCTGCCCGGGCCCACAGCCCGGGGCCACCGTCTGGGGCCACCGCCTCTTTGCACGCCACTAGACTTACAATTATTGAGACTGAAGTTTGTTTAACGACAAAAGTAACACCATAAATCAAATTGAAAACCAATAATTATTCCATCTTTAAAAGCGAAAGATTTCAATGACATTCGGCGGTTACAATTTGCGGATAGTGTATGATTGGGTTCGAGCAATTGTATGGTAGAACAGGGTTCAGTAGAAATAAACTTGTTAAGAGCCACAAGGGAGAGGAAAATGTAGAGGGATATGATCGCCTACGTCCTGAAAGGACATGACATATAAAAGAAGAACGTAAGTCAAATTATGTTTCACGTTTCTAGCATTGAAGACGGGCATTAGTTTTTACCAACTGAATTAACAGAATTACTCATTTGAAATCAGCAACGCACAAAATTTGCAGACTCACTTCCAATCTTGTTTTCAAATAATTTTTCTAGTTTTAACCGTAAATACTCGTATATAAGTCTACACTTAACTTTTTACTATGAAAGCCTTTATGGTTTCTTTTGCGTATCGATTATTTCCGGTTTCCACAGGAAATGAACAAGAAATTACGTTTACAATACGCAAAACTGAACAACATAAAATAAACAAATTTCAGGAAACGTCCACCAAAAAAAAAAGTTCTCTTATAAGCAGAACGTTACAGAATACAAAAGCCAGGGTAAGAGGGGTCAGTCATTGACTGGAGTGCCTCGTTTGTCAGTTGCTGTGATTGTAAACCTCGCAGATTGTACCAGAACATATCACTCAATAAGCCTCGGGCCTAACATATAGATGGCGCCACTAATAAAAAACTTTATGAGTTTTATGAAATACTAACCTTCAAATGACACATGACAAGGTTTGGGACCAATCGGGTTAATTGTTTACAAATTACAATTATTTGAGTGAAGCTACTGTTGCAAATTTTTAAAAAAATGGAAAAATCTGAATTTCGTGTGTTGATAAAGCATTGCTTTCTGATGGGAAAAATACTGTTCAAGCAAAGCAATGTCTTTGTAAGTGTTATTCGGAGTCTGCTCCGTCAAAAACAACTATTAAGAGGTGATTTGCTGACTTTAAACACGGTCGTACAGATACAAATGATGCTAAACGCTCAGGTCGATCAAAATCGACAGTTGTTCCGGAAAACACCAAAAATTTCCACAAACTTGTTTTGGCCCATCCTAAATTGAAGTTACGTGAGATAGCAGAAGAGTTGAACATATCAGAAATCTGTGTATTCACCATTTTTCATGAACATTTGTCAGTGAAAACGGTGTTTGAACGGTGGATTGCCGTGTTTGCTCACAGTCGATCAAAAACAAAAACGCGTCGACGATTCAGAGCATTGTTTGTAGCTGTTTCAACCCAACAAGAAGGAGTTTTTGCGTAAATAAGTGACAATGGAT
>JBBBDQ010000509.1:532500-875000 GCA_037127315.1 Ascarosepion bandense | reverse complement strand
TGCTAAGCTCCGAGAAAGCGGCTTTTTGGCATTACGTTCTCAGCTGATATGAAATGGAAAAACTATATTGAATCAATTGCTATGTCAGCTACTGTGTCGTAAGAAGCAATATTTCTCTCCGGAATCTATTTTACAAATACGTCTATCATGCTTAGAATATTGTTACCGCATCTAGTACAGTGTCCCAGCTATATATCTTGAGCTCCTTGATAAGAGCCAAAGAAGAATCAGCAATATTATTAGCCCTAATCTGACGGCTCGGCTTCAGTCAATTACCCACTGCCGTACGGGTACCTCCCTGTGCCATTTTTTTTTTATAAATACTTCCGTGGTAATTGTTTGGGTGATCTCTTTGATTTGGTACCTAGATGTTTTGAATTTAAGAGCAATACTAGGCTGACGTCGTCATCTCAGCAGTTTAGAGTTTAACTGACTAGATGAAGCCTTAAGTTCTATGCTCACAGTTTCTTTTCTCTCACGTCTCGAGTATAGAACTCCCTTCAGGTTCCATGCTTTCCACCCAACTTTAATCTGCAAAAATTTAAATGCCATGTCAATTGCTATCTACTGTCCTTCTGATTTACCCTTCCCGATCATTATTAATGTTTCTGTTTCTAATTCTTCTGTAACCCCTTGTGTCTTAGTGACTTTACTACCTCGCATAAACGATAGATAGATAGATAGATAGATAGATAGATAGATAGAACAGACTGGGATAGATAGATAGATAGATAGATAGATAGATAGATAGATAGATAGATAGATAGATAGATAGATAGATAGATATGAACAGACTGAGATAGATAGATAGATATGAACAGACTGGGATAGATAGATAGATAGATAGATAGATATGAACAGACTGGGATAGATAGATAGATAGATAGATAGATAGATAGATAGATAGATGGGATAGATAGATAGATATGAACAGACTGGGATAGATAGATAGATATGAACAGACTGGGATAGATAGATAGATAGAACAGACTGGGATAGATAGATAGATAGATAGATAGATAGATAGATAGATAGATATGAACAGACTGGGATAGATAGATAGATAGATAGATAGATAGATAGATAGATAGATAGATAGATAGATAGATATGAACAGACTGGGATAGATAGATAGATAGATAGATAGATAGATAGATAGATAGATAGATAGATAGATAGATAGATAGAACAGACTGGGATAGGGATAGATAGATAGATAGATAGATAGATAGATAGAACAGACGGGAATGGGATAGATAGATAGATAGATAGATAGATAGATAGATAGATAGATAGATAGATAGATCAGGAAATGGACTATAATAGGTAACCTATTTGTCTCTCCATAAGGGCAAACATTTTAACTTTAATGGGGAGACTCTATATATGTGAAGGGAGGAAGGAAGAGATTTTTTCCATCAAGATCTTGTGGTGCCTCTTACATTTTTCTACACAAACCGGAAAATGACCGCCCGGCGATGCAAAGCAGATTGCGCAAATACATTTTCTGCGCATAGGCTCCGCGCATACATCCGCTTTAACCAAAATAAAACGAACACTTTATTGACCAGTCAGAGCCTTTCCCGTTCCAAAAACCAAAATATTAATTTGGATCCGATTGACGGCTATATATTTTCTAATAAAAAAAAAATGCGGAAACGGAAACCAGCTTCGACGTCAACACCGCCGACTGCATAGGGCAAATAAAGAGAAATAAACAACCATGATAGATATTAGCCATGTCTATTTCACTTCTAATTTCCCCATTCTCTCTTCTCCTTGTAGCCTTGGCAACATTGGCAACGATAACAAACAAAAAAAGTCACACTTTTTTTGGCTTGTTTTTTGTATATATGTAAATAAATTAAACATTTATTTACCTATACTCAATGTATTCTTTTTTTACTTGAATTTAGGTTTGCCGAGGCGGAGAGGGAATTTACCTCCACAACAGAAGCAACAACATGGTTCTGTCCTCCGCCCTAACCATCTACGCCTCCGCAACAATCTACAGATGAATAAGATCAAATGATGTAATTAAGAGAAAGAAGATTATCTTGCGCCAACCTTTTAATTTGCCAATCTGGTAAGTCTGCCTCAAAAAACAAAAACAGTCTGGCTTTTTTAACTGGACTCATACTTCGCATCTCTGAGCCACGAAACCATTTATTTTCATTTTTAGCTGAGATAGTTGGAAATTTGGGGGCATCTGCCTGTTTGGGCTCCGGTAAAAATCATCAATTCGAATGTTAATGATCAACGGAGAAAAGCATCCCACTTCCCCCACGCAGTTCAAAGATTGACACATAAAACAGTTTGGTTCTTGTTAGCCTAAGTTTAAATATTTCTGTCTAAGCCATTATATTTATGATCTTCATTAAACGTAATCCTCAAACCTCAATTCACAATTGTTGTGGCGATAATTTGACTTTTTTAGACTTTAAGTTTGGATTTCCTGAAATTAGTGAAAAATATTACTTCTTTCTATTCGAATCAATGTCTTTAAAGATGCCCCCCACACACACACTTTTTTCCCCTAATTATCAAAATTACAGGTTTGTTTTTTATTTTAATTTTACAGTAAAAATCTAATTGAGGGACCAAGTTTTACTTTTCATTTTAGTTTAAATAACAAAAAGTCGTAATAAAAAGTTAAAAATGTGTGCGTGGGGGATAAACTTTTTTGCAGAAGGCGAGCAGGGACGTGTATTGTACATTTGTGAGACAGTTTTTAAAGTTTTCTGAGACAAAATAGGAAGACCCCATATCACTGACTTATCAAGTGCCATACGTGATACACGCTTTGGGCGACCATTTATCGAAAGAAACATGACTGACTGAGCAGAAGATTATCCCGCAGTAGGTTGCCATTACTTTCTGTGGTAGACTGGTTGCCAACCAAGGATATAGAATCCAATCTGTCCCGTTATTTAACCCATAACTGGAGGGAAGAGACGGATTAATACCTTTCCCAATTATATTTGCGCGTAAGTGAATGCAACGAATTCAACTGAAATTTGAACTCGGCTCCTCAATTCCTTGTATCCGAGCCGATATCCACTGCACCACAACGCACACCCTATGCTTTATCAGGCTTTCTAAAAAATGTCACAAGCCTTTCAAGTCAGAATTTGGCTGCCTTTCTTCAATTTCCGATGTTAAAAAAAAAGTTGAAAGTTGAAAAGTTGGTGCAAAAACAAGTGAAAAAAAAAGAAAAAATCTTTTCTGGAAACGCGACAATTTTTAGGCTTAAATTTATTAAAATTATTCAACTAATCGACATTTACGAATTGTCCCGAATCGAATCTAACAGAATCAAAAGAAAACTGAAATTAAAAATTTTTAAAGATTTTTTTTAAAGGGAAACATTTTTTAATTCTTTTTTAAGATAATCAGAATATTTTTATCTTCTTGTTTATTAATTTTTTAAATTTCCTCGACTGCCAATTTATTGATAAAGAACTTTTCGTCGAAATTTTCCGAAGTTTATTGCCATCAATAAAGTTAAGTTTTTAAAAAAATGAAATACGTAATTTTTTTCCGACGATTATGCACGCGTAATAAAACTTAAAGTACGTTTTCATTCAACCCTTCGAATGACAATTTCATATTAATTATAATAAATATACAATCTTGTATATTTAACTTTAGTCTGAAAACTAAAAAAGTCATTGAGACGTTTTTGCGTTGTGTTATCACGTGATAAGATAAAAACGTTGTCCATATTCGGGATGGCTTGCCGAAGTTGAGTCAGCCAAGCGAAACGACCGACAACATCAGCTCCTCTCCTCGATTCCTGACTTGCCAACATTTCTTCTGAAGGGTTTTTCCCCTCCTTTTTTGCTTGTAGAAAGACATAGACGTGCATTGAGTGAACGAATGATAGTCGTCAGTTACACTTTTTTTTTTACGAGTAGCAATTCGAGTAGAAGAAACGTAAGTTATGCTGAGAGTGGAAACGGGGTGGGGGGGGGGAGGATTATTTAGTCACTCAAAGAAGTCCGGATAAATTTGTCTTCAATTTTTCCTTCATGCTAGTTCAGGGCCTACCAAAATCCATTAATACCGGTTTAGATTACCTCTGTGGAAATCGAGGACCTTTTTTTCGTTTTTATTGCTGGTTGAAATTCTTGCTTGGTTATTCTTTTTCTTTTTAATCTTTTTTTAAAGAAAGAATGGACATTTTATTTTATTCATTTTGTGTTTAAAAAATGAATTATGTAGATATTTTTTTGGAGATCCTTGTTTATGGGTAGGGAGAGCAGAAGTGGGAGTACCTTTTTATTTCATCATTTTTTCTTTTTTGCCGAATCTTCTCGAGAGATAAAAACTAAAACAATATTTAAATCCTACTGTTGTTTTATTTACTGATAGAAGAAGAAGAGATTGGGGGGGGGGGGGGGGCGATAAAACAAAAACGTTATGAAGATTTATTTACATTTGAACGAGTGTGAATAAAGGTAACTTCTCATCACAGAATTTGTAAGGACTTAATTGATAATTTAATTATGATCTTTCCTTAGAAAATTTACTAACATTTTTTTTAGTGAAACGAGAACCATGAACACGATATAACGGATTAGTATCGAACTAAAAATAAATAGAAAAAAAAGTATTGCAATTTTAAATCTAAAGGTGAAAAAAGTTAAGAAAGATGCCTGTTTGAAATTCTTTGTTTCACATCAAAATATTCATAATAAAAATAAAACTGGTCGCGTACAACAGAAAATTTGGGACTCCTAAGAAGAACTTTTTTTTTTTTTTCGTTGCCTGTCTTTGTTGCTACAGCAAGAAAAATTGTGAGTGGGTAAAAAAGAAAGAAGACTGTCTGCTCGCCTATGGTTTGTTCCACTAAAAGAAGCGAACAGTGCCGTTCGTCAAACCGGGCACAGCGCCTCGTCGTCTTTGACGTGAAGTTATCAAAAGTTTGAAGCAAATAACCATACTTAGACATTCGATAACCGCCCCCACCCCTAATAAGCACAAGACTCCATTGGAGGTGTGTCTCCCCTTAAAGCCCCACCCTCTTAACATAACCGCCAGTTGACTGACCGGTAGATGATGAACGTAAACCCCTGGCTGACCATAATAGGTACACAAATTCGGCTCGTTTGCTAGTGTGTGTGTCTGAAGAATTCTCAGTGAGTTTCACGCGATCCCATGGTTGTGTGTGCGTAGTTCGCAGTTCTTACAGATTTTTACATCTTGGCATCGTTTCTTCTGTTAAATGTAAATTTTATTTTTATTTGAATAAAAATGAAATTGATGTGTTTTTTGCTTGTGTATTTTATGCAAGCGATTGTCTACTATTTTTTATTAGAGAGGACAGTTGAATGAACCAACCCCCAAACAGTGAACAGTGCATTATTTTTTGCTTTTATAAAAAAAGAAAAACAACAACAACAAAAACCCCCTAAGAAACAGGTTTTTTTTTTATAAAAAGGGGAGTGGGTTCAACTGTCTCGGACGGAAACCAAAATTTAAAGTGACTATATTGCGACAAGTTCGGAGAAAAATCGTCTACCTCGGCTGTTTTAATCGCCAGGTCTCGAACGAAACACAGTGATCAAAATCAAATCAAAATGATAATGATTTAAAAAGATAACTCTGCCCGAACAAAAAAGAAAAACTTCTCTATTTCGAAATTAGGCGTTAAAATTATCTTGGAAACTTTCATAAAACATTTGTTTGTATCTGGGTTTTTTTGGGGGGGTTTTTTTGTTTTTTGTTTTTTGTTTTTTAGTTTTTTTTGTTTTTATTTTGTTTGTTTGTTTTTTTCTCTCGAATATATTTTCATAAATCGAGTGATACATATTTCACCCCCAACCAGATAAAATAAAAAATGAATCACGTGGTAAATATAACCTACTTTTGCGTACCATTCTCAGACCCTCTTTTAAGCCAAAAAAGGCAGAATTTTAGTCCTAAAGAGAAAGGGGGAAAACAAGAAAACCGTTCTAAACCTAAATTCACGGTGAAAAATGGTTATATTTTCCTTTAAAAAATCTAGCAATTGTGCGAGAAAAATGCATTCATTTTCGCGTGAAACAATGGACCCCAAAAAATTCAAATATTGAATTTTCAATGAAAAATCGTTTGCTTCTTGACTGGATTGTTTTCTATGTTATTCAGTTTTAAATTCGTAATTCTATAACTTTAAACCGGGTTAAGTTTAAGAGCAAAATAAGATTCTGTCAATTATTAGAAAATTATGAGAGGACAGGAAATGTTTCATCATCTCTTGTGTAGAACCAATTTATTTCTTCTAATTAGTTATTTGAACGCGTTAGGCTAATTTAAATAAATTATAAATATTCCTAGTAACAGTAAAAATGATATATAAATGATTGAATATTTTTACATTAAAAATTGATCTTATTTTTAGTTCAAAAATCGATTTAAAAAATCAAAATATCGCAAGTTTTCGAGAAATGTGTTATTGAATATTGATTGATTAAGTCATAAGCACAATTATTGTATTCCGATAATTCCTGATCAAGTTTAAAATTCATTTACATTTATTTATACAACAGTGTTTACTGAAACAATGAATGTGTTCCTTGCTTGTCTGTTGATATATATATATTTTTAAGTAGTCTTTTTTTTTTAATTGAAGCAGGAACGAATTTGTGCCTGACAGAAAGTTTTAGTGACATGGCAAAGGTGTCATGTTATCAATGGGTTATCATCTGGAACTGATTTACTACAATGGGTAAAAAAAAAAGGATCGCTTGGCGTCGATTTGTAGAAACGAACTGACAGTGTGTAGCTAACTGAAGATGACCTCTTGCAAAGACTCGTATTCAAATTTTCACGGTGGACTTTTCAATCTTAAGCAAACTTTTTTTTATACGTCGTAATATATATCCTGCTACGTCCGCAAATTTCCAATTTTTTAAATTTTTATTTTTTCCAACCTGAAGGCTGCTATTGTCATAATGATCTTTTTGTGGATTTTTGTCGTTTACACGCTAGGCATTTTAATTATTATATTTGAAATATAAATCTGAATGAATTAAAAAAATTTCCGGCTATTTTCCAGACAATGTTGCGCATTTGTCCTTGAATTTCTTCCATCAGATTCGAACCAAATGAGATTTTGCTTCGAGAAAATTCTGTCTACGAATAAATAAGATTTATTTTCGTTTTAATGCTATGCTGTGTCTGTGTTTTTGACATTAAGAAACGAAGTGTTTTTAAATTTACGACTGAATGCACCAACAAATAATTCCACAATTTTTATTTTAAAGGTCGAAATAAAATTCTAGCAGGGTTTCCGCAAAATCATTTTTCACACAAGGAAATAATTTTATTTGCGTGAAAAAGATATTTCTAGAACTGAGTCCCAAACGTTAAAATCTGATAAAGATTAAAAGATGTAAATAATACTTCGAAATATTTTATGTTTCATCTTTTTAACAGACTGCAATTTACAAATTATTGTCTTTAATTTGTGCCCTTAAATTAGTGTAAGAAAAAAATGTTTTTATTAATGTTTCATACGAACTTTATCATTATGATAGTTTGTCTTACACTTGTTGACAGTTTATTTCATATTAGTTCAATCAAAGCCTGTTGTGCTGAGAGAGCGTAATCATTTGAAAATATAATTTATTCAATCACTAGTAAACAAAAATGACAGAGAAAAGAATGTTGATTTTCGACTAAGCAATTTTTCTCACAAATTTACTAGAAATAAGTTATTTATCTGTTGCCAGTTATTCGGCAATTTTATTGTTTTATTCAAATAGTAGTTTTACTAGGATTAATTAATTCATTTTTCTTGTTCTTTCAAATATACAATCCCTACCTGAACCTCTTACGTTGTTGGCTAATTAATCTATTCTAAACTTGCCTTTTGTTTTGGAATTTTAGCATATTTTCAAGGAATGAAAGATTATCTTGCCTTGTGTATGTAAACTTTATTCAAAATTTTAGTAAAAATGATTAAATTATCAAGTAACAAGTTTATAAAAGATGGTGAAATACTTAATGAAATGTGACAATGTACGATGCGATAAATCAGTTAAAGGGAGATAATTCTAACTGGTTGAAAATTGTTTCCCTGATTTACTAAATTAAACCAGATAACAAATTTATTTAAAAACATAAAATTAAAATGATAAAAACTCTTTGTTAAACTTCAAAAAATAAATTATTTCGGGGCTTGTATTTAGTGCTTTAAAAATGTTTTCTAATGCTTGTTTTCTTTACAAAAACCGTAAAAATAAAATCAGAAATCAATTTTTCTCTGATGTCCTATTTTGTTTGATTTAATTTCTCAGTTAGCCGTCAATAAAACAATCCCCGGCACATTATCCCTGTTTTTAGATAAGAAAAGGTTTTTTTTTTATATTCAAAAGTTTTTAATCCACACGGAATTTTTTTTTTTTTTTTCTCATTTCTCTTTCAAATGCGAAGATTGCCGGAAAACAAGCAACAAATTCTGTAAATTGTAAATTTCTTTTTTCCTATTTTGTTTCGCATATTTTAATTCCCTCTTTGATTCAAGCTGAACTAAGCTTCGTCTCGGCAAAAATTTATAGAGAAACTGAGCGATGATTAAATTCGGTTTGTTAGTTGTTGTTTACAAGACGATTTTACAGCAAAGCGCCTGATCACCATTTAAAAAATATCAATTTAAAAAAGGCGTTTTTCATCTGTATTTTTCCATCCACAAAAAACACTCGTTTTTATTATAATTAATCTCGCTAAAAACTATCTTTACTTTTTTTGCATCTTCCCACGTACGAAATAATGAAGGATTCACGCATACGATTGATTGAAACTTGTCAAGGTTGATTATGGAGGTAACAGTCTTTTGCTGTTGTTGTCCAGGAAGTTAAGCTAGGAAAAAATGAATCGTTTGACTTCCTCGTCTTCTTTCCCTCAAATTGACGGCACCACACAAACTGAAATTCGTTTCAGACGTAATAATTGCGATTTAATGAGAAATATCTCCTGATCTTTTCCGATTTTACTTTTGTTTTTATTCACTTTGATTCTCGTTTTTCTGTTCGTTTCACAATTGTTTTTTAGTTTCCAGGGCTTATTCGCAAATGAATGAAATAGTTTCTTATTCTAAATTTCATTCTACAAATAAGTTATACTTGTGTAAATCAGATTAATTTAACACTATTTTTGGAAAATTAGCAAATTTAATGTGTCACAGATGTATATTTTATTTTTACAAGATTTTTTAAACCAAGAATTAACTCAAAATTTGAGATTCCAATCAATATAATTTCAGTTTGAAATACACCAGAGTATTTTGCTTACTGGAAATAGTAAATTTAATCATTTAGCTTTCAATTAAATCTAAAATAAAAAGTTTCAAGAACACTTTTTTTATTATTTTTAAAAATTCAGTATTAAAATTTTAGTTATCGAAATATAATTTAGTTTTTCACTAAAATCCGACATTTATTTGATTTTTGTAAAAATTTCTAAATCAATGTTTGACACCGGAAAAAAAACTGAGTTATGTAATATTACGTTTTCCATTGTAAACTCGTAACGATTTGGCTCCTCACTAACGAAAACATAAACAAGATTATGTGCCAAAATTTCAAACATGAAAGGATAAAAAAAATTTAAAAATGATATACAAATACTTTGATCTTCCCTCTTAATAATAATATAAACATTTTGATGGAAAAGGTTCATTTTTATTAAGTTTATGACCTTTTTTTTCTTCATACTATGCTGATTTTATTTATTATTTTTTCAGCGATTTAGTGGAAGTACCTACGTAGAACTATTGTTAGACATTTAGTCACGTAAACTATTAATGTCATAAGTTCGATTTATTTAATATTTTTTTCCATCTTTTGTTGCTTATAGTGTTGGATAAATCTTTTAAAAATACTTATGTCAGTTAAGATTTCAATTAGCCGTTTTAGGCGTCCTGACAGCAAGGGCTGATTTAATTTTTCATTTTCCTTTGAATTTCTAAGGAAAGGTATATTAAAATTCTCTTATAGAGATTATTAAGGAATCTCTTGATTTAACTAAGCTAAAACTTAGTAGATTTAAATTTTTTTAATTTATTTTTAATTGGAGTAGATAGACCCTACTATCACCGGTTCATACTCCTCCCTCTTTTTTCCTCTCCTCGGATCTTAATAGTAAGGCTGTCACAAGATTTTTGTAATGTGTGTGGATAATGGCAACGTCTCTTCATTCTGAGGTACCGGGTTGGCAGTTTCCTGGTTGCTGCTTCTGACTGGTAATTAGGAGCCCGAACTCTTGCTTAGCGTCCTGAGAGGCTGCTCTGATAAACAGCTGGATAATATTGGGGTTTCTTGTAGTGCTATGCCGCGCATGAATGGGTGTCCCTGCAAGTGGTTCCGGTGGGCATCCTGGGGCCACATTATACTGCAGTCTGCACCAATTTCCTTCTTACACATGTTGCATTTGACGACCTACAGATACTACTATCTAGTCCTCTCCTTACCAAAAAATCTCTAATTATGACAAAGTAAGAATTAAAACTAAATCAGCTAAACAAAAATCACCTAAACCTGTTAACATCGCCTTCTCGAACATCTGTGGTATCCGCACCAACATTTTCAGCGTTGAATCTTTCCTCCAAGTAAACTCACCTGACATCTTAGCCTTCTGTAAAACTTACCTTGACCTCCCTATTCCTTCATATGATTTCTATATATTTATATTTATTTTTCCGGCTTTAGGAAGGCCTCCAATCATGGAATCGGCGTTTATGTCAGCGAACATCTCCCTCTAGCTAGGGTGAATTCTCTTGAATCTTCAGATTATTCCTACATGTGTCTCCGTCTCTCTCTCTCTTAAGTTCGGTTTGCTAATCTTTTCTTTCTCTACTGCCCCCTCATCTCCTGACTGTTCCGTACTTGACCCAGTGGAGGTCACGGCACCAATTGTAACACCCCAGTGGAGGTCCGAACTATTTCTCCGGCGGCCGTTCTCCACGCTGTGATGTTGCCGGGGGTTGATTGAAAAAGTCGAAGCCTCAAGCTGGGGGTACAAGATAAACTATAAGGAACGAACTTCCACAACTTGGATGAGTTAAATCGATGCTTTATTTCGTTCAGAGTTAGTCTTTCAGTTGGGACAGGCGATGTGACACTCAGCTCTAACTCTAATTAATGGAGATCAAATGCTGAATCGACCGACTCAGACGAACAGAGCTTCCCCTCCTCGGCGCGCCCGACATACGCAGCTACTTCAAGCACACACCCGGCTGAACTCCACTGAACTAACTCGGAAAAATCACTTGTATTTATATTGAAATAACCGGAAGTTCCTAGACCACCGGGCGATAAGCATTGGCGACTCTAAGTCCAAAATTTCAAGGTACTTAAATTTTCCCTCTTTTGATGTGTAAACATCTCGCAGACATCCCGTCTGCACTTAGCCTTAGTATTTTCCAGGATTTTTTAATCTTTTTATCTTAATAAAGCTTCGTGTGAAGGCCACCGGATGTTTTTATAGCCCTGATACTTTACCCGTAACCAGGCGATTTTTTTATTGCCTGGAGAAAGGGAAAATTCTATTATCTTTTCTTTATTTTCTTAATGTGTGGTTAAGATACAGTAAAGACAGTTTTTGATCTGGTCACTCAAAAATCTATTTCGTAAACTTTATCTTTTATCACATCAAATCACTTAGTCAAATATTTTAAATTTACTTATAAGAGAAAAGGCGTTTATTTATTTATTTTTTCCTTTTCTTTTTCACTTTTGTTAAACGAAACACATGTTTTTAAACTATTTTTCTATTCTTAACCATTTTCTATTCTTAATCTATTATAATAAAATACATATTTTACAAATCCACCTTAATATACGACTAGTTATCGTATCACATAAGGCCATTTTCTCTCATCCGTTCGCTGATATAATTGTGTTTGGAGACTTCAATGCCTACCACGGCAAATGGCTGGAATGCTCTGTCACAGATCTTGCTTGTGTTCATACCATAAACTTTTCAATCGCTCGATCCTTTACGCAAGGAGTTGATTTCCCCACGAGTTTCTCTAATAACTCTAATGAAACTGACTCACTGCTAGAGCTCTGTTTCACTTCTATTCCTGACTCTTGTCATGTATTGCAACTCTGCCTTCTTGGAAACTCTGACATGCAGTGGTTTCTGTTAATATCTCTTTCCACTTCCCCTCCCACGAGGAACCCCCGACCAGTAGAATATCATACTGCTACCAAAGAGCAGACTGAAAGTCGCTCCGCGATTTCCTGTGTGAAGTCCCTTGGGACAACGTTTTTGTTTTCCCATTGAAGACTGTGCATCCGAGGTATCCTCTTGGGTTAAAGCTGGCATCGATGCTTCCATTCCAACCAGGAAATTGCGACTTAATTCTTGCTCGCCCCTGGTTCTCCCCTGTTTGCTCGGCTACTATTGCCCACAGGAATCATTTCTTCCGGTTTTATCGCAGCCATGCATCTGACTATAGTAGGCGCATTTTTTGCCTCTGCTCGTAATGAGTGCAAGAGGATCCTAAATGATCAATGAATTTGAGGTCCTCACATCTTCAGCAGACAAGGCTGAATACTTTGCTCGCATATTTTCCACCAACTCCACATTCGATTCGTCTAGGTATCCGCATTCTACTTCCCGCCCAGAACTGAAGCTCAACTGAATGACGTTCACATTACCCACTCGCCGGTCTCTAACATAATTTCAAATCTTGACCCCCATAAGGCGAGCGGTGGTGACGGAATCCCAACCACTGTGCTGAAGAAATATGCCCCTGAACTCTCCTCTGTCCTCTCCAAACTCTACAATTACTGACTCACTGCTTCTTGCTTCCCTGACTGTTAGAAGCCCTCCTCTATGGTTCCTGTCTTTAAGATCGCTGAAGAACCCTCAAGCTCTTTAGTTATCACCCTATCACCCTCCTACCGATTTTTGGCAAAGTGTTCGAGTCTATTATCAATGCTGAAGTCGTTCAACATCTCACAGCCTACAGCCTCTTTTCCGATAAACAGTATGGTTTCTGCTTCACCAGGTCTACCGATGATATACTAACAACCATC
Source organism: Ascarosepion bandense (assembly GCA_037127315.1). NCBI lineage: Eukaryota > Metazoa > Mollusca > Cephalopoda > Sepiida > Sepiidae > Ascarosepion > Ascarosepion bandense. Next base: position 861,969 of record JBBBDQ010000509.1, on the reverse strand, counting down.
ACTGAGTATATATACCAGGCTCTCGATAAGAACGGCGAAGCTCGAGCTGTTGCACTAGATATCTCCAAAACATTTGACAGAGTCTGGTATGCTGGTCTTCTACGCAAGCTACAGGGCTATAAGTGGACGCTATTTTTACCTCATTCGGTCGTTCCTTTCAGATCGCATAATGAAGGTAGTACTGAATGTGCATACTTCCAGATACTATCATACAAACGCGGGTGTGCATCAAGGCTTTATTCTAGGTCCTACGATTCTTCTGATCTTCATCAATGATCTCCCTGATGTAATCAGTTTCTAAGTAGGCATATATGTTGACGATATTATCATTTACTCCTGCCTTGATAAGAAATCTGCCTAGACTGACAAAGCAAACATCGCTACTGTAATTGGTCCTTCAATCTGTGGTGGACTGGGGCAAAAAATGTCTCGTAAATTCTATTGCCTCTAAAACGAAGTTGCTATTCCTTGACCATCATAGAAAACCGCTCCTGCCCCCATCAGTCTCCCTGAAAGCAATACACTGTGCTTCCTGTTCAGCCGACCTCAAGTGGAATGACTACATTGAATCCATAGCTATGTCTGCTACTAGGAAAGTTGGTTCACTTGTGTAGGGCCAGGAAGTTTTTCTCGTTTGAATCCATCATGCACATATATAAATCTATCGTCCGCCCGTGTATTGAATACTGCTGTCACACCTGGTTGAGTGCCCCTGCTATTCATCTCGTGCTTCTTGACAAAATCCAACGAAGAATCTGCAATATAATTGACCCCAATCTTGTAGCCCACTCCAGTCACTTTCTCGCCGATGTAATGTGGCTTCCCTTTGTCTCTTCTACAAATACTTTCACGGCTTCTTCTCCAATGAGCTTAGCTACCTGGTGCCCCCTCTGTATGAATTTACTCGAGCTAATAGACTAGCAACTAGATCCCACCCTTTTACAGCGAAACCAATCAGATATAACCGCAACTTCTGCGCTAACAGCTTCTTTCCTCGCACTTCCCGCCTCTGGAATTTCCTTCCGTATCCTTGCTTCCCTGACAGTTACAATCTCCAAGAATTTAAATGCAAAGTCAATTGCCATCTCTTATCGCCTTGACTCACATCCTTTTCCTGACAACCCTTGTATCATGTTCTTCCTCCTTTCCACTCTACTCTCATGAAGCCCTCTTCACACCAGTGCTCCCATTTTTTTCTTACCCATTCTCTGACACCCCCCATAACTTGTTCCTCTTTCTCATCACTCTCCTCTTATGTAACTCCCTTGCGCACCAGTGGCGGTTCTGCCTTGATTGGAATTAACTGATTTTAAAAAATGTTCGTGTTTTAAACAAACACTTCAAAAAGCGACTAAGCCTGTCGATCTGCCCATGGGAAACGGTTAACGAGTAAGCCATCTTCATAGAGTCTTAGATAGAAAACCATTGACAATCCGACAATCTCGAAGAAGCGAATAAATCGCTACTCTTCATAAAAAATCAAGGTGTGTGAAGAGGAGAGAAGAGGAAAGAAGAGGAGAGGAGAGAAGAAGAGAGAAGAGGAGAGAAGAGGAAAGAAGAAGAAAGAAGAGGAAAGAAGAGGAGAGAAGGCTCTCTTCAAAAAAGTAAAGAAAATTGAATGGAACTTTAACGAAAACTAAATATTAGCCATAAACACAAAGCATGTCGATTTTATTTGCAAAAAACAAAAAAAACAAAAAAAAACATCAACTCGTAAGCCCGATTCTTGCAATTTGTTCACAGAAGCAAACATTTTAATAATTCAAAAATGGAACGAAATTAAAAACATAAGCAAAAAAGGAAAATTGAACGTTGACATGAAATCAGACAGTGGTTGGTGGGGTCCGCCATTTTCCATATTTTATAGATGGACTTTAAAAAATAGTGTGGTAATTCGTTGTATTCATTTACGCGCAAATACCCTTGGGAAAGGCATGAATCCGTCGCTTTTTCCTTCGGCTATGGATTAAATAACAGAACAGATTGGGTTCTATAGCCTTGGTTGTCAATCAGTCTACCGCAGAAAGTAATGGCAACATACTGCAGTAAAATCTTGTGCCGAGTCAGTCAGGTCTCTTTCGAGACATGATCGCCCAAGCGTGTATCACATATGGCATTTAACTGATCGACTGTTGTTATCAAATTCAGAAATTATTCTCTACGCCCAAAAGAAAAGTTGCCTTTTATTTTTTGCATAAAAAAGATAATTTTTTTTTACTTTTACTCATAACGAAGTTAACTTTTGTATTTCATTTCACCATCAAAATCTCAGTGAAATTGATAATCAACCGCTGAGAAAATTAGTTGCAAGCATCTATAAGATATAGGAATTGAAAAATCTTCTCATAAACAGTTCGCTGTTATTCTGTCTGTTGCGTTGTATTAAGAAACAAATTGTTTGATGGAAATATTTTGAAGTGGAAGAAACTGTTTCGCCATCAAATATGCATGGTTTCTTTGCGGTGGCATCGAAGTTTTGTGAAAAAATCTTTGGCTTTACATAAAAAGTTGATTTTCTAAAACAAATGATTCACACTAACCAGACATCCAAGTATCCATCCCTTACCAATGTTGTATTCTGATGGTTTGTAATCGAATAATGGATGCTAATGAAATGATTTGAAAGATCACTCAAGTTTTATCAAGCGCGTAATCTCACAAAACGACAAACGATGACAATTTCGCCCAGTTTTGGTCAGATTTTTTGAAAGCCTAATCCAAATCTATGTTGCAAATAAAGTGATAAAGGTTTTTTTGCGCGTGGAGGGGATCACATTAAACAACAAAACTTATAAAAATACATTTATGAACTGTACATAAATATCATCTTACTTCTAAATATCATCTTTGAACAACACTAACCCCATTCAAATAGCAGATGGCAATCAAAATTGTAGTTTGTCTAAGATAAAGACAAAATCACCCCCCTCCACCAAACCGTACCACCAAGTCTTGATTGGCGGACAAAATTAGCCGCAAACATAAATAGGGTTGTTCGTCTATATTTAATGGCGCGGTGAAATCCTAACCGGTTTGTATTCCCGAGTAGTAGACATGCCAACCACTCCTGGTAATTGTACACCAATGTTTACTGTTGAGAAATTTACTCTAATATTTGGTTTTATATGTGTGTGTAGATGGAATGAGAGAAAAAAAAAAAACACCATTTAATCATTGCCCAGGTGCAAAGACTACGAACCTTTGACCTTGGTTTGTAAGAACTGGACCAGACACCTTTTATGCCAAATACGGACACCTCAAGAATGTCATTCATTTAAACATTAAGAGTTTTTTGCTTAAAAGGAGGGAAAAACAAAATTTAAATGTTTGTAGTATTAGGAAATAAACAAAGAATATCAAAGCAGCTGCTACAGGTCCGGGCACAGAACCATATTTACAGAGAATCCGGTAAGGATTGAACTCTCTAATAATGTCTTGCAAAACTAAACTGCTAACCACATATATATAAAACAGAAATAGGGTTGTTATATATTTCGAGATTACTATCTCGTCATTAGGCAATGTGAAAATTATATATATATATATTATGAACTCTCCCGTCGATTTCGACGTATGAATGACTAACTCAGTGAATTGTTTAGAGTGGTGAGGGCTTGTGTAGCACCATCCACACTTTTTGGAAATGCTGATAGCAAACAATCGGTGGCAGAAGTTCGCCACAGATCGCATGAACAGCAGGCCTGGAGGGAAGGGACGGATTAATACCTTTCCCAAGGGTATCAGTGTGTAAGTGAATACAGAGTGCTCGACTGGAATTGGAACTCTGTTCACCGATTTCCTTTTCCAAGCCGACATCCGTCAATAAACGCTTACAGTAACTGATATTCCAAGCGGTCACCCATCTAAGTACTGACCAGGCTCAACGTTGCTTAACTTCGGTGATCAAGCGGGAACCGGTGTATTCAAAGTGATATATATATATATATATATATATATATATATATATATAGAGAGAGAGAGAGAGAGAGAGTGTGTGTGTGTGTGTCATCCACAGACAGAAGTTTCGCTGTATCACAGCTCATCAGTGCGGTTAAACTCCGATTGCTTTTTAACCCGGGACTGAAACCCGACCGAATTGGCGTCAGTCGGCGATTCTTCCTCTGAGCTATGGGCGCTCGGTAGGAGACAGACTTTTTAGCGTGTATATTATCATTATACACGCCCAATAGCTGAGAGCGTTCTAATTCATTGCTGAATGAACGATGCGTAGATGCTAGAATAGCTACTGTTTTTCAGAGTCTACCATTCTTCCAGCGTGCTCAATCAGGGTGTGAAATATATTTTGACAACTGACATTAGTCAATCAGCGTTAGCAAAATTTTCAGAATACAGCAAGATAAATATGTAATAAAATTGTCAGAATGCACCATGTTAAATATGCTATTAATACCATGTTTTTAGGAAAAATAAAAAATAAAAACTTACAATAACTTATTTGATTATAGCGGATTTTATTATATAACTTGACCGTTATTCATCATATTGTAAATAAATATATAGTGCAGTAACGTTATTTATTTTTTTAAAATTTCAGATATATATGAAGATTGTCATGGGCCATTAGAAAAATATAAACTCAAAAAAGAAACAAGATCTTGTAAGATGATTGAGGGACGCCTAGAAAACGTTGCAGATTGCCAAGAATTTGAACAGATACTAAACGATGTAAGAAACTGAAGCCATTACCAAGAACAAGAAACGGACTTTAAGAATATACAAGGAATTTTAGGAAAATTAAAAGGTAAATAAGCATGACAAATGGATTCGTCGAAATTATCGAGAAGAGATACAAAATATCAACACATGAAACAATCGACTTTAAATGAAAGAGAAATGCTTTTTGGCCGAATTAGCACAAGAAAATTAATTTCTCATTAATAGTTTTTAGTGATGAATAAAGAGCTACATTGGATGGATCTGGTGGATGAAAGAGAAATTGTAGAAATAGTAAACAAACCCAATTTAGAAAATAGCAGCATGACCCCCTCCCTGTCTCAAAATTACTTTGCGTGCGCTAACTGGCTGTAAGTTACTCGCACCCGAGTCTGCAGCTGTTCGCTTCTGTTCCGCGTCCAGGTGATCGAAGATGTCAAATGATCAGTCGAAAATCTTCATCTCCCCTGCCACGTTGTAATTTCTGATCTCAGAGGAGATTATGAATTTGCGAAGAAAGGACGGCTGTCTTCATACAATCAAGGGGTGGTTGGATGCATATGCAGAAATAAGGGAAACAGGCCAGAATAGAAGAAACAAGGCAGCAGTGAAGGCCAGTCTATGTGGATTAATGATTATATTGTAATTCGCTGTACATCAAAAGAAAGAATAGTAAAGATAAAATAAAAAAATAAAAAATAAAAATAAAATACAATCCAACTTTTTCAGTGCCCACAAACTACTGCTGCTATGTCTGTTGTTGTTATCAGAAGTAAGTCTTCTCGCTTCTCTACCTATAAGCGGTGTTCATGTCCCTAGCATGCGGAAGAAAGAAAAAGGAAGAGAAAGAGAATGAGAGAGGATTTTTCCGCGTTTTTCACTTCATGCGTTCTTCGTCAGTCTGACGTACCTCTGTCGACAACTCGGATCTCTTCTGCCTTGATTTTCAAATCCATTGTTTTTGTTGAAACTGCTTCAATATGGCGCGGGACGGGGAAGACGTCGAAATGTCTTCCCATTAAAATATAACGTCAACTTCATTTATCTGGTTCAGCTCAATAGCCCACATTTCCCGCCATGCCAGCTCCACTTTCGGTGACTTACACATTCACCTGTTAACGTTAATTACAATCGAGTGGTCTTTTCAAAAGTCTACAGATAATTTTACCATTCGTCTATCATTTCTTGCCTTTCATTCTCCGTGAGAGGAAATGAGAAAGAAACAGAATTCTCTCCCCTCGCCGGATCAGCTGGACATTGTTAAATTATTATCATATCACCATGTCATCTAATAAATGTCTTGTGTTTCGCCTCTCTACTTCTCTTGGCCATCCCAGCGTTTCTCTCTTAGCCCCTAAGAAATGTTTTTTTTTTTGGAAAAAAAAAAAGTATAATATGTATATATATATATATATATATATATATATATTATATACAGACACACACACACACACACACACAGATATTTTTCAAATATCGAATCCAGGGTTCGCTGATATCCGTTTAACATGTGTGCATAAGGAACACTCAAAGTGTTACAGCAGTAGGGAAATGGAATAATGTTTGGAGCAATAAAATTATAGGAGGTCCTTGCAAATTTGATGATGGCATCAAGATAAATGTAGAGAATTATTGTAAGTTCTTGGACAAGACGGTCTTTAAATAAGTAGCACCAATCAAATTCAAGAAACCTTAAGCTAAACAAAATATTTGTGCAAGACAATGCTATTTCAAATTATGCAAGGCTACCTATTGGAAACACCAAATTAATTAAAATGACCTTAGCCTCTCCAAATTATCCAATAGGAATCTTTTAACCCATCTTTAAAAAGAGATATGAGAACAGAAAACAATATTCAAGTGAAGAAAATCTTTGAGAAGGAATACAATTTGCTGGATGTCACCTTATTTTATAATTTTGACTATCATGAGTGAAAAACTGATGAAGATTACAAAATGTCAAAGGGCCCATGTTAACATGTAAAATAACAAGTGATTCCAATGAGATAATGATTGAGAGGGAGAGAGAGAGCAACAGCGCAGGCAGGAGAATCGCCAATGCGAGTTCAAATTTCAAGCTATCATGTTTTGTTCATATAAGAAGGTAAATAAACACTTAGATATTCAGGCAAATCTTAATTGAAATAAGTTGCTACAATGATCAGCCTTGACCGGGGCTAATAGAGTCCAGAATATTTACTTCATTTAAATATTGTCGTTGCATTCACTGATGGAAAATAAAACTGAATGCATTCCAGTTTCTCAAGATTAAATAAACAAGTAATGTAACTAGATAACGGGAAAATGATCATAAATACAGATCAATATTGACACAATTTCCTAAATCATATCAATATTCAGAGTGCATATAGACATTATCCTTCTTCAGCAGCCTGTACTCTCACAGGCAATTAGACAAATGGATAGCTATTCCACCCTGCATCTGTAAACAATACAAAAGTAGTAGATAAACTAAAAGTTCAGTATTCTTCTGAATATTAAATGAGGATAGACCTGGTGATCATGCTAATTAGTTGTTGAACATCTTACACTGTATGTTGAGAGCGGTATGAGCATCAGGTGGGCAGGCATTATCCCACTTTTTGTTGCAAGAAAAGTCACTTTCCCATAAATGATTTCATTGCAATTGTTCTGACATTCTTTCCTCTTTGGTAACTTGACTTTACGAACTTAAGCAGTGTACTAAATTATCAGCGAACCATGTTCTACATTCGGTTCTTTTCTCACTTTTGGAACTTTCTGCCAGTTTCTTAATTCCGGTTATTGTTTTCTCATATTCTTTCACATTCAGCAACTGCCTTGCTTGGAATTAAATGATTGGAGATGACATTATTCAATGCTTCCTCCCAAAATATATGCAAGAGCGAGAGCTGTTAACTTATGGAAACCCACATTATGATTGATATTGTCCATACTTGGGCCTGCATCACATGTAACGACTCTCTAGAAGATACTGAACCCTGCTCCCTCCCCCGGTCTGTGCCACACACACAATCGATTATTACTTGCATAAAGGCAGAATTTACTCTCATCATTGATGACTAAAGAGTGCCTTTCAAGCCCTGGTAACTATTTTGCAACAGTTAAGCTCAGGATAGATATCCATAGTCCAGCTGCAAACAATCGATTATAGACAGTCCTCATTTATCTACTTATTTGCTCTGACCCATGCTGCAGATGCTCTGTTCAGTTGAACACTCCACTTCTCTTTACAATACATCAATATCGGTAAACATCTGTAAAAACTGATCATCCAAAATCTGGTTGACTAGCAAGAAATTACGTAACCAGAGTTGCCAACAATGAAACACTAACATGTGCAGTAAGCCAACCTCTTGAAGCCCCATACTCCACTACCTTGTGTGAAACAGAACACTCAGTAAAGGAGCAGGGGTGCATTTGCAGCATGACATCTACTTGCACTACAACATTATCGTAAGTGTTTCCATTTAAAGCCTTCACACAGGTGGTGAATTTCTGTAAGTTTTACTATATCACAAAATAGTCAAAGAATGTGAAAAGTGTCAGAATATACACTACCCACAAGAATGTAAATAGTGTACCCAGATCAAAACTTCGGGGGGTGGGGATGGGTTGGCATTGCATTTTCCCCTCACAGTTTATTTTCTTACTGGCCAACAATGTTGAAATCAAATTTTTAGGGTAAGAATCCATGCTTTTACTGCATTAACATAAATTTCATGTTAAATGGACAAATTTTGGGATTAGCACAAATTTAGGTGATTAGAAAAAAAAATGAGCTCAGATTGAAAAGATGGACTTCTTTGAAATCTTGTGTGTGTGGGGGGGGGGGGAGGGTCTCACCTAAAAAGAATTTTGATACAATCAATTTCTTAATATACCTCCTCCACCTGTCTATTACAATGTTGATGTCCTAACCAAGTTAATAGATCTTTCGTGTCAATTGATCAATCATGTTTATTGAATTTATCAGAATGTTTAAGTATTACTAAAATGTGAAATAAAATTAGAATTTTTTTTTATTGACTTGTCAGCTTAGGGGTCAAGACAATGATATTGATATCAAGACAAAATACTCTTTATTAAAATTTAAAAAAAAAAAAAAAAAAAAAAGACCTGCAAATGGATAAAAATTGGAGAATTTTTTCCATAGTCAAAATAAGGAGCTTAGCAGATATTAAATTTGCAATAAAAAGCAATTTATATTCCCTAACCAGTTGGTAGGGTTAGGGTTAGTTGGTAGCTGCTACAAGTCTAGCTTAAGCATTGTCTTGTGGGATTTTCCCTAATGTCCATAACATTTTGATATATATATTTTTCTTTTGACATGAAGGAATTAATTTTCTTCTACCTGCTATTCAGAGGTAACTTAAAAAAAATAAAAAATAAAAAAAAGTTTGTGATCATTTAAATTGCAAAATGCCAACTAATTAAAAAAAACAAAGTTTGCCTATTAAGAAAGTTGCATGTAAAGAAACCATTTTTATATTTGGAATAAGAATAGCTTTGCAGCTAAATTTTGGCTTTCTGCTTTTCAATACAAATATTTGGGTCTAGTCTGACAAAAGGTCAAAGAATTAAAGTCTGACAAAGATCTACAAGTTTAACTAGTCAACTGCTGAACTTCAGCATGCATCCATTCCCATAAAATGTCTTATCTTTCCCCACCCCCACGCAACAAACAAATTTTGCATTTTTATCTGATTATATTTTTTTCAGGACTTCAGTTTCTCTCATGGTTCAAAATGACAAGGTTTTTTTTTCAAAATCATACAAAAAATGTTTTGACTTTTAAATCAAGTGGCAAACAACTACAAACTGAAAGAATAATCACAGTAGCAAGAAAAAACGTCAGAATTGAATCTGCAGATGGGGAAAGGTTTCAGTTAATCCAGAAAGACTCTTCTTTAAGGAAAATTCTGAAGGAACTAATTTATTTCAATTCATAAAAATAATGTTGTACAAATATACAGAAACAAAAATACCAATTAACATTCAAAGATATATTTAACCATCATTTTTATTTCTTACAGGAATGATGAATTGTGTGTGTGTGTGTGTACTGTAATGGTTAAAAAAAAAAAAAGGTGGGGGTGGCAATAAGATATTTACATAAAAGAGAAAAGCAAAATATTCACAGTATTATAATTAGGGAGCAAGGAAAGCAATTGCCCACTTCTTACTTGAAGATTTGAACACAGGCAAAGATTTTTATTCCACTTTTTATGGAATCTTACAAAGGAGCTACCTATTCAAGATTCTTCAGAAAGAATCCTATATTTCCTTGAGTTGTAAAGCAAATCAACAAAATTTGTCTGAATCCCGAAAAGTTAGCTGAAAGGTTTATCTTTTTTTTTCTTTTATTCGATTGGCATAAAAAGTGGGTAATTTTTTTTCCCCTTGTTCCTTTATTTTATTGCATAGATCTTTTTAAATCTCTACATCTCTTTTGGCTGAATTTTTTTTTTTTTGAGAGGGGGAGCAGGGAGATATTTTTATGTTATTATAAGATATTGAAACCAAAGATGAGTAAATGTAATTTTAATGTCATCAGGTGGCATGAGTTCAAATTCAACTCCTGTGTGTTGCCAAAAGCCCAGTTGCAATATCAACAGTGATTGAAGGATGAAGTCAATGGTTACAAGAATTCTTTTCAGTCAGATCCAGGGTTGCAAGTCATCACTCAACAATAAATAAAAACTTGAGGGCAGCCATAGTGATTTATCCAGAAACAAACAACACTCAGGTACCAGGAGCAAAGCAGGAGTCGTGCCGGAGGAAGTGGGGTTAAGTTATCTCATACAACAGCCAGGTGTGTAAAAAGTCATCAAAATGAAGAAACTGCAGTTATACTGCATAATGACGGTGCACTTTGCAACTGCAATTTGCTTTTTTAAAAAAAAAAAATAACTTTTCTTTTTTATTGTTTGTTTATTGTTGATGGAAAGTGATTTCTATAGGAACAAACAGATTTGCATTAACAAACTTGCTCCCCTCTCAAAACCAAATATTAAACCACAAGAGTTCTGGTCATTTGTTGATACTGTAATTAAATAATCCATTAGACCCTCTTACAAAATGATCCTGATAGAATCCTATAACTACAAACTTTGTGACCATCCATCTGTAAAGAGAAAGGGGTCTCTATCCTGCAGTAGAGGATAATGCAAGACTTCATGCTTCAAGATTCTGCCCTACTCTCTTTCTTATTTAATTGACCAATGTACGTGCCACACACATATATAGTAATGCAAACCAATTGAAAATGCCTTTTGTTAGAATTTTTCAACTCCAATCCCTGCCAGGATTATTAGAAACACTCATGCTGATCATGGTTTACTTTGCTCAAACACACAACTGGAGGAGTCAAAGTTTTGTTTTAAAGTTTCTGGTTCAAAACAACCAGAAATTTTGTTCCCACTGAATACTTTTAGTAAATCTGCACTTGTTTTTTGTTTTTTTAAATATAAGAATTGGCATTGGGTTGGGTGTTCATATGCAAATCATTTTGAATTTTTCTATGACTAAATGCCAAAGAGAATTTATTAACAATATAGAAAAGATTCTTAAAAAACATTTTCATAGCAGATAAATCTCATTTAGGTACATCATTTAAAAAAAGAACGATTTATTTCAGTAACTCTGGCAAATAATTATTAACCTTTGCTTAGCCTAGCACAAGGCCACAAAATAATGGAACAATGAATTCAAAGATAAATTTTCAAATTTATATTCTGATATAAGGTGTTACTTTTAAATGTAAGGAATGTAAAAAGTGTAATGAACAATCCTCATTTTGTGTTTCTTGTCTTGGCTCATCTTTTTACATAGAGAAAAAACAAACATGCATCATTTCAAACAGTAATCAAAGTTACCAAACAAGAAGCAATATTTGTAAAAAAAGAAAAAATTTGTAAAGTCAATTCCTAATAAATAGTCATTTTTTTAAAGTTGATTATTATTTGAATTCATAAAAAAAAAAATGGAGACAGTATTTTTATAATTTCTGGTTAATACTTTATCTTTATTTTATTAACTAGTGCCTGTAAGAAATAATTATTTTGCTTAATGAAAGACTCTGGCTTTGTAAAATATGGCTTGTCAGTATTTCAATAATTAAACAAGAATGTAGACCTTAAGTCTTTCTACACTATAGACATCAGCTTAAGAAAAAGAAAGTTATATGCACAACATACAGATCTTATGCATCTTTGTAAATATAAATGAACAAATAGAGAAAAATAATTTTATTTTTTTAAACCAATTCTTGTTTATTATGAAGACGTCAAGAAAGATGATGTGTAAATTATTTACAACTGTTGTTGCTTTCAAAAATAAAATTCTACTCTAATTGTAATGTCTCTTCATAGCTGGCAGCATCTTGTTTGAAAATAACCACAAAGAAAGTAAAGAAAAAAAAAAAGACATGATTACATCAGAAAGAACAAATAAAGACTTCTGCAATTAACCACAGAGAATTTTCAAATAGGTTTCATTCAAATACTTTTTCTAATATCTAAGATCACAAATTCATTGATGATGACATTCAATTGATGTAATTTATTTTTTTAACATTCCTTATTTTAAAGAGATCACTTTTACAAGAATTGAAAAAGTTTTTAATAACCGTTTTTCCCTTGAGGAAATGGTCAAAGCTTCCAAAGGCACTGATTTTTTTTCAATTTCGCATTTATGAACATTCGTAGCATACACATGTCTCCAAAAGTAGTTATACAAGGCAGCTAAACAAACTGGCGGCTTTGAACAAAGGGAGTTAATTTCTATATCATTTGTTATTTTTAAACGTCAGAAAAGAATAAAAAAGAAATTAAATTAAATTTTGTATCACAGTTACGGTAATTGTTATGACTAAAACTGCAGTAGATTTCATCAATTGACTTTGCAACAGAATGGAAGAGATAATTCCATATCATGTATTGAAAATACAACTGGCTGTCTTTTTGGGTCTCTCCTTTTTATGAATGCAATCAAAGATTTTCTCTTCATTCCAATCAATATAAACCACAGACTAAAAAAGAAAATGGCATGGGATGCTAGAATTGAGGCAGACTTATTCTGGTAAATAAGTCAAATCCTCTGGTCAAGTTCAACACTAACAAAAAAAATAAAAAGAAACTTTATTAACACTTTATTGCCAACAATTTGCCATCAAAGTTTGCATATGAAATGATTAGAGTTTCTGAAAAATTGACTTTCTTTCTTCTGATAATGGCTGGTGTTTATGAGATATGTATATATAATATACATCTATAAATAGGAAACCCCTCCCGCCCCTTCCCTCCCCCTACAAGTCCTGCACACTTCCTTTACAATATTTGCAGGGCAGGAACTTACGATTAAATGGAACTGTATCACACAAGTTGCTATCAATCTCGGAAAACAAGTCCATGATTCTTTTAGCCGTCTGACTGTTGTTATCAACTTGCACAGGTTCTTCATTTGTATCATAAATGGTTGGAGGCATAGAAGTGGGTGACTGTTGTTCAGCAGAGGAAGGAGGTACATCTCCTTCAAATGCCTTTCCACCAACAATAGTCTCCACAACACTTTCGGATGAGTTGGAGCTGCTGTAATCAGGCCAGTCTGAAGAAAGACAATAATTCAGAAGTCAGATTTTACTTACAAACAATGTAAAATGAACAAGTCTCAAGTAAAGCGGGGGGGGGGGGGGAATAAAATGTATGACTTCAGTTGCCTAAAATGCAAACAGAAAATATAGGCAAATTTCTTTTCCTGATTTTCCAAATTTCTTCACAAAAAACAAAAATGGACAAACAGCTCAATAATCAGATTTTGAAACAATCAAGAGCAGCTGAAAGAAAGAAAGACAGAATAACACAAAATTAACTTCATTTATGTTTTACTTGAAATTAAATATAAAATGATATTTTCCTTTAGATTCGCTTTTGGGTTGACAATGTCAAGGTTTTAAGTTCTCTCTCAACAGCAACTGATATTCCAGATGTGGCCCTGGAGGTGAAAGAAGCAATGGTACCCCCCCCCCCCCCACCAGCTTGAATTCAGTTGTGTGAAGAGAAAGAAATTTAATGAATGTTTAAAACAAACGCACCTTCTGGGTATTTTCCTTCCCCATTAATCACTGGAGGTGGGGGAGGAAGATAACGTTGCATATCATCTGCTTTCTGTTCATTTATCTTTTCATTACAAGTGTGGTACATTTCCGTGTGGCTCATCAAATTCCTGGCATCAACTCCTCGTTCACCAAACATCTGCACCACAAGACCTTGCAACTTGGACAGCTTGCCCTGAAATGCAACAAAAGCATTAAATAACTTCTCACTATTTATATCATTCAAACTATTATCCTCATCTTTGTTACCATTTATACAATGTTCCGGCCGTTGTCAGGTGCTAGGAATTTCGAATCTAACCTTTTATTCCTATCACCTGAAGAAAGTCAGAGTGTACAACGGCCGAAACAGCATACAAATGGCACCAAAGATGAGGACAATAGTCCGAATAATGTAAATAGTGTAAATACAACCTCGTCTCAGAAATATAGTCAAATAACTTCACTGAAAGCAAGTTCACCAACTGGGGGCAAAGGATAGAAATTTTGCAGTCAATTTTCAACATCCAAATAGCATGAAACCGATAACAAGCAGCAAAAAAGAAAAAATATATATACATGTATATTAGCATATCAAAATATGTTGACATACATAGAATGTGTTTTACATCTGTAGTCTTCGTGTGAGGCTCCAGTTTTCAATACAAGGAAAGTAACTTTGTTAACCACAGAGGTCCCTTTAGTTTTTTTTTATGCAAATCTGATTATCACAAGATTCCTACTGGTGATCTTTCTTCATTTCTAAATTTCAAGTGAATAACTTTTGTGTCATTTCCTTAAGGTCAGCCTACTACGTACTTTTTGCTTTTTTGTATTGAAGAAAATTCATTTTACCCAGCAAACAAGAGATTTTTCAAGGCCATCAAAGTAAATAAGCAAACCTGTAAATCTTCTCTGTCTTTAGCAAGCCGGGAAATATAGTCATTCTTTTGAAACTCTCGCTGCTGTAATAAGGCTCTTTGGTGATGATAGAGAGAAATGTATTCTCCTGCAAAGAAACAAGCAAACCATGAAATCAATTTTCAATGTCTTTCAGTTTTTCTTTCTCTTTTTGCATCCTCCCCACCACACACACAAAAGACTATTTGAGAATTTGAAAAACCATTTTATTAAAAGTATCCAGTTTAAAAACTGCCTTCTCATCTTAAATAAAACCAAACAAACGTTTTATGAAAAAAAAAAAAGAAAAAAAAAAAAAGAGTTTGTTTCTTATTAGAATGGTTAAGAGGGAAAGTTTTGGATCAGCAGAGAAGCAAGGGATTCAGGTACCAAACAAGCAAGGCATTTTTTCTTGGCTTTAGAAACATTTGGAAAATTAAAATTAAGCACAACTGTTTTATTTGTTGATATCTGACCTTTTGGTTTTTGAAAAGTTTAATAAAAAGCATTAGAAAAAACAATTCTAAATCGATTCAAAACAATTAAGGAAAAGTGTAAGAGTTCTGGTTCAATCCTGGTTCTCAGACTCTGAGCATTTTTTTTCTCATTGTAGCTTGACTGCTTAATTGTATATTGTGTTCATTTGAAGAATTCTTGAACTTATTTCTGAATCTGTTTCAAATCAATGAGTGAACCAAAGAGTGAAATTTTCAAGTTTTGAACTCCAAGACATAATGAAATTCCTGTTCTTGCAGAAGCAAAGTCCAGAGGGAATCTGTTTGCATAAGATGCAAGCAGATGGGTAATAAGTGAACATCAGGTTCAACTGTGATGTCCCAACATCCAGTATGAAGATTTTGTGGGCCAGGATGCAGCACATTGTGTGTGGGTCTTCAAACAGTGTCAATTCCTGAAATTGTTGACCCTGTTCATAACTTAATTTTGGCAAATGACAAAAAAAAATTGCTGAAACGCTAGAAATGTCAGAGAAGAGGGTTTGATTCATGAGCAGAGGTAGGGAGTCATAACTTATTAGACAAATGGGAACCAAAAAGTGTTTTTAAATAATGCTGACAAGAAGTAACATTAGAAGTGGATATTTTCAAATTGATTTAGTAGTGAAAATTATGCTGGAATGGTTGGCCTTGTTACACTATGATGATCCCAAGATCAAACAAATGCAATAACTGGAGCCAAGTTTTCCATGACTGAAGAAATTCAAGACCCAAAAGGTTACCAGGAAAAGTCAAAACCAAACATCAGAAGACATTTTCATTTTTTTTTTTCTTTGAAGAGTTAAGAAAAATGTGTTCAACTTTAGGTCATTCTCTTCTTGGTTAGGCTGAGAACTTTTCAGTACCTGTCTTTTTGTATTGCTTTTCCTGATAAACTGACGAAAGAAAACTTCCCCTTTGTTATCAACAACAGATTCATTTATTGGCAATCATTAACATTTGTGCCTGCAAACCCACACTCCACAAAAAAAAAAAAAAAAAAAAGCAATGATCAAAATTTTAATAAAACCTATACATATGAAAATGAATTTATATATTGTCTTTGTCCCAAAAAAATTGACAACAAAAATAATAAACACCATATATTTATTAGATTTTTTTTATTTATGCTATTTATTAAATTGTTTGATTTGAATTTTATAAAATACTACCTAAGGATTTCCTTATCGTTGGCTCGTATATTTGAATAATTTAGTAAATGTTCATAAATTTATGAATAAAAATTTTCATTTATTTCTTTATAAATTGTTGAATGATAAATATTGGATTAGCTTGAAATGTAATAGCTTTTAAAATATTATAAACATAACTTAAAATGCTATATTAAAATTTAAATATAATTTAAAATGTTATAAATACAAAATTATTCTTATAAATAAACAATATATAAATGGTGCTTAATATTTTTATTGTAAATTCTCAAGAACAAAAAATGTAAAAATACACTTTTGTCATATGTTTAGGCTTTATAACAATTTTAATCATCATCATTTTCTTAAGCAAGAAACATTGGCGAAGATTGAAGGTAGTTAAAATAATAATAGTGTCAAGGGAAAAAAAACTGTTCTTTTGACACACTATTTTTTGTGAGCAGAAAGGTTAAAGATATTTTAGTGCCAATTACAAAATTGTTTTTGATAAGAATCAATCTGGCCAACAAAATAAGTCCCCACACTCTTTATAGGACGGTCAGAGAAATACTTTGTTAAAAATAAACAATATTTCTTAAGGGTAACTTCTGAAGAAATAGGAGTGTTTTAAAAAATGGTTCAAGTTTCAGACCAAATAATAAATAGCACAATACAAGGAGAACATTTTAACACTGCCTATCCAAAGGCATAGAAAGTTTTTCTTGTTAGTTTTCAAATAAACCAAAAAAGAAGAGGTTAACAATGGTTGCATCATTGTTTCAAATTGTCATTTCATCAGGAAGTAGGAAAATGCTGCAAAGTTATACTGACCTATTGTATCTGTTTCTCCCTGGAGTTGCAGCACCAAATGTTCAAGTTGATCAGCCTTATCAGATAAGTCAGCCTTGTCTCTCATTGCTCGCGTGTATTTCTCCTAATAAACGAAAAAGAACGAAACTTGTCCAATTTGTAGCAGAATACTGAATTTTAATACATTAATATTTAACTTTCTATTTGATAAAAATGAAAAACACATAAATAATTACCTGAATCATGTCCATAGTATTCTTTAATTTTTCAAATTCTGCACGACTCACAATATTTTCATCAGGGTTGACTGATAATAAAAAATTTTTAAAAAAAATGCTAATTATCATTAAAGATTTTTATTTCCTAACAGCAATCAAAAGAAGAAACAAAATTAGATTCTGTTGACAATCAAGTCTCTAGAATTAAAAATAAGAAAGAGCAGTAGATGGTGAGAAAACGAGGGAGGAAGATTGTGTTGCGTAGACCTTAACTAGCTTTTTTCTTTTTCTTCTACTTGGGTTCAGACACAAATCACACAATACGCAACTCTTTTTGCTATTGAGCATTTATTCAGTTACTTGTTTAGAAAAGAATGAAATTCTTCATTACAGTGGGCACCAAACACAAATGACCTACATATCCCTTGGCACTTTGAGAGAGAACGGAAAGAAAGTTTTATAACCTGTAATTTAAAAAGCCGAAGAATACAAAGAGAAATAATGAAAGAAAATAAAAAAACTAAAAGAAAAACTTTCATTTGTAAAGTAATTTGCACATTGCAAACTAGGGAATCAATCCAGATTATTTATCATTTCACACCAAACAGAGCAATAAAGCCACTAAGATGCAAAGAGGTTACTAAGTATGAGAGAATTTGAGAAAAATATACTATTAAGGAAAGTAAAAGAACAAGACAGAAGATAATATTGCATTTAAATTTTTGAAGATCAAAATTGACTTGGAAATAAAAAGCAGGAAGGAAATTCCACAAGAGAGAAGTGTGAGAGAACAGGCAGACAGCATAAAATTTACAGTTACATCTAAACATTTCAACTGGAGAATGCTGAGACCTTGCCACTAATCTAGTACTGCGCTAAATTCATAAAGTCTATGTACCAAAGAGGAAAGTTCATCAGAACAATTACCATGAAAATATTTATAGATAAAGCAAACAAATGGAAGCTATGTTACATCAGTGGAAAAGTGGCTGAAGACAAGATGCCAAGCCAGGACCAATAACATTGCAGATTCTTCTTTAGATTTTATCAAGAATTGTTAAATATATATCAGGAGCACCAGACCAGATATGGCAGCAGTATTCAAAGCAAGCACGGATGGTAGACTTATAAACAAATAAGATTATGGCAAGAAAAATTGTCTAGCTCAACTCTGTGAACCAACTTTCCCTAGCTGCTGATGAATGTAAAATTATGTGGTACTGGGGCTTTTCAAGTATGTATAGAATAAGCAGTGATGCTAAATCAGCAAAAATAATGATCACTAGCATCAGTATATTCAGATCCATAAAGCTGCAAGATTGCTTTCTGAGTTTCCATACCACAAGCTTCACTCATTAGTTTGGCAAGCTAATCTTTCAAATATTAGAAACACTTGAATTTTATAAGACTAGAATGAACTTGATATATAAATATATTGAATTTATCATGCTCTGCTCACTTCAAAACACACCGAACCTATTTCAGAAGTTAGTTTTAAAAATCAAATTCTATTTATCGACATACCAATATCATTTATATTTAAGCAGCAATGAACTTCTGCTTGAATGAAAAGAAATTGAGATTTATTCTATTTTAATTATATTTTCAGTCTTTGTTAGCAGAAAATTTATGGCCCATGCAAAAAAGAATCGATAAAAAGTAACCATGCAACACCATTTACAAAAGATGAGACGAACATAATGTGTGACACTTCAGAATGTCACTGTACCTCACCCCCACTCCTCTATTTGTCTGCAACGGTGGAATTTTTGCCAGATTTTGACAAATGATAAAATAAAAGTCAAAACAAGCAAAAGGTCTGGACAGCAGCATCAAAAAGATGAAGGATTTTACAAGTAAATGGCCGGTGCCATGTGTTACTCACTAGACATAGATACTTGTTCTTGCATGTCTGCTACCTTGACACTGAGGTCATCAGATAGATTCCTTTGGTCTTTGAGGCTTTCTATCAACTGATTTCGTTCAGCCTCTAATTGACGAATTGTTGCTTGGAGGGAGTCCATCTGGAAAAGGCAAAAACAGGACATAAAACACAACCTCATATCCAAAGTGCATGACAAGGAATAAACGAAAAAGAAAAATCCTTACAATGTTGTCCCTTTCATCAGTTGCAGATGTATCATAAATGTCTTTATTCTCTTGAGATTTCACCAACATATTCCTGAGCTCAGAATTTTGGGCAGTGAGTGCATCCATCATATCCTGAAGAATAAAGACAAAGTCAAGAGGAGCAAATTCAAATAACGAATGCACTTATTAACAACAACAGCAATGGAATTTTGTTAGGATTAAACTGGTTTTCAAGTTTTGTCAAAATCATTTTGTTCTTTTGCAGATTCCATAAAAATAGTTTCAAACTAAAAGATACTTGAATTAAGTTTTGGCTTCACAGCAGGCCTTTTGGCAAGCCACACTTAAAAGGAGAAGGAAGATTTTAGAAGTACATGGCTGGTGGTTTTACAAATAAAAACGTTTAATATTTGTTTCATTTAAAAAATCTTTTTGTTTAACATTAAGAGAAATAATCTGGAGAGTCCAAGCAAAATACGTTACTTGAGAAGCTGAGAGTTCTCGTTGTAAAGTCTCAACTAACTGAGCTTGAGCTTCATAATGCCGAAGGCGATCTTGAATTTGCTCTTGCTGATAATTTTCCTTCTGCACGGAATCTGCACTTTTCTTTATCTCTGTTAATTGGGAGTCACGAGACATCAACTGAAAAAGCAGCACATGAAGAAAAGATTCATTTAAAGACTCAAAAAAGCAGCAAAAGATTTTCAAGGTGAAAAGCAACTATAATGACTTCTGGCATTTTACAAGTGTCAGTTTCAATGTTACATGAAATACAGGCTTTTATAAGGTTAGGTTTTTGTAACATTATTTTGAAGGGAACTCTGGGTAACTCACTATTAGCGAGATATAATATTTCAGCATCTTCATGTAAAGCCAACATACAAAAAGAAGCCTTTGAATAATACATAAAATGCTCTTGGAATAATTCATTCAGAAAACAAGCTATTCAATAACACACAACACTAGAATGATGCACAACACAAAAAACACACAGAGTCTGAGTGCTTTATATATTAAATATTTATGGTCACTTGATCCCATTAGCACAATTCATTAACAGTTACGTTTGTTGCCTGGAGATCCATGTTCAACTACTTTCTTCCTATATAATACAGGGGTTGTAATGGCAGAGAACCACCTTTGAATTCTTAATTACTATTTTTAAAAACATGGGTTGATCAAGTCAGAAACTGCTAACTATTCCTCTTCAATTGGAGTCATATTTTATATCAAAGTTTCCTTTTCTTTCTAACAAGAAAAATGAAATATACCAAAAGGTTTCATTTGAGAGTAAATAAAAAGAAACTTACTGCATCTCGCATATCCTTTAGTTCATCTTCTTGCTGTGCTAAACGTAAAGCCAATTCGTGCGACCTATGTTCTTCTGTTTGCAATTTTGTCATCAATTCCATACTGTCATTACTCTGTAAACATTAATAGAAATATCTTGTAGGGAGGCAAACTTAATCAAAACAATAAAACACAGCTAAGCCTTTTGTAAGGCATCATTCACAAACTCAGAATTAATTCAATATGGTTATTGTAAAGCAATTTTGAAAATCGAGTTATCTCCCCCTTGTTAACAAAGAGGCTAACATTTGCAGTTAAAAAACGCAATATGTTACAAAATTTAAAAATCATTTCATATCAATTTCTAATGATACTAAACGATCGAAGTCAGAAAAATGTCACTTTTTAGAATTTCTTCTCCATTAAATCAAAATTACATTATAAATCATTAACTTTTTCTAATATTTTGTTCATCTGAATTTAATTCAGTTTTTCATCACAATTAATTATTGTCAATTTATTGCTGTCAGTAATTTAGTAAAATTAGAGAGAAAAAAAAGTAGGGTTTGGCCTGATTTCATAAAGAGACTTACCATTTTGACAAATCCATTTTGTAACTCTGCTAGCTGCTGCTTTAGGTCTTTGTTTTGTGTGAGTGCCCGACTTAAGGCCGTTTTGTCACTCTGAATACTTTCCAATAACTGAGCTTTATCTCCAGCCTCTTGACCAAGCCGTGTAATTGTAGATTCAAGTTCCATGATTTTATCTTCTTTTTCTTCAAGCAAACTAAATTTACAATAAGAAAAAAATAATCGAATAAAAATTGTCGGAAAACAAGAAATTATTTATTTATTATTATTATTACTACTCTATGATTAAGAAAACAATTGTATAAAACGAAAATATGGAAAAAGGGATTTTGTTCTCCAGAAATTGTATTGTTGGAAATTGAAGTCAAACACCAAAGGTTTTTCATCAAGAGCAAAACACCAATTAAGTTGGCTTTTGTTTTTAATATTTCATAAATGATATTTTATTTATAATTTCTATTCCATCAAAAGCTGTGTGTGTCAAGACACTCAGTGTTGAATAAAAACATTTAATGCACACATACACACAAATTGTCATTGTTCTTACCGACTCATTTGTGCATTGTCTCTAATCTGAGCCTCGTGTCTCTTTGATATTTCTTCATAATCTGAATGCAATTTTTCAATTTCCACTTGCAGATTAGATGTCGGATTGGTGGGTAAATTATGTTCTGCCTCTTCTGTGATTAAAGAAAAAAAATTTTGTCATCAAAGAAACATCACAGTGAATTGATTATTCCTTATGAAGAAACCCTACAAATGTTTATAGATGACTTTTTATCGCAATATTTCCTTGGTTTTCATCAATTTAGAGATTCAAGAAATAGCATCTAAGTCACTCACACAGTAATATTTTTATTATAGGTTCATAATAAAAACTTAGTTTACTGCAACAGGAGCCATTGTGTTTTGATACTATCTTATTAGCACCTTGTCAGGCAGTGACATATTGTTTTCTGTTAGTAATCAATATATATAGAAACTTAAAAACAATTTTTACCAAATCCAGAAAACTAAGGAGCAGAGGGTTTGTCTCAATGAACCAATAGAAAGTCAGGTCTTGATGGATAGACACAGGGCATATCAAACATATGTGTTTGGATTTAGCAAGTGGTATGTGCATATATATATATATATATATGATCACTCACTAAGTCACTACATATGTTTGACATGCCCTGTAGATAAAAAAAAAAAAAAAAGAAAACCTTCCTGTGTCACTTTTTCACTACTTTAAGTTAAAAATAAAGAAAATCCTGTAACTGTTTCATAAAGACATATGATAACTTTTTAGACATGCCAAATGCTACATTTGTATACATTCAAAATTTATTTCATCACTGACATTAAAAATGTCTGGGTTTCAGAGTCATTTTAATTCTCTACCCCTACCTTACCCTTACAATCAAATTCCTCCTATCCATCAAGACCTGGTTCATTGAGACAAACCCTACAAATATCCCCCCCACTCTTACTTGTCTGGATATGGTAAAAAATTATGTTGTTTTTAAGTTTCTATATGTATATATAATGATTCCTAACAAAAAATATTTCACTGCCTGACGAGGTGCTAATAAGATAGTACTGAAATACAACAGCTCTTGTGTTACAGTAAACTATGTTTTTATTATAAACTTATAATAAAAATATTACCATATATATATATAATGTTCTACTACATATCAAGCACTCAAAGAAAATCACTACAAACAATGGACTGCTAACCAATTAATTTGTATGACTTAAAATTATATAACACAAATATTGAATTTACACTGAGATAAAAATAGCAACAAAAACTTTCTAATATTTTAACCTAAATTAGTTTCTTCTGATAAGATCAACAGCAAGAATAGAAGTTTCTTAATTGAAAGCAATTGGGCCAAAGCAGCAATTGTAGCAGCAGAAGAATGGAGGGGGGTTGCAATCGTCCATTTAGAGTTTTTTTTCCTATCATGAGGAGGATTCAGTCTTGAGAAGAAAGTCACCTGCATTTATTAGTCAGATGTAATCAACAATTCAAATCGAACAAAAGAACAAGACAGATACTGTAACTAAACACCAGAAACTGTCAATCTGTCACCAAGTGGACAAATCCCCACAAATTATGTTTTGAGTTTTGGTTTGTATTGGTGTGCATAAAACATCCAAGAAAGGTTGAGTGTAGATTCACAAGAGAGAGGAACTAAAGATGAAATAATGATATAGCAAGAAATGAAAAATTCTAATTCTGTTTTCAACATATGTGGTTATTTATTCACCTAACACAGCCTGTGAAGGAGGTCACTAGATCAGTGACACATAGAATGTCTTCAATGCTAATTGTCTTCTCTCACAACAGATTAAATCTTCCCTTGATTCATCAAGAAATGAATTTATCTTGCTTACTTTAACCATCGATGTGTGTTGTGGTGCAGTGGATATTGGCTTGGAATGACAAATCAGAGAGCCGAGTTCGAGTTCCAGTTGAATTAATTGCATTCACTTATGCACAAATACCCTTGAGAAAGGTAATAACCCGTTTCTTCCCTCCAGTTGTGGGTTAAATAACAGGACAGATTGGGTTCTATAGCCTTGGCTGGCAACCAACTGCGGGATAATCATCTGCCCAGTCAGTCATGTTTCTTTCGAGACATGATTGTCCAAGCGTGTATCGCGTATGGCACTTAACTGACTGATTTTAACCATCTCCTCTCTCCTGTCAATTTACCTATGACATGGCTTGCAACTCCCCCTAACAGGCAGCCCAGAACTGGCCATTTCTAACTGTGACTGCTTGTGACCAAACCAAGTGGCACTTGATCCCAAAAGTATCCATTCATCTTTTCACCTCTGTAGATAGTTGTTGGCTTTCAGGATTTCCCTCAGAGTTTACTGTCGATGCAGTCATAAAACTTTTGTGCTTCAGGCCCAGATGAAATCATTCACAGTCCACTTTACTTTGTAGGTGTTATAAGCTAATTGTGTGGGAACCTACTGGACCACAACATCATTACCTCAAGTAAAGTTATTTACTTGCTAGTTCGCATATACAAATTGAAAACAATCTGAGCAACAAAAATGCTGATTGAAAGGAGAAACCCAATTTACCAAGTGCAAAAAAAACAAGAGAAACTAACCTAAACTTTTTCGAAGAGAACCCATTTCTGTTTCAAGTTCATGTTGTTTAGAAAGTAGTGATTCTCTCTCTCCAGTCAATGAAGTTACCTAGAGAAAAAAAAAAAAAGAGCCAGAAATCCAAATATATGGAGCGACACCAAGAAATGTTAATAAATGGTGTTAATTCAAATTAACAAGTGAACACATTGCTTACAAATATTTTGATAAAAATTTGCTTTGAGAAAGGAGTTAAGATTCTTTTGTTGATCTGTTTAGAAATTATGACCAACATTATTTCTATTACAGTTATTTAGTATTTAGCCATTAAAACCTGTTAGCAAAACAGTTCAAAAAGACATGGGTGTGATGAAGATGTAAAGAGACAAAGACAAATACTTAGATTGAAAGCAACATAAAAAATTGCAAAACACCTGTTGCTACTAATTTGTATGCAAATTGGACAAAGAAGCAAGAATTAAACTTTTAGTGGAAAGAAAAATGGATTCTTGATGTTTGCAAGTCAAAACAGTTAAGAATCTTTTCAAAAAATCAAATTGACAAAAACTGAATAGTTAAGAAAAGCCAAAAGTAGTCATTTTTTTTTTAAAAATACAAAAATGATCATCAATGTAAGACAAAAAATATATTAATTAATGTATAATAAAATGAAGACAAAATTATTGCAAGGAGAGAGTGCATTCTCTTGTGACATAACTGTCCCACAGGATTTGTACTTTAGAAAATTTTATGCATACAGTAACATGAGAAATTGCTTGAAAACTTTCTCACAATATGCAGCACCCAAGTCAAGTAATCACAAAACTGAAGGCAAACAACTGTCCAAAGGTCAGTCAATCCATAAAATACTTCCAATTATTAGTTAATAGTAGCCGCCCCCACCTCCCAACCCGACCCTCTCCCACCTAACATTCACCAGTTTCTAAATTTTTTTAAAAGAACATGATCGTCAACTCTAAATTCTCATAAGGAATGCAGTATTTCTGTCTTTTGTCATATATATTGAAATCCCCATCGAAAATTTGATCACATGTGATTTGTTTTAGCAAATGAAATGCTGTCTGTAATTGTTTGAACAATAATCTGGCAGAATAAATTTTGATTTTTGAATAATAGAGTCATTTGTATCGACTTCAGTTTTCTTCTCGTTTATTGCATCTTTTAATGCCGAAACAGTGCGCATTCAGTTTGACCGTTTAAGGATAGGTGATATAGTACAGGAAATATGTTCTGAATTCCACTGAAGTTTATAAACTATTTGAATCTTGATGAAACATGGTCTGTTATCACTAGCTTTATGCTAACCTCACAGGCAAAACATAGCAAAGATTTCTATCAACTTTTCAGCTTATGCAGATGACTTCATGAATTCAGCAGGCATATGCATCAGACATATGTGGCCCAGGAATGTCCTCTTTATCCGGGGCTAACTTGGATATTCCCAGCTACGAATTGGAGACTCATGATCTCTAACCCTGAAGACATACTTCAAAAGCCTTGCTTGTTATTTTAATATCAACATTCAGGTTTGACCATCCTAGCACGTCATCTACCATCAGCCTTTATGCATTCTATTCCTACATAAAACTAAAGAAACTCTTTCAATTCTTTAACTATCAATGTGGGAGAGGAATGACCACACATCTTCCCCACAGTATTGCCCCCCCCACCTCTTACAACTTAATTCTTCTCATTTGTACAATTTTCAAAGTTCAGCAGTTGCAACATGATTTCTCCTCAACCATTTGTAACCAAATCATGCACGCTTATCTTAACAGGATTCTTTGTAGTTTTCAAACATACTTTAGCTATAGTTACCAGGGGAATTAAACAAATCCATCAGATGTCTGTTGCTAGCAAAGTTAGTTCACTGTGTTGTGTCATAATTTTTCTCATCAGAATCCATCTTGTACTTTTTATAAATCTACTGTGCATTGAACATTGCTGCCATATCTGCTCTAGCTATATATCTTGAGATTCTTGACAAAATTCAAAGGAAGCTCTGTAACGTAACCTATCCTAACATCTCGACTCAAGTCACTTTTCCACCATTGTGCTGTGGCTTCCCTTTGCCTTTTCTATAAGTATTTTTAAAGCAATTGCCTGAAGATGCTTCCTCTTTGGTGCTTCAACTACATGAATTTAAATGTACTACTAGATTAGCAACTAAGTCTCATCATTTTACTGTTGAACTAGAGAGATGTAACCATAAGTTCTATTCTAATAGTTTCTTCATTGTTCACTTTTCACCTGTGGAACTCAGTAACCTTACTTCCCTGCCACCAACAATATTCAAAGATTTCAACATCATCTACTGTTTTCCTGAACCCTGTCTTTCTGTCTTTTTTCCTCGTTAACCTTTGGTAACCTTTTTGTGTCTTAGAGTCATTATCGCCTTGTTTGGGATGAAATTATTAAAAAACAATCAGTATTATTGTTGAAGAAGGTAACATGATACTTTTAATTTCTAATTATAAGCAGCTACAAAAAGTTCTCTACACTGTACTCTGCCAGTAGCAAGAAGAAGAATGCACTTACTTTTTAGCAAACTGTCCCAAAAGTGGTGATCTATGGTAAATGTACAGAGTGAAGAAAACAAACTGTCATGAAATGGCAAACACAAAATGCTATTTCTTCATTTGCAACGTGGCCATATGCATCTGCAACTGACTTGAAATGTAACAAATTTTCATGGTTACAGATTTCATAAGCATTTCTTGTTGCTATTCAATATACAGAAACATCTACAAAGATCAGAATCAGATTTGAAAGGTTGAAATGTGTCTGTAAAGATGTACAGAGTATCACATTTCCTTTAACAAATGATGCAGTGACTCAAGAACAGTTTTTACACAATTGGGTAAATGAAAATTATCATAATTCAAAATTTCAAAGTTTTTAAACTGAAAATGTTTTTTGGAGTTTGCAGCAACTTTATCTAGAAAAAAAGCTACACTTTCTGGTTTTAAAGTTCAGAGAGGTCACCTTTATAAGAAAGAACTGGACATTTTGTATTTTTCAATTTACGTCCTGACTTGTTCAATTTAAACAATAATTTCTAAGTATAAACCAGTCGAAAAATTATCCACTTGCATTTGAGAAAAAGTATTATTCTTTAATCACTTAAACATTTCATATTGAAAGATGGCCATGTGGTGCTGTGCAGACTGAATTGTAAATGATTGGGGTTGATACAGACCATAAGTATTAAATGGTGAGAAGCATCTGCATTCCATGTAACTTGAGTTGCTGATATACGACTCAAATCAAGTTTACTAAATTTCTATCCTTTTAAGATAGAAAACAAGTCCTCAGTACACGATATCAGATTGAATGCAGGTCACAAGGTGCAAACCTGTTTATAATTACTTCTCCTCCGCACCTAACATTTCTGTATTGCCTTTGGCTACTTGTACAATGAGTGTGGCCCAATGAGAATATCTGACGTTTTTTTTAATGATTCTTTGCCTCTAGTTAACCAAGTTCCTTCACCAATTCTATGTTTTAGTGAATAAAGTACTGGACAAAGTCTATAAAAAGTCTTGGTATTTTTCTATTATCAACTAATAAGATTACATTAAAATCTCTCAAACAAACAAATTCATAACTGAACAATGAAAAATCAGTAAATAGCAATAGAATTTCTTTATTCAAAGAAAACGTGGCTCCTTTTCTTCTTTTGTCCATCACTCAGGCAAATCTAGTCTTCCACAACTAACAATGGCATATAACATTTTCTTCCCTTGTATAACACCTCAACATCAGCTACACCACACAGATTCCCCTGCAGAAATTTTCAACCTCACCAAAATCTCTTGCAAATTTTACAGATTACAACCCAATTCCTTAAATTTTATCAAATCCATCAGTGAACATAAATCCCCTGTGTCTACCGTGATCATCACATTCTGGTTATTCACTAAAGTCATCGTTCAACTTTCTAATAATTTATTTTCATCCTGCCAACACTTTAAACAAATATGTCCAACATAGATTTGCGTCTGAAATACTCCTTTTTGTTTTTTTGCATTCCTATGAATACAACTCTTAAATTCACTCTGAAAAGTTTTGAATGAATTTGAGAAATATTCTGGCTGACTCACTTGCTACGGATATTTCAATAGTTCACTCTCAATAAACAATCATAGCAAAAGATTTTAATTCTTCACCACCAACATTTCTTACATGTCCATTAAGTTGGTTCCTATAATTAACTTTCTTTTAAACATTGTGACATACTGTTTCATTGTCCCTTTTATCCCAAAAACAAAAAAAAAAATGCTAATTGGGGACAGGATGACTGTGCCGTTTAATAAACTGGCATCACTCCTTAAATGTCTGTTCACTCAGTCTGTCTGTTATTTACTAAACCTCAATGCGTCTATGATATTTAACACCCAACCACAGACAATATTCAGCTTCTTAAGTGTCATTCATATTTTTAATAAAGAAATTAAAAAATAATGTTTCAAGAATTCTAAATAAATCTAGCACTCTTCCTCTCTTTGTTTCAAAAAACGACATCCTGCTGACAAATATGAAGTCATTAAATTTATATAAATAGTAATGCCTGAGAAACTGCCATCTTCATAGGAAATGTCCGTGCTTCTTATAAGCATGAAGATGTTTATGATATGTTGCCACCTGGTGGATAGCTGACAAAACATGAAAGCAGATAACAAGTAAATCCATAAAAGCAAAAATCAGAAAGTCTGTTGTTTGCAAAAAGAGAGATTGTCTTCCTGTTACTTGCCCAGCCCAACAGAGTAGGTCACTTCAAGCAGCTGAATGGACCTACTTCCTGATATAGAATAAAACTCTACAGAATTGCCAAGCACAGTGAAAAGTCACCTGGAAGGAAGTCACATTAAATGTCATCAGAATAACAGCAACCAAACAGATTAAAATCTCATAGTGAAGGATTTTAAAGAGAATTCTACATTCTGTTAATTTACAAGATAAACGGGATTCATATTAAAAAGTCAAGTTTAGTTGCTTTCATATAATGACACGAGTGTAACCTTACAAGAATAAGCCATCATACATAATTAGTTTAACATTTCATATGAAGAGAATAGTAACATTTTCCTGCTGAAAACAAATTAGTCACCATCTGTGGTTGAGTCTTTGGGGGGGAGTGAATAGGAAGAGTGGAGTGGAGTATGAAAGAGATTGCCTACACTATTAGTAAGAGAAGAAAGATAAAAGTGCTAACCTGGCCTGTTAATGATTGGGTTTGTTGTTGAAGTTGCTCAATATATTGTTGATACTGGTCCGATAACTGGTTACGCTCATCTGTCACAGTCTGGAATGATTCTTGATACTGAAACAAAGAGGGAGAGGGAACAAGAAAAGCAAGAAAATGAAGGTGGCCTCTGATACGGATTTTATAGATGAAACACAACACTATTAAAAACAGACATATTTTCAATGTTATTTATCAACAATAGACTGGGAATGGAGAGGCACAAACAATATCATTTTTTTTTGTAAGTTAGCTGTAGATTTTGACAATTATTCACCTGGTAGAATGACAAAACATTATCAATGTGTTTAATATAAAGACAATAACTGGCTTAAACCGTGGAAGTAATAAAAATGTTTGGGTTTATTTGTGATATTTTAAGATCTATCTGAATTATGCTATATATTTTGATCACACACAAAGGATGTAGGAAAATTAGATTTAAAGAAGAACCGGAATTTAGCCAAAGCAAAAAAAAATAAATCATATGAAACAGAAAATCAGTTTGACCAAAAATGAGAAAAATAAATACAATCCAAATTCCAAAGTTTTTAAAATCATTTCATATATGAGATCTTAAGTATTTATCTATACTTCTCAGATGAGGTAGTATTTACATTATTCGGACTGTTGTACTCTTCTTTAGTGCCATATTTACGACATTATGACCGTTGCATGCTCCGGCCATCTTCAGGTTCTATGAATTTTGAACCGGACCCTTTATTTCGATCACTTCCAGATGTCATCTAGTTATCTCCCTTGAAGTCAAGTTATTTGTTCACCACTGCTGTAATTAGGTATTGAACTCACAACTCTGTGTCAAGTCACTGGAACTAACCAGGTTACCAATGTCTACATCCACTAGACCACGTGATCGAAATAAAGGGTTCGGTTCAAAATTCCTAGCACCTAAAGAAGGCTGAAGCATGCAACGTCTGAAACGCCGTAGTAATTAACATTACCCACAAAAAAAAAAAAAAAATACACGCAACTTTCTGCTGAAATTGAGTACCGAAAAAAAAAAAAATCCGTAGTAATTTCTGCAAAGACTTTACAGTAAAGGAAGTAAATAGGCCCAAATTATCTTCCTATACAAAATCATTCAGCAGCGAATGACTATCACTGAGCCGGTAATGGGTGACAAAACGAGCAAGAAGTTCGACTTTTTCTGGTAGCTAACATCAAAACAAAAAAAAAAAGGTAGGTTTCTTCAATATCTAATTGATTTGAGTTCAGCATTGCACGAAAAAGACCATTTTGGAAAAATTTGAAGGGATAAAAGCATTCGAGTCCTAAAACGAAAATGTAAATATTTTGATGGGAAAAGTTCGTTTTTATTAAGTTTGGAGGGGCCCTTTTTTTATTCATACTATGCTGTTTTTTTAACGATTTAGTGGAGGTACCTACCTGTATGTAGTTGTAGTATATTTTTTCAAACAGAAATTTAAAAAAAAAATCAATGTAATAGTTATTTAAATATTAAAAAGCCAAATTAAATATCAGGCAAGCAGACAAGTATCATTTAATTTTAAGTGGCCATAACCCAGATCAACAGACACTAATAATTTTTTTTAACAAACATTAGTATGTCACCTTTTTTAACAGAGACTACTACAGTCACTACACTACAGGGCTATCAGGATTTATTTTTCAATGACAATCACAACCTAAGAAAAGGAAAATATTCTTTTTTAAATAACAGAACCTATTTTCCCTCCAACAAAAAAAGAGAAACACTGAAAATGCTTACACAAAAAATTATAATCTTTCATGAAACAATTTTTTTTTAAAATCACTTCTTTCTTTAGCATTCTTTTTGTTAAATGAAAACAACCCCCACCAACATACAATTGTTGATAACAAGAGGCTAAATTGAAAAACTTGGCCTAAATAACATACAAACAAAAATAAAAGAAAAAAAGGCTTACTCAACTCAACTATTGAAATGAGAAAATATGCGAGCGAAAAATCTGTTGCCAAGCGAACATTGATATCTTTTAAATGTAAAAGGTGAAATTAAATATGATGACAAAGCTGGGTAATCAATAACGCCTCTAGAAAATTTCACTAAAACTCATTAATGAATTAGAAATGGATTGACAGAAGCCTAAAAACAATACAAAAATTGAAGATAAAGTTTGAAAGCTTAATGAACATCAACAACCTGTTATGTTGAGTGTCTGTTGATACATCGAGTTGTTAAGTGAGAAAAAAAAATAGAATTGAAAAACTCAAGAAATACAAAGTCATAATCAAGACGTGTAAAATAACAACAACATACGGTGGTGGTTCGTCTGTCTTTGAGAAAACAAGTCAAGCGCTTGAAAAATAAATGACAACAAAAAAAAAAAGGAAAAAAGGAAATCCATATACATGTTTAGGTTAGTGAAAACATAATATATATATATTTTTTTTTTTTTACATAGAAATAAAAAGTAGTTAATAGTTCCATTGAAGCAGCTGGTAATGTGCCAACTCAACACTTCAACAACAACCAGGTCAGGTTGTAATTATGAATAGAAGTAAGTGACAGTCTTAAATACAACATTGGAAGATCAAATACTGTATGAGGAAATAGAAAACACTAATACCTTTCACTTGCTTACGTTTTAAATTGATCATTTCCGAATTACATAAAATTTCCTCGTTCACAGAATTCAACCATCAGAGGCAGAAACGTTGATTGCCTAAGAGAAGACATAAGCAGTAACAATAGTTCTTGTTCTTGTTGTTGTTGTTGTTGCAATGGGGAGATAATTCCCAACATTAAAAAACCTAGAGTTATTTTCCATAATTACTCTGAAATTCATATGTAATTTAAAATAAATATATAAACATCTAAACTAAACAAACTTATGGTTAAATCATACTGAAAGTACCAGTTCCTACTCAACGATTTAAGTTTAACAAATTCAAAACTTATTCAGATGGGTGAACCATTAAGAAATACAAAAACACTAATAACTTATTGCCTTGTACCAAACTAAAGGTTTCAGTAACAAAAAACAAAAAAGGGGGCTCAAAAAATAATTAGATTAAATAGATTAACTTTATTCTTACCCGCCTCCCCATCAGTCTTCACTGAAATAAGTTTATTACATTTTAGCAGAAATACCGGTGTAAATAAAGCATGCAATTTAATGAAAATAGTATAATAATCTTGGATTACACAAACGTTATCATGAGGCTGAGATTCAGCAAAGAATTTGGAGAAAAAAAAAAACAAAGCTAAACATTTTTTATGTCTAAAATAAATCTTACATGCTTGTGATAGATTTTACATAAGATCAGAAAAGGTTAAGCACCAATGAACTATATTGTCAAAAAGATAATATTACATATTCTTTCATTATAATTTTAAACCGTACAGAATTGTACAGTCTTACAGTTAAAAAAACAACAAAAATGTAACCTCATTTGTTTAGTTGTAGCCTACAAGGTTACTGAGGTGTTGGTATCACACAGTTGTATATCTTAGTCAGTTACTCGTAATTCGATTGGTCCACGGTAGATTCACAGTCGGGTCACTCAATAGATTTGTCATTTTATTGGTCATCTGATCACCAGTGGAATAATCCATTTTTCTAGTAGTATTCTTTATCTGGCAATCGGTGTTCAACTGCACACATCAGTGTCAATACCGTTTAAAAAAATAGGTGAACTATGGTTAACTAGGTTACATTCAGATTTAACCCATGTTTAGCATTCTCCCTTTATAGTTTCAAAATCAAAAGTTGACTATAATTAAAAGCAAGTATTTCTATTGTTTTTAGCAACAACTTACCAGACACAAGAGGATTCTAATTGGATATATAAAAAAAAGTTTCACTTTGATGAACCTTTTACTATGAGAAGTTTTAAAGACTAGACAATTATACAGCAAAACAGCAAATATATGAAACATGAAATAAAAACTTGAAAAACTTAAGTCAACTGCATAATAGAGAAAAGATGGAAGTTCACCAAGATGTGAACTTGTTAATCAGGTATATTATTTACCCAGGTACGAGGCAATTGACATGCAAGTTGGGCATGAAAGAGTGAAAGACTTTATCCATTTGAATAGATCCCATTTCAAGCTTAACGAAAAAGAAAGTCACACCAAAGTAAGTCTTCTTTTATCAACAGATTTACAACAAATTTATGCACAGCTGATAGAAAACAAAATATCTAGAAAAAGTTGAAGATCAAAACCATTTTACCTTCAAAATTCACTGTCATATTTTTCCAACACAACCAACTCATAGAATAAAACACTTTTTTCAACACTGAAAAACATCTTTGTACAAAAGCATACATTCATATTTCAGAGAACAAATTCAGTCTAAAAGATAAAAGATTTAAATACAAGATTCAATCAGTTCTCGTGTGGAATGCTGTGAAAATATTCCATCTAAATATTCGGGCTCTTCATCTGCTTCTTTTAGCTTAGACTTTTCCAAGATGTTGCGCTAAGAAGTCGTTCTCTTATTAAAACTAACATAAGACTGGATTCGGTTGGATTGATGAAATGAGAAAGAGGAACAAAAGAAAATTGACAAAATCAAAAAATTTCATGCAAAGACACCTTAACGAATGTCAAAGAAGAAATCCGATGAAATGCACAATCATCATCACCATCCCTACGTACTGTATGACCTCTGCTTCTAGCAAGCAGGTTTCATAATTGAGACTAAAATATCAAATCACATTAGCCAATTTTTTATTTGATCTCCTCATAAAGTTTACAAATAAATGAGAATCTTTAGAAAAAAATAAAAAAATAAAAAAAAATAGGGGGTTACTCTAAACAGAGGTCATTTTTTTAAGATGTTAAAAAAAAATTTTTTAAAAAATGCATTTTTGGTGA
Source organism: Ascarosepion bandense (assembly GCA_037127315.1). Classification (NCBI taxonomy): domain Eukaryota; kingdom Metazoa; phylum Mollusca; class Cephalopoda; order Sepiida; family Sepiidae; genus Ascarosepion; species Ascarosepion bandense. The sequence continues at coordinate 827,446 of JBBBDQ010000509.1, read as the reverse complement.
CTAGTTGCACTATACACAGGTAAATTTTTCTGGAATGGCTAAAATTCATGAAAAAAATTTCAGGAATTGCACTATACATGGAGTTCACTTATATACGAGTATATAGAGTATATTCTGATTCTCACAAATTTTCATTATTAATGAAGTATTCAGTGTATTTTATGCAGACTAATTATTTTTCAAAGTTTCAGTAAGAGAATAATGTTCATGTTCTTTAAAGATTTCATGTCATATTGTGAATAAGTAATGATCCGTGTTTATGAAATCAGTGTGACCTTTGCACTAGAAAATCTGGAAAGTTTTAAAGAAAGATCAAAGCAGAAAAAATGATGGCATCAACCAAGAATTTAAAATTATTTTCAAGTTCAAATTTTTTAATATTTCTAAAAGTATAATTTAGCAGAAACAGTTTGCGGCAAACATGAACAAACATGCTTGCAATAAGACAGTGTCAAAAGGACAGTTTTTCCTACAGCACCTCTTTTTTAAACTACCTTCTCTCTTCAGTAGTGTTGGTTTTAAACGTCAATGATTAGAATCAGAATAAAGCCTAAACATATGATGAAAGTGAATTTATAAATTTTCTTTGTCCTTGAGAATTGACAACAAAAATAATAAACACTAGTTATTTATTAGATTGTTTATTTACAATACTTATGTATTTACAATACAATTTTTTGTCTATTGAATTAGATTTGACAGTTTTAGGAAATTTGAGTGCAATGAATTTTTTTTTTCTTTACTTGGTTTTCCTCTATTGGTTTCTAATTTCGCTCAATACCTCTCTTTCATTGCATACATAAAAAAATTTTTCCTCGATACTCATTAAGTCTTTTTGCAGTTACACATTATGTAAGGTTTTTATTTAAATATTTGTACATATTGTTATGGTATTGTTGTATTATGTATACTTTTATATGTAACACTTTAAAAATATTTTTAATTTTGTCATTTTTTTTAAGTAATTTTAATATTAGTAAATTAAACTAAAAATATCTCAGAATTCTAGAATTTTCTCAAATGTTCTTGTTTTCTGTAGAATATTCTAGGACAATTAAAATATATAAATGCAACTCATTTCCAGAGTTGATCAGCCTCAGTCAGTCAGTCAAGTTCAGGTATTAAAATAATTTCGTATTAACATATATGATTTAATGAGTAATTTTGTTACCGTGATTTTATAGTTGATTTAATTAGACAGTTTATATTGAACCTACTCATCCGCGTTTCTAGTTTAATTTCATAACTTGTAAGAATGTATTTCATAAGTTCTTATTTAAACCAATTTTTTTTTTTTTTGGTACTTCAGCTTTTCTTAAGTTTATATGAATAAAAGGCTTTAAATAGATTTACAAATTAGCAGAATAATCAAGCAATTTGTCATGAAGCACTGGAATGTTCAAATGCAAAAACAAACCTGATTTGTTTTGTTTTAAATGTGGAAATTTTACACTTCAACACCAACAGCAAATATAACTGACTTCTTAGAAGAGCTTGCTTAGTTTATTTTGGCAGAAAACTAGGAAGGATCAAGATAAATCGACGGCACCACATAAAGCCTGCACTATATGCATGGAAAGACTGCAACATTGGATGAAGGGAGTTCCCATGGGAAGTTCATGATTTAATAAACTACATAATTTAATCACGGGTATACTGTCACTTATCTAGATTTAAGACTGTAATTGTGACTTAGATACATAAACAAAAATTTACAAAAATCTCAAATATTGCACAAGGTTGAAAAACACAGAAATGTTAAATCTTTGGGGGAAAAATTTTGATAAAATTCACAAAAACAAGTCTCACATCACTTTTGTTAATGCTTTACTATTTTGTTTCCATATCAGGTGTGGTGAGAGCCGACTAACACCAAGACTGATTGCTACTTTTACTTTGCCAAGACTCTGTGCTTCACTAAGAAAAATAAACATTGCATCGAGTACCTAAATTTTTGCACTGTGATATGACCTGTGCTACATTCAAATAAGATTCTTGTTCCAAGGTCTGCCAACTCAAGAATTGAATATGTTCTTGAAAAATTAGTTATGCACTCTGAGGAGTCAGACACTGATTTTGACCCAAGCATATTTAAAAATCAAAACCATCTATAAAAGTTTAACCGTGCCTAGTTGAATGATTTTGTCAAGGATTTAAATTTGCCAAGAAAGGCTACAGAAATATTAGATTCAAGACTTGAGAAAAAATTTCATTTTACAGAAAAAGAGAGGATAGCATATTGCTGCGACATACCTGTTCTGTTAAAGAAGATTTCAATTGAGTCTTACAATGCAAATGGTTGGTGTTTGTTTTTAGACATATTTTGAAAAGTCTCAAGTGTATGTTGTTGCATAATGGCAATCTATACGGCTTGATAATGATTGTTCAACAAAATTAAAAGAAAATTACAAACACATAGAAAAGGTTTTAAATCTAACCAAATATAGGGACACTCAAATGGATCATGTGTGTTGACTTAAAAATGGTTCATTTTCTGGTAGGACAAGAAAGAAGCTAGACTAAATATTCCTGTATTTCAATAGTATATTAATACATTAATTTATATATATATATATATATATATATATATATATATAGATAGATATAAATATTATATATTAAATATATTAATATAAGAAAAAAGCTATACTAAATAATCCCTGCTTCTTTTGCTTATAGAACAGCAGAGCAAAGGAAGAACATTATTTCAAACAAATCTAACCAGCATGAACTTCACTCATAGTTGAAGAAAAAACATATCAAACTAGGCCTCATTAAACAATATGTAGAAAAGTTTTAGATACAAATGCCAAGTGTCTCAAAATACACCATCTCAAAATTTTCAAGTTTAACTTATGGAGGAAAAAAAAAAATCAAAGCAGGAATTTTTTACATAGTAAATAGTTTTGTGAGGAACTACAAAATTAGTTTGCGACATGAGTGTAAAAATGCATTTTTCTGAATTGCTATTTTGACCAATTTCCGGGTAATTTAGATGATATTTAGATGACAAACAAGGGGAGAAAATCCACCAAGATATCAAAATTATGGAGGGAACAGTATCAAGGCCGATGGGATTCCCACATGATGGCTGATTACTGATAGTGTTTGAAAAGAGACTTACCATCAACAAATACACAAGAAATTCTTGTAAAGGAAAATTTTTCTCACAGTGAAAGGGTCATATGTGTTTGTTTTTGGTTTTTTATTTTGAGTCATTTCTATTGATATATTGTAATTTTATTGTAGTTCGAAAAGCTTGTATTCATGGAACTTTTAAAAAAATATTTAACCTCTTAATTTTTTAGTCCAAATTTGAAAAATCTGAAAAATGCACAAGCCGTTAATCTGAATCTGATAGAGCCAAATCAAGTTGAAATTCATAGTCAGCACTACCCAAATTTATATTCACTGAAATTACTCAGAGTCAAGTGCCATAGATCATTCAATAAAATACATGTTCCTCAATGTTAATCATTCAGAATATTTGGCAAAAACATTGGCTAATTATCAATTTATTCAAACTTTATAAAATGATAAATAAGGATTCCCTTTGAGTTGATTCACATATTTTAATAATTTAGTAAAATATTTATAAATTTATAGTTAGAAAATTATTTTCACATTTATTTCTTTATAAAGTGGCAATGATAAATACTGCATTAGTTTTAATTATATTAGTTTTTAGAATATTGTAAACAAAATTATTCTTGTAAATAAACAATCTAATAGTGTTTAATAGTTTTGTTGTAAATTCTAGAGAACAAAAAACATGTATAAATTCACTTCCATGTATTTAGGTTCTATTCCAATTCTAATCATCATATTAAAACAATATACATCATTAAAAAGTGAAGAGAGTTTAAAAAAAAAAAAAAAAAAAGCAGTGTCATAAGAGAAACTGACCTTTTGACACTACTCTTTATTGTGGGCATGTTTTCTCAATTTGCATTAAACAGAATTTTTTTGCATTGATCTTATTGAAAATTAAAATCCCAATGATTCTGTAAATATGATTTTTCAAAATTATAATCCATTTCTTTCAGTCTTAATTAGAATTTAAAAGTAACACAGATCTGTAGTAAAGTCAAGAATTAAAATAATTACATAGAGAAAAAATTTTTTTTTCTTTTAACTGCAATACAGATTAAAACCCATATTATACCCACAAAATGTGCCTATAAATAGCCATGATTTTCAACTATGAAGTAGATTTCAAGATGACCAAGAGGACAAAAAAAAAACATGTTAAGAACTTACATGTAAAACCTTGGTTGTTAATTCTTCTTTCTCTGCTTGTAGAGATTCAAGAAGTTTCACAGATTCCTTATCGCTCTGACTACTTAACTACAATAAAGAGACAAAGAAAAACAAAGCCATTGTCAGAATAAATGGTGATATCATAATACAATAAAATTACAAGAAAAAAAAAACGCAGCCCATTAAAAGGGTGAAAAAGAAGATATTTTACAACTAATTTTTTAATATATTTTCCTCACTATTGAAAGGTCTAGTGAGGCATAAAAAACAAAATGTCTACAGTGTTGATGCCAAATGATTAATGGCCTTTGATAGAAATTAAGCGAAAATAAACCTGCCAAAAGAATTTTATATAAACTTTTTCTCAAGATTTTTTTTACTCAACTAAGAAAGGTAAAGTCTTTTGGAATAGTTAATAGAATTTGAAAATAAAGTCCAGAGTTAAGTGATCATTTCTTTATAGTAGATAATATTCCAAGCCAAGAAATCACTTGAAAAGATACATGTTTGACAATATCTTTGTAAAAATGAAAGAATTATATTGAGAATTCGATTAAAGCAATATTAAACATTGCAAATCAATTGAGATAATGCAAAAAATGATAAAAGCACAGATTGACAGAGATTCTCTAAACGGCTTACCTGCTGTGCATACAATTCTGCCATTTCCAGTTTCTTTTTCAATTCTTCTAAATTTTGTTCATGAGCCAAACACTCTGAAATCTAAACAAAAATAATTCACACCATCAGAAATCTGGTTAAACAGTAGCTCTATAAAAGAGACACTTGAAATTCAAAAGTAAACAATTTCAAAAGCTTATGAAACCTTGGCAGCTAACTAAAAATATGAACATTACTGAAAACCCCAATGATTTTCAATAATCAAAGATATTGAAAGAGATTCTCAAAATAGAAAAGTGTTTATTATTTTCATCACAAAAACAAATCTCCCATTCACAACTGCTTCTGCTTGGTGCACTTAAAGATTTTCTAAGCAACGAACAAAAACTGTCTAGAAAATGATTGTCTTTAAAAAAAAAAAAATTTCAAAATGTATTTGCTAAGGTTTTTGTCTCGTACACTTATTTTTAATTAATCTGTAATCTAGCAAAATACTTTGATTGGCCTGAGAATAAATAGCTAGTCAATAGTGAATATATAAGTGAAAGAACAGGTAGATTAAAAGCCACTGTTCATGCATTTTTTATAAAGAGTGCTTAATACAAAATAGGGCTTAATATTGTAATTTCTTATTACAATGGTTTATAAAAGCATTATATCACTGTACAAAAATTTTCATGCTTCAGAACAATGCTGTTCTTCTTCAAGTGGTATTTTAAAATAAATGGTGAAAATGATTTATTTAGAAAATTAAGAAGTGATAGTTGGAAAATATGCTTGTAGGTGTGTCAATATTGTTCAATCAAACATGAGAATTAGTCCCTTTAACTGATGAGGTAGTACAAAATCAAATTTGAAGAAAGAAAAAAAAACCAAAAAAAAAACCTAAAATCCAAGCTCTTTCACCAATACAAGATTATTCATTCAGGAATTAATGTTTATAAAATGTCAATTTTGGAATGCATTGTTTTCTTTTCAGCTTATGTTTCTAAAAATTTATTATAAGCTCCCAACACTATTTACAATGCAATGCAATAAAAATCCATTACTCATTGTGAACTTCGAGCTATTAACAGCTAAAAGTTTACCCTCTATATATGTACATAGAGATAAACCTTGTTATTTTTTAACCAAAATCTCAATTTTTATCTCCACAGTTGAACAATCAGACACACTTTTTGCAGAGAATTGGATTTCTATATGACTTACGACAGAGTGCTTTTGAATATAAAGTAACCAAAAAAAAGTCCTTGCTGTATTTTATATTGTGTTTGAAGGAGTGATCACTGATATGCAAATGAATATATCACATACTGGTAAAGTGGGCGTGGTGGGGGATTGTACATCGCTCCTGATGAATACAGGTGCATTGTCAACAGACAATAGTCATAGCTCAAGCACGGAAACGTGGTGTCAAAGCACCTCGTTAGGATTGTCAGCTTTATGACTAAGGTGCCGAATGCCTCAAGCACCGCCAGGCATTGGTTCCACAAAGTTGTGATGAATTCTGCAGTGGCTGGTCACAGCTTCTGAATGATAAAGCCTTGGAGGTGGCTAACAGCCAAACCTGTGGTGAGCTTTTCAAACAATTCAGGTTTCTAATGAAACAGTCAGACTTTGCCTGCACCACATAGGGAAGGCATAGAAGTTGATCAAGGCAGAGACTAATGAGCAACAACGAGTGACAATCTGTTACTCTTGCCTTCTCTGTATAGTAACGTACCCATATTTGATCCAATATTCCCCATCGACAAAAGCGAGTCCTGTATGACACTCCCAAGTGAGACAGACATTGGGTGTCACCATGGGACACTGTACCACACTCAAGACCATCCTCTGTATCTAGCAGACCAGTCGACAAGTGAGGCACTATAAGTTGCTACCAACAGGCCAAACCACCGCTGCTGACCTGTACTTACAGCAGTTGAAATGTGTGCAACAGGCATGGAAACAAAAATGATAAACTCATTTCAATTTCCAACATTATTCAAATAAGTAACTTTAAATTTTCATCTCACTCATTTGGCTGAGATATTCTTCAAGTATATATTGCATCCAGTGACAAGTTACTTAGTACTTTTTACTTGGAACAATAGAACTAAACTAGTTGACGGAATTTAAGGCTCCGACATTTTTTTTTTGTAAGATAATCATTTAGACAATAACAATGGGTTTTAATTATTTCATTTCTGTACAGTATTTTCAGATTAAAAAGAGGCATACAGCAAGGTGACACATTGGCACTATTTCTATTTATTATAGTATAATATTATATAAACTCATGTATAGAAGTCTTAATTACCAGATTTAGGTTATGTAGAGGATATTACTCAGATTCTATTGTTGAAGAAGCCATGTTACTAGTGATTTTAAACCTTGTCAATTAAATGTGATTTCATTTTGAATTTTAAAATTATCCCTGTCCCCACCATAACATTTAAAAATCAATTTAGAAGGATCAAATTTATTGAAGCTATTATGTGTTTACAAACAGCATGAATAATTGCATTTAAAAGAAGAAAAAAAAAGAAGTTTAATGGTTATTCAATTTGTCATAAATGCTATATTGACAAGCAGCTGTTAATTACAGAATAAATTCAGAGGTCCTTACCCCAACTCTACCAAAAGATGTTGCAAGAAAAAAAAAAAAAATCAACCAAATCAATATGACAAAATGTGTCAAGCTGAACCTGACAAGTCCAGTAGAGATTGGAAGAATTGTTGAATTTTTTTAATCTACCAAAGAGGACAGATAAAAAATGGCAAAGTAATCAAACAGACTTACATTTCAAATAGAAATCAATTAATAACAATTAAATAAAAACTTTGAAGAAGCTTATCACAATAATTAAAATCAGAAATTCTTCCAAATTGCTATTAACAGTTTTAAGGGACAAAAGAATGTGTTTTTTTTTAAATCTTGCTTTCCTTCATTCTTCCTCTTAACTTTTACTGTGCTTCGTTAATCCTCTTTCACCGATCGTCCATCAAGTTGCTGGATACATCGTCGAACCTCTTTTTTACAACTCATTTCCCCTTGACTCATATGATCGCATGAATCACTTTCCTATTATGTAGTCATGAACCCAACAAGGCAGTTGATTCTCTCTTTCAGATCTTCACACTGGTTCGATTTGTTTGTTTGTTTTAGGTTTTATGGCATATCAACTGCTATGGGTCATTTAATGCCAAATCCAGACTGCACATATATATTAAATATATATATATATACTTTGTAAACAAAATTTAAGGATAATGTCCTTAAACCACAGCTTGTTTATTCTAACTCTGATAAACTCCGGTAAATGATTTCAGATGTTTCTATCTGGTATAAGTTGGTTATTTATATCAAGTAGATTGATTTATTTGCATGGTCAATTGGTGTAGTTTTTCCACTACCAGTTTTATTTACAGTGGGTAAAGTTCTGATGTAGTATTATCCAACATTAAGTTGATTGTTTGGGTTTTTATGGCATATTAATTAGCCTGGATTCCTCTGCAATTCCACCGTAGGATTGCATTATTTTGTAATTTCATTTTTTGGTGTGTAATTTTTCTGAGTTGGGTTTATTGCTCTTTTTTGATTTGTTTTTAGTGTTTGGTTCATCGATTTCCATCCTTTCCAGAAAACTAAACCCATTTTCTGTGTCAACCTTCGAAGTTGATGGTTCTGTAGGTTGACTTGTTAAGTTTAAAATCTTTATACGTTCCCATGAGGAAGATGGAGTATGGTTGTGATGGGCGTTCTTCTTTGTTCTTGTTTGATTCAGGGTCTTGTATATTATTTTTCCCATTGTTGTCACTTTTAGAAGTTGAAAGACAGATTGATGGTCGTTGCAAATTCTGTTTTTTAGTAGGAGTGGTCTGTGTCCTGTGATGTTTTTTTGGCTATTTCTTTTTCATTCTTTACTTTATCATGGGTTTTTTTAATCTGAATAGGGGCTTCCAATTGAAGTGTTTGTTGAGTGCTGTTGGTGTTTCCTTTCTTTAACTGCCTGGAATTTTGTCCACTCACCTGGGTCTAATTTTATAAGTTTTTCAATTAGCATTCTATATTTTTTCCTTCATTGGTTGTTTCAGCTCTCCATGTAACAGAAGCATAGCTAATCTCACCCATATAGACCTCTAAAATTTTCCTGGGCTCCAGGAAAGATACATTTCTCTTATCTTTTACTTCAATGATTTCTTTTTCTTTCCTGTAGACGTCACAAGATCTTGCATATGCTGGATGGTCCTATTGACAATTTGGACATCTTAGTGGTTTCGAACATTCCTCCTCTTTATGATTGTGTTCTTTTTCTCCACATTTGGCACATGTCTGTCGTCCTCTGCAAGCGTCCCTGTGGTGTCCAAATTTCTGACATTTGAAGCATCTCAGGGGAGCTGGAATGTACTGTTCGACTTTCTCCAGATAATATCCTATTCTGATCGTTTTAGGGATTTGGGGCTGATTAAAAGTCAATATATAGGTATTAGTTTCAACTTTTTTGTCAACCTTTCTTATGTTTACTCTTTCTATATCTGTCACTCCCTGTTTTCCCAGGGCCACTCTTGTTTCCTCTTCTGAGGCTAAAGCCAACTCCCGACTTCTGATTGTGGATGGGCTATGCATTTGGAATCATGAAATTTTTTCATTTTTAGTAGGTTTTCTGCTTATCTACTGTTATCCACCTCGACAAGTAAATTTCCATTTCTCAATTTTTTAACATTTTTTGGGGTTGCTTGTGTAGAGATAACTCTTTCAATCAAGAATGGGGAGAATTTAGCGAGACAGATCTGATAATGAATCTGGGGAAGTCTGCTGTTTCACATTCAGAGTCCGATTTGGATAAATTTATTTTAGTTTTTTTATTCAAAGATGCCATGTTTTGGTTTTTTATTTTCACTGGCCCTGTGCTCCACTACCCACCACGGAGTCCAACTTAAGGGAATGAACCAAGGAGGAAACCCATTCGCCTTGGCTGAGACAGGGATACACGACCAGTATACTCATATTGAGAGCAAGTCTTGAGCCTCTGCAAAATTTTGGTTATAGAACTCTTCAATTTAGCAGTAATGAAAAAGTCTTTTGCCCTCAACACAGTTGACCCTCAGCCCCCGCCTTCTAGCTCATATAAGATAAAGGGGTGTGAAATGTTCCACTAATATAATTTCAATATTACTACTGGGATAGAAAGGAATATATATGAGCTAGGGCATGTCGGGATCAGCTGATTGATCAGATCGAGCCTCTCCGACCGCCTGTCTAGCCCAGGTAAGGGCCAAAGTGGTGTGTTGAAGAAACATGACCTCTTTGCACCCAGGTCATGAACTTCTCGACCACCAGGATTCCGTCCCCAGGCGTTACGGGTCGCCACCCACGGCCAACAGGTGGCCCCCTTGGGGGACTTTTACCCCCTGCAGAGGTGCAGTTGATATATTCTGAAGCCGCGCCGACAGAGCAAACACTGGTTCAATTTGGGGCTCACACTCTAGCGGTTCAGAGTATTCTTCATCTTTCTGACAAATCCAGGTGGTGTCAGGTACACCATTTACAGATATGTTATTTGATGACTCTACCCCAGTTATTGTCCTTCTACCTCACTGTATTGTGCATTAGGCACCAGACAGCTTTATCTATAATTCTTTCGCAATCTTGACAGATGTAGGTATCTTGTGTCTGGTCACTGGGACAACTCTTGGTTATCTCCACATGTACTTAAATATACTCTTTTGTGGCCTCCTTTTGTCCAAACTTAGGTGACATTGCACCAAAACACTGCTTCAGTGAGCAATGTTTCTCCCTCTTCAGCAATGGACTTTATTGTTCAGAGGTTTCTTTCTACAATCCCATTTCCACTAGGCAAGTGGTCCAGAAATAGAGCTTGACTTTCCACCTATCACTCATTTCTCAAAGGGTCTCCAGCATTGTCCAGCAAGATTACCTCCACTGCTCTTTGCTCTAAAAAGATCTAATTGAAAAACTTCCACAATGACAATTGCCATTTCCAATCGAATCTGTTTCCAAATCATAAGATGTTCAGGACCGCAGTCAACCATCGTCAAGTACAATTTTCCTCTATAGTGCATCACATTTATAACCAGTCTCGTCCATTTGGTAGTCACCTGAATCTCCCCTGGATCATATGTTTGGTGAAGGGTCGATCATTTGACATCAAGTGCATAGCTTCTTCTGTGATATCCACATCAGTCTTAATTGTTTTCTTGACTACCATGTGATGCAGGCAATGTAAACTCTTTGAAGTTCTCATAATGATCATAAGCAGTACACTAAAATTGTACCCTCTTTTCCTTTCATTCAGTTTTTCTTTATTCAGATCAGAGCATCCGTTTTGCTCCTCACTGAAAACACAAAAGTTGCAAATAAATTCAATCCAAATTCAGTTATCAACTCTTTCACTATCCCCAACAGTCACCGAATAATGATTTTCACAGCACCCCATGTCTGGAACTACTACTTTTGGTAATCACTGAACTTATCCAGCTCAGAACAGTGGCTGAATTGGTCCTGATTTCCATGACTTTTAGTCTTTATTTCAAAGTCAGATGGATGCCCCTTATCAAGGAATACTACTCAGTTATGTTGATATGGTTGCAATCCTGATTCTTTCTCATCCAGGCTGCATCTTCAACTACAATGTCTCACCCATTTCTACGCTCCTATCGAGTGCCATACTTTTGTTGACTTTGGAACATGCCACTTTCCCTTGAACTGGGTTCTGCCTTCTCACCTCTTCTACAATTTACTACTGTAACCGTCTCATTCTTCACTTCATCTTTCTAATTCACTTCCACAGCCTTTCTTTTTATATGGCTGCTCGTTGTCCTAAGCCACCCAGCGATACGGCTTATCAGTTTTACGCAGCTTGAAATCCTGTTTGCTCATGCTCCTTCCCACCCCCAGAATTTGTTTCCTCTTTTGAATGCCAGATCTCCTGTCATATCTTTATGTAATTGGAGGCCTGGTACTGTCCCACAACCCTTTGCACACGTACTGCTGTTCCGTCCATCAAAATGTCCTCGACATGTGAATCTATGGTATTTTCTGTGCTAGCCATCTTTTATAGCACTGTCTTAAGTATAGTTGCTATGACTTTTAGCATAACGTTTAGTCCTAACTCTAGAAAGGTTAGACAATAAGCATTTTCTTTAAACTAGACCAACTAGTATTTCTACAACTTCCATGTCATGTGTCTGCAGATCTGCATTAAAAGATGCAAAAATGTCCAAAATGCTGGAAGCTCCCATTATTCGACTTCCACTTCTGTATTGTTTCACCGCAGTCATCCATCATCTACCAACCCGAGTGGCATGATACATACTCATTCAAGTCACCAGCACCAGCCTGGCTTTATGTTTTGTTGACTGAACCACCGCCATTAGTGGTAACACTCCAGTTGTGGCATCTCTCTACAGAGTAAGAATTCCCCTCTGAAATCCACCCTCTCCCCTTCTTATTCAAACTCTGCTGTCTTTTTTCCTGTCATCAACTCCTGTAACTGGCCACTTTATTCTTAAGCACCAAAGGCCATTTCCACACAACTGTTCACTTCTTACCATCAAATTCTGCATAGAAGTGTTCCTGTTACTGTTTTTACCATTCATAACTTGCCATTGCAATTAATGTTTCCCACCACACCATTTTTTTAATGGTGACTCCCCCAAACTGAATGACCACATTCATTCCTAGCACAGTGTTAATACCTGCAATCAAACAGTCAATTAGAATGACATTTAGATTTAGTCTCTAACCTTGTATTTCCAATGCCACAGTGCAAGTTCTACTGCATTTCAATTCTCTTTTATATTACTCCATTTATTCCATCTATCAACTAGATTGTGTAGTAGTAGTAGTAGTAGTACAGCTAGTATTGACAAGGGATTTTACTCTCCTCCTCTCAGCCAATATATCTATTATTGGCTGTGATTGAAGACATGCTACTGTTGCTGTTGGAATGAAGAGGTAATCACTGGCGCAGTGGCTCCTTTCAATCCATTTCCCTGTGGACAATATTTCACAATATGCCCTGTCTCACATCTGAAAAAAATGTTGGTGCTAATCTTGGCAGATTTTTACAATCACACAGCATGTGCAGACTCTAGCATCTGAAATATTGGCCACTAAATGTTCTGAATGGTTTTGCCCATTCCTCAAATGCTGTTGGCTTCTCTCTGTATCTAGCCTGGCTCTGCTTTGCAATCACAGCCATCTCAAGTTCTCCATGGTACCTGAAGTAGATTGTAGTTTTAAAGGGCAAAACAATTTGTTTTTGTTCCTTTCTTACACTTTTTTTTTTTTGCTTTTCTTCATTCATTCTCTTTTACTATTTGTCTGATCATCAAATTGCTTGATACTTCATCAAACCTTTTCCTTTTTTGCCAACTCATTTTCCATTGACTCATCTAGCCACTTTTCTGCCCATAAGTCCTGTTTTTTTTTTGGTGGTGGTGGTGGGGGTTGTCATCTGTTATAATTATAACTACATATAATTATAAATAAATCAGGGAGTATCCATTGTGGCAATTCTTTTACACATTACACATGTAATCTAATATTACCAGTCATATTATGTGAAAAGACAAGAATAACCAAGTAATCCTAACCCTTGCTAGGAAAAAAAAACAACATGGCACCCTAACAATCTCCTAGATAAATGTTTTTCAACCTTTTTTTTAATCTCATCACAAAACTTGAATCTAGAGTTAAACTTCTGCAGCACACTTATAAAGATAAAAAAAAAAAAAGAGTAAAATAAAGGGCATACCTTTCATGATTTATTAATGCAAACAAAACAATTTATCATTAGATAAATAAAAAAAAAACTTACAAAAACTTATAATAAACAGAAAACTAAATATAACTTAGCATTTAATGAGGTATCTGAGGTTGACAGTTTTTTTTAGAATATCTTCTACACTTCTGGACATAGACAGGCTCCATCCATACAAACACTTATGCAGGAATCCTAAGACATTACAATTGAAATAATTATTGATCAAATGAAAAATATATTGGCTCTTTGTTGTTGTTTGGAATGAATGACAAAATAAAAGCTGTTCTATGATTTCTTTTTACAAACAAATTTACTGAATGCTAAATGTTTGGGTTTACCATTGATATCAGTCGATTCATCCATCTAAATTGTAAATATGTTCACTTCTTTCAGGTGGGATATTACTTGAAATTCTATATTTTCAGTAAATCCTTAATATGTCAAGATATTATATTATCTGAGAATTAAATTTTTTTTTTTAATTTCCTTTTCTCTGTTCTTCTCCAAATATTGTTTTTACAATTACACAACAGGTCAGTAAAATAACAGATTCTGAAAGTGTATAAGCCTTTTTTCCCCTTCCTAGCTACAACTTCTACAACTGCATAATTTATTTCTCATGCTTTATTTTATCAAATTGCATATTTTGTCAATGTTTTTTTTGCTTCTTTAGTATTATTGAGTGAAAGTCATTTGAAATATGCTGCCAGCTTTTCAAACACATGGGACTATCTGGAATTGTAAAAGTCTAATTTTCTAGGAACCATGGAGATGCATTTGTCAATGTGCCCCCAATAATTATGCATGTGGGTTGGAGAGGATTTCTTTCACTAAATCTGAACGAAAAAATGGTCTTCATCATATTAATTGCTTTTAATTTGTTTGCTGATGTTGATGAAACAATATTTGACGCACTAGCATAGTCTTCTAATTTATGTTTCTTAATGAAAAACTTTCATTTTAATTGAATATGAAGTAATGAAAATTAAATATGTTCAGTATGAAATACACATCCTCACAATTTCAGGCACAACAAGGGAATGTGGAGCCATTCCCAAAATCAACTTTAGTAGATTTCAGCATATATTGGTGTTCATCAGCAAGTCTTTGTCAAATAATGTCATCTATGAACATGCCACACAACTTCAATTGGCATACCCCACCTACTTTATATATTATGTACAGATTTATTTATTATAACAATGATATACTTGTATAATCAATTTAAAGGGGTTTTATTTTGATATGTACTCATTGCACTTTAGAATTCTTTAAAAGAAATAATTTAACTAATGATCCTTAAAAATTTTCACAGCACACCTACAAAGGTGCCGCAGCACACTAGTTGAAAAATCACTGTCAAAGATCAAGATCAACTCATACAACATATTAAAAGAAAAAAAAATATGCACACAAATTTGTGATTGTAAGCATTGGTCTGACCAATATTTACTGATCACTAAAAGGCAAACAGTTCATTCTTTTAAAGGTTAACATGAAGAATTTTCATTGTCTAAGAAATAACACAATCAGAAATTAAGAAAAAAAGACAAAATATTGTTACCTTGAAGTTTAATTTTTCAGTAAGTTCAAATGTTTGTTGTCGTAATTCCTCAGTAGTTTGACTGAAAAAATGTTGTTTTTAAAATGCCATTAAAATTTCATCTATTTTACAATATTAAAAAAATTTTTTTAAATTAGCTTTCTAATAAAAAATATAAATAAAAACTAAGAGAAAAACTGGATGAAGTTGTTGTGTTCTAATTGTTTGGATGGCTACAGATTAGGTCTATTATCTAAGATGAACCCAGAAAAATCACACTTGATAATAACAAAGGTTGTTGATATTATACACCACACCCACCCACCTACCCAACACAATGTAATAGATGGTTCTTATATCTGGGTGCAAATATTATCTCAGTCCTACACCCCCTGTCTTTTTTTGAAAGAGACTCTTATCAAGTCTAGGTAGGTTACAATTGCTGAAATTAACATATAGAAAAACTAATTATAAATCATTTTCATTTTGTGTATCTTGGCTTAAAGTTTTCAGCTAGAATTAATCAATGATCCAGTCATAAATTTAAAAGTAAAAACATCTGTAAAATTATTTTTTTATCACTTAAAACTTTTTTCTTCTACATATTCAGATTGTCTGATAACTCTCTGTCTTGGTAGATCTTTTCTTTCCTTTTAGTTTGTATATTGTTTTTGTTTTTTTGTCATATCACTGGATATTAAGATATAAGTAAGATATAAACAAATATTACATAGAAAATTCATAGAAAATGAAGTTTTTTTTCTTTTTTTTAACAATATTCTTTAGGTTATTAAGTTAAAAGGATTCATTTGACAGGCACTGATGAAAAGAGCCTCTATAAATTCATTTGTTGGCCGGGTCAGATAAACTAATTCATGACACCATTTGAAGGGTGAGTTAATCCTGTCTTTGCAACTATTAACAAGTACAACAGATTTCAAGAAGAATAAAAAGAAAAAAAAACTGCATTCATTTACATCTGACATTTTAGTGATGATTCAAAGATTGCCAGTTTGGTGCCATTGTTTCTATTGGAGCTGCAAAATTTGGTTTCTATCCTTATTGTAAATTTAAAAATAAGCTGTTTAGAATCTATTGAAAAAAAATCATGAAGAATCAAAGTCTAATTTCAGAGTAATAATTGCAACTGGCACAGAAATTCTTCATCTCGACATTTATTTATATAAAAAAAATTCTTTTCATTCAAAGATTTGTCATATTCAAAAGAACAAGTCTTGTAAACAGAACAAGCAATGGCATAAAACTTAACATAAATAAAGGGAGATAAAAAGTGTCAGAAATCTACTTACTTTGATTTATACAATTCCAATTTCAACCGATCAATATCTTTAGCAAATTCTTTACTAATCTAAAGAGAGGGGAAAAAAACTTGTTTAAAGCAAACGAGAAAAACCAAAGTGTAAATCAGCAAAGAACAAAATCACTCACAAAAATTAACATTGTTCAAAAGTGATATTAGATAATCCAAGATATCTTCACAATTTTGATGCTTTCAATAGAAAGTACCAAATTTCAGGTATCCATTTGACACATAAGGTTAGTAAATAAAATGTAAAAATAATTGAGGACAATTATAAAATCAAAATGAAAGAAATTCAAGCAAGAACCAAGCACTAAAAATAAACCTAATATTTAATAACAAGTACTTTTCATTTTTTTGTCTCCCAGTTTTACAACAACAATCCAGTCTCAATTGGTTTCTTTATGGATTTAAAAAAAAAAAAAATGGAATCTTACAAAAAAAACATTGTTTTTGGCCTCTGAGGGTTAGGGTCTCAAAAGAAAAAATATGACTCTCCATTAAGTCTGTATTTTGCTCTGATCTTTTGGGGGGGGGGGGGGCGAACACAGGAAAATTTTGCAGTTTGTTTTTTTTCCTTTACCAAAATCTGTGTGTCTTTAGAAATGAATGAAAGTGGAAGCAAAAATGGTGCAAAAAGTTGACAATTGTTTTCATGTTGATCAAAGCAAATGAAAAATTATTTTACTCAAATGAATTAAGTAAGCTTTGAGAAGAACAGAAAGAATTATGTACAAGCAAAAATCAGAGAAATTCTCTAATTCAACTAAAGGACTAACAAGAATTTGTTTTGAGCTTTCAAGACATCATCCACTCCAGATAAATCAGAATTTTAAATAATTTTCCATCAAGGTTTTGACTGTAACATTAAAGACACTATTTTAAGGGCATTCAAACATTACCTTCTCATATTGTTGACTTGAAGAATTTACTGATGCTATACTTCGTTCTAACTCTGTAATCCGCTGCTTGGAAACTCTAAAACGACTATTCATATCGTCAATTTCCTCTGTAATTGGGAGAAAGAAAAAACAAGAAAGTAAATTAAATGTGCCAAATTATTTTCAAGTTAATTAAACCAGTTAAGGATAAGTTAAAAGGATAAGTAAAAAAAAAAAATGAAACTGTTTTATAGCAAAAGTGGTGAAAATGAGAAACATAATTGATAATAAAAAGTGCAAGTTGACTTACCCAGCCTTTGATCAGATAGTTTTTGCAGTTGATTGATTTTAGACTGTAGTTCCGTTTTTTCAGCAACTAAAATGCCTATAGTTTGAATATGAACCTAAAATAAAAAATGAAAAATAACATCTACAAAAATAATATTTTCAAATTAAATGTCTAAAAATACATCTAAATAAGAGTTCTCTGGGTGAAAATTCCACAGGGAGACAAGAAAAACCTTCTGTCCAAAGGTTAAAAAGTGTGTTGGGATCCCAAAGTTCATACCTAAGAGTGTTCCAAGACCCTAAGAACAGAATAATATGCAATGTGAAAAAAAAAAAAAAATTTCTATGCAAACATTTAACTGACCTGCAATTGTTCCTTTAATGAGCCTACTTCTCTTTTCTGTTTGTCTTCAAAAGTTTGTCTTTCACCGTCCAGTTCTTTTTGTAAGTGTTGAGACTGACTTCTCTGAAAGCCAAACAAAATAGATTAAACCAAATTCTACACTAGTAAGAAATTTGGAAAAAAAGAAATAAGACACAAAAACATTAAAAAATAGCAAATAGCCAATGTTTTACAAACCAAGAAGTTAAGATATGACAACGGTAAAACTGTGAAAGGTAACCTCATAATATATTTACTACCTAGGCTTCAAAGACAAACTACTACCAATCATACATTTGTTATTTTAACTCTCTGAAAACATTTAGTTAAGGGAAGCAACTCATGATCGCTTATAAATTCACACAGGCCCAATTCTTTTAAGCAAGTTTCCATAAAAACTTACAGAATGGTAATAGCAATATTAGCCGTTTTTTACAAGGAACCAACATTTACCATTCATTGACCAAAATTAACCAATGTTACTTTTGGTTGATTATGTCACTATTTTCTCTGAGTTACAGGTACTATCAATTTTAGTTGTTGCTGCTGTGGAAATTCAGGTTACTCTATTATTTGGTTATTTGTCGAGCCCTTAGTTGTCAGTGAAGTTGTGAACGAATTTTTGGCGGTCTATGCCCTCGTCAGGTTGATGATTGAAGTTTTTGACTGATAGTTTGCTGCATTTATAGCAAAAATGGTGTTAATATTGAAGTTAGAAAAATGGTCAAGAGGGGGAAGGGGGATTATATATATATATATATATATATATATATATATATATATGGTGATGAGCACTGATGAGCTGTGATATGTCTAGCCACACTGATGAGCTGTGATACAGCGAAACGGGCTTGTATATGGATGACATATATATATATATATATATATATATATATATAGTAATGAACCTAATCACAGTAAGGCAACACTAATAATAACAGACTAAACTTCCGAAAATAGTGCTAACAGTAATTTAAACCATCTTGTAACCTGGCGAGAACTACCTCGTGGGTTAAATAATGGGGTAGAAAAAAAAAAGAAGCAAACAGCACACAAGAATAATACATCTAGTACCTGTTAGAAAGAAAAAAAAACCCCAAGACGAAACCTTAACAATAAAGTGCTCGACACAAAAGTACAAAAATAGAGCGAGAATACAAGAAATCTAAAATCTACATTTCTTGTGTGTGTGTGTGTGTATGTATATATATATATATATATATATATATTTTTTTTTTTTCATACATTATATATATATATATATATATATACACACACACACACACACACGTGTGTGCATAAAAATCATATTTTAAGGTATGCTATGTTTATATGTTAAAAGTGCTCAATATCTGGAATAGAGTGTATATAAACATATAAATGGACATTGAAAAATAACATGGAAAATGCTTCAAATATTTTAGGAAACAAAATTTCTTGAAATAAGCTTAAGATACAATCAAGATTGGTTATCACAAAAAATTTGAGTGAAAAAGTGGTTTGCATATCCAAATGTTTATTTTTTATTTAAACATCTATTCCAACAAAAAAAATAAGTTTGTTAATCTTTTTGTAAATGTTTAGAATCTTTTAAATATTCATTTTAATGTATCACTTTTTCAGATGAAAACTTTTTTTTTTTTTAAGATAAAAAAAATTTTTTATGAAATCCTGAAAATCTTATTTTTATACATTTTGTATACAAAATGTCAAACCTGTTTTTGTTCAGGTGTAGATTTTTAATTTATGTATAACACAGGCTGACATTTCAAATTTTCATTAACGTTTAAAAAATTAAGTTTTGATCTGAAAAAGTAAGGTTACTTCAAGAAATTCTTTCCTAAAATATTTCTTTACATTGCCATTAAAAACATTAAGGAAAGAACATTAATTTTTCTTCATTTTATTTTCCCCAAGTAGCTTCAATCTTGTTCCAGGTTCATCATCAGGGGTGAATTGGTAAGTCAAAAATTAATGTATTTTACCATTACCATTTTTTTTTTTTTTTTGTATATGCATAGAATGCGTTCTGTTAATTCAAAATTTACTGCCATGTATTGCTGATTAATATTTCTCTAAATCATGCATGTGTACAGGAACGTTCCTTCAAATGTTGTAGAATCTAACATAAATCTGACATGTAGTTGTAATTCTTCTCAATAGTGTTGTCATCATGTAACCAACATAGATATTTACATTTTTGTCAAAAATACAATCTCCTAAAGTACACTTAAATTGATATACAATGTTGGGCTTTTGCAAAAAACTAGTTAACAGAGAAGAGTTATTGCGGATGATTACGTTAGTTGTATTAAATTTAATATAGAAGTTTTATTTTTTTTTTACTGGGATCAGTGAGGAATATACGATTTTTTCATCTTGTTTGTAGTTAGAGTGTATTTGAAATAGTGGGACCATATCTACTATATCACAATCAAATGTTTTCACTGCAGTTAATTGATTGTGCTATCTAGTTGATTATTGATGGCAGGTCGTTGAAAGATGTGCATATGTACAATGGTCTCTCATTTCAGTTTTGTTTATAGGTACCTTTTCTTAGGTGACATCAAGAAAATCTACTTCGTTTAGTTTAGTTTTTATGCCGATTTCTATATTTTTGAAAATCTTTGATTGTTTTCTAGCTTTGTTTGTTATATTTTCTTAAGATTATGAGTCCTCCATCCCTGTAAAGTCCTGTATCATTTCTATCAATTACTTTACACTTTACTTAGTTTGTGTAGCAAATATATACCTACGAGTTCAAAGGTGTTGGCATTGTCAAAGGTCCCTTCTTTCTTTATCCATGCATCTTCATTGTCAAATAATAATGATTTTTGAGTGTTTAATGAGTTTTTTATTTCATTTGTGTTTATTTTTATTTGTTCTTAGGCTAAAGAGATAGCCTTATCTAGTATGGGGTCTGTTATAGAAGAGTAGAATTCTTTTATATCTCATTGTATAAATTAGCAATTATGTTTATTTTTTAGGTTGCAGAACTAGTCTATAATAGTTTTTGTAATTTCTACCAATTTACTCCTAACTTCTTCCTTGTCTCTGAATTAATTCTTTCCTGTATTGATTTACTTGTTTCACCTTATTCACTTTTGGTTGGGTTTAGGAGCCTGTATGTTGGGTTTGTTCAGAAATTGTCCTTGTGATCTTTTAGTGTGATAAATGATTGCACCTTAGTGATGTAATTTATTTGGTCATCTTGGTCTGATTTTTAGGCAAGTGTTTTAGCTTCCTCACTGATATTGTGTTCTGTTGTTTTTGGTGCTTTTTTGCATGTTTCTAGTTATGTTGTCCTTGAGTAATTTATTATTTATAAATTTCTAATTGTTTACTACAATACATTATTGAAATTGTTTATTTTAGTTAGAGCTTTTTTTTTTTTTTTTTGAAGGCATCTTGTTTATGGAATTTCATCTTTCTTACTAAGTTAGTCAAGTCTTTCTCAAAGTTGTCTAGTTCTTTGTATTGCAAGGGACATTTTTTATTTTAAAGCCGCATTTTTCCTTCAGTGTGGAGTTTGTGTTATGTTCTTGGTTTAAAAAGAAACATGTTTTCCATCTCATTCTTTTTATGAAGCTTTTTTTTTCTATTAATTTTAACTTGTATGGGGATGGTATGTTTTTTTCAGGCAGTAGTCAAGGCTAAACTACATTTACATTTCACCATGGAGAAAAAAAATGCTCAACATGAAGGCCAATATCAAGTATCTTG
Organism: Ascarosepion bandense; assembly: GCA_037127315.1. Classification (NCBI taxonomy): domain Eukaryota; kingdom Metazoa; phylum Mollusca; class Cephalopoda; order Sepiida; family Sepiidae; genus Ascarosepion; species Ascarosepion bandense. Next base: position 805,653 of record JBBBDQ010000509.1, on the reverse strand, counting down.
AGAAGGCTGAGTCAAGAGAGTGGCTGCTGGAACACCCTATTGTCTGGCAATAGGACTTGGTACCATGACACACAAACAGGACAACCCAGTCATGGTCATCAGACAATTTCTTCAACCACATCACCCATTTCCATCTGGCCACCTAACAAACTAGAATGCAACACTTTCTATTATCGTGTGGGGTACAGTTGAATGAGAGACCAATAAAACTGCTTGTGACACCAAAGATGAATTGAAGAGTAGCATTATGGCAGCATTTACCAACTTAAACAAGGAGACCATTCAGAAGAGTTGAAGGAGATTCCAAAATTGTCTGGAAGTCATGGATGACGCCAATGGCAATTTTATTAAATAAATTTACTCTTTAAAATTTCAAGATATTTTTTGTGTAATTTTGGTAACTATACATGGTAAAATGAGATAGTGTCATTTTTGCATAATTTAAACAATTTATCCATTGCACCGTGTAATGTATTAAGATCATATAAATTAGGTACCTGGACTCATTTTCCATATCTAACTTTCAAACTGAATTTTAAAAATGAAAAAGTTTTCTTGAAACAGTTATTTTCGTTTTAATTTAAAGCTAAATGATTAAATTTACTATTTCCAGTAAGAAAAATACTCTGGTTTATTTCAAACAGAAACTATATTGATTGAGATATAAAAGTTTGAGATCTTTTTGAATTTTGTTACCATTTTTGAGTGATCGCCACATTTGTAAACAAAATTCTTGGTTTTAAAAATCTTGCAAAAATAAAACATACATCTGTGATGCATTATTTTTGGAAAATTAGCAAATTTTATGTTATATTAATCTGATTTACAATGGGAAATTTAGAATAAAATTATTTCTTGCAAAAAAAAAAAAAAAAAAAAATATATACATCTGTGACACAATTTTTGGAAAATTTTATGTTAAATTAATCTGATTTAAACAAATATTACTTATAGTGTAAAATTTAGAATAAAACTATCTCTTAATCACAAATTTGAACTTTTTGACCTGCCCGCTGTAAAAAATGTTGATAGGTAGCAGATTAGAAATAAAAGCGTAGGGTGTTTATAAGTGAGAAAATTTGACAGACTTTTTCGGGTAAGGGAGGAAACTCTGATCTTTTAATTTGCAGATAGAAATTGTTATACAAAAAAAAATTTCAAATACACAAAAAGTTTTTTTAATTATTTTTAAAATATGGAAGCAAAACTATTTCTATTAAACTTTTCAATTTTTGATAGGCAATATAATCAATTCTTAACTAAAAAATCTAACCACAACAGTTCTTTGAAGATTTTTAAAATATTTTTGAAACTTTATAAATTATTATAACAAAAAAAAAAATGAAAACTATTCTTTTAAAATATCATTAGTAATTAAAATTTTTTTTCTTCAGACTATGTCTTTAATGTTTATTATTTATTCAAACAATTAAAAGCTTACCAAATTAAATAGAGTTTTATCGCCTTTTTTATTTTGCTTTGATTTTTGGATACAGAGACAAAATTTAAAAAAGAAAAATAGATGATGTATATTCCCCAATGAGTCCTGTGTTTAACTAATAAAATCATAAACTGCAACAAAGTAAAATTTATGAAAATTTCATGGATTTAGGTGTGGGTGGGTAACAGATAAGAAAAAAAATATTTTTACAAAGACTTTAAGAAAATAATAATTTCAAAAATAATTTCATTCATTTGTGAATGAATACTTAAAGATTCATTAAAATCCAACAATTATTTGATTTTTGCAAGAATTTCCAAATTAATGTGTTTGTCACCGTAAAAAAAGTGGGTGATGTCATCATTACGTTTTCCATTGTAAACAGTCGTAGTGTTTTGGTTACCAAACTCAAATCAAAACAAGATTTTCTGACAAAATTTCAAACATGTTAGAAGGGATTAAAAAGTTCTTAAAAATAATTTAAAATTTCTTTGATCTTTCCACTTAAAAACAATATAAACATTTTGATGGAAGAAGTTCGTTTTTATTAAGTTTGGGGTCTTTTTTTATTCATACTGTGCTGTTTTTTTAGCGATTTAGTGGAGGTACCTAAATAAGTGTATAAGACAAAACTCAGACAGAAACTATGTGAAATATTTACTCATTATATATAAATTGTGTGTGTGTGTGTGTGTATATATATATATATAAAATGCAAGTTATGTGAATGGTTACACTATGTCTATGTAAATGTATCTTTGCAATGTATTTCACTATTAATCTCTCATACAAAGGGAAGTAACTCAGTTCCTTATACCGTTACTATTTCAGTCATTTGAAAAGAAACGGATCGAGAATAAGTCATCACAGTCAATCCTTATACCATCCTATTTAGTTTAAGTGGAAAGTTGCAGAAATGCGAGGAAATATTTAATGAAAAAATATAAATCAATAGAGCCAGTTATTCGGTGATCCGAATTAGAAACAACTAACAAACTGATAATACAGCAATAATAAAATATATGTAAGAATTTTAGTGTGTTTGTGTGTGTGTGTGGGGGGGGGATGCATTCAAGATCAATTTGAGTAAAACTTGAACGAATGTGAAACCGGTGCTATTTTTTTTGTTCTTGTATTTATCTGCATTCTTTTCTTTTTCATTTAACAAGGTTGGGGGTTAGAATTACTTTTCCATTGAAATTAGGATTGTAACTAAAATAGAAAAAAAAAAGAAAGAAAAAAAGAGAGAAAATCAGTTTGAGTTGAACTCACCAACTGTTGCACTTGTGCATGAAGTTGTTCATTTGCTTCTGTGTGTTTGGCCAATAAAGCTGCCAACTCTCGATTACGTTTCTAACAAAAAATAGAGTCAAGGGAAGGGAAGAGGAGTCAGAATCATTCTTGCATAACAGTTTATCATTTGCAAAATATGACCAGTAATAAAAGAGATTGAATTTCCAAATTATACAAAGAAGTTAAATAAAATGGTCAAGATACTCAGTTCTTTTTATATGCAAGGAGTCAACTAAAATGATGTAAGCAAAAACTGCATAAATTACAATAGAAATTGAATTTAGATAAGAGGTGGGAAACAACATTCCATCGACTTGAAACATTTTCTCCATTTTCCAATGAACTCTTACCTCAAGTTGAGAAACACTGGATTTTGCCACAGGAATTTCTCCATTGATTGCAGCACTAGACTGAAAGAAAGAAATGCATTTTTAAAATGTCATTAAGAACCCAAGTCATTGAGAAAGAATGATTCTGGCCTTGTGTATGTAATTACTTTCCTGAAAGAAGAAATGTTGAAAGCATTTCATAGAGAAAATGTTAGTTAATGAAGTTCCAACAAATATTTTAGAAGGAAAACATTGTTGAATTTGTTACAGAATAGCTAAGATTTCAGATGCAAAAAAAATAGAATTTCTCATAAAAACACAATATCGGGAAATTATTTGAAGAGTTTTTAAGGAATCTCCATAAATTTGTATTATTGCACTTAATCATAGTTGACAGGAGAGCAAGAAACTAGGATCTTCAAAAATTTAAATGCAATGTCAATCGTCATCTTCTACTGTCCTTTCTACACAATGTTTTCTCAGTTTCTTTCGCTCTCAGTAACCCCCCCACCTCTTGTGTCTTAGGGGTTTTATCATCTTGCTTGAGGTGAAATGATTAAGAAAATAATTGTAAATGGTTTACAGGAAGCATTATTTAAATAAAAGACTTACTTCATTAAGAAGATCATTGATATGCTGTGATAATTGATGAAGAGATTCTGTTGAAGCTGTTGGCCTGAAATGGAAATAAATACTTGAAAGAAAATGCAAAGAATTAAAATCCAAAAGAAAAACAAGTCAAGATATTTTTGCAATCAATTTTCCAAACTATTATTAATTCCTTAAGTTCACACTCAATATATAAATGAAAGATATGTTAGAATTTCATGATTAAAAGAAATAAAAGAAAAAAACAAATCCCAATATTCTCATTTCTACGTGATTTTCTGGAATGAGGAATTACCATTATCCCAATAGTTTGACTGTTGTGTCATCTGGCCTTCTTCAGGCATCTGTCAGTTTGTATAATATTCTAGGAATTTTGAACTGAATTAGGCAGTTTATCAAATGGTTCATCAATTTGATAGCATAGTGAGTTCAATCCCTGGGTCAAATAGTACAACACACTTAGATTTAGTAGAAACAGGGAAAAACAATAACTGAGCAGTACAAAAAAAAAAAGGAAGCATTGAAGAATGAATAAAAGTTGGCAGAACAGAAACTATAATCAAAAAAGAAAGAATAAATATCAGTGTATATTTTAATAAAATGCTGAGATGAAAAGCAATTGAATTATTCACTAACATGCTCAGAAATGCAGAAAAGTAGATAAACATTTTTAAAAAGTAAAATTCTTTTGTAAAGGAAAGAGAAGTTATAAAACCATTTACCTCATAAATAAACAAATGGAACATGAATTTTTAATACTTTTGTGGAAGGGAGTCGCGACGAAGGGCCCTCTACATGATTGGCTTGTCAGCAACCGAATTGTGCTTCTTTTGGTCTTAGGTGCCAGTGGCAAATTATCCTCAGTAATCTTGAGTTTTCAGTTACCCGGCAATTGACTCGGAAAGGGCTATCTCTCAATGACACAACCTTCAGATAGGGCGGGGAATATTTGCTTGACTGTCATCAGTGTGACCTTGGTTTAGAAGAAATGGCTGAGCACACTTACCATTGTCCTCCAGTATGCCCTTTCTGGGACCATGTTGGCAAGTTGATGGTTTGTATTACTCCCAAACAGCTCATGTCTATCGATCTCACATACACATGTGATAATGTGTCGCCCCCTGTATTTCTGATGTTGTTGACCGTAACACAAATGATGATTTGGACATCATGGATGGAGAGAATCTTGCAATATGTACATTATTCTTATCAGCATCTGATTAGATTCTTTGAGCATCAGTTCAAGGTGAAGATCAGATCTGATAGAAAGCATTTGACATCAACAGATTTCAACAAAATTTGGGTAACTGTAACAAGTCTAGTTTGTGTGAATGAGGTCAGTCTTGATTTTCTTTTTAAAGTCCCTTATGTCACAATGGGGCGGTTTCCTGCAAACCCTCCCCTGGTTAAGTTAGACCTCTTTTAGTACCTAGTTAATGTGAGTAAATGTTGTTCCTAGCCTGTTCCCGGCTTTCACTTTTGTTATGATCCATGTCGAGATTCCCAATCTCCCCAGTTTGTTTTTGGCCCTACTTTTTCATCTTGACTGAGTCAGTCTTTGATTTCCCATTCTATTGTTTATTTTTTCCTTTCCCTCTCCCTTAGCCAGCATGCAACTTGATTTCACCATTAGGTGGAATACAGCAGCCACTCTGAATTTTTGGTGGGTGGACGGGTATTACTAACATTTGTTTTATTTAGTTTGTTTTGGTGCTATTCACCCCACCCTCTCATTTTCACATCATTAACTTTTTAAATACAGGGTGTCCATAAAGTTCATGTTCCATTTCTTTGTAGAAAATATTTCCCCAGAAAAATATTCACACACAAAAAGAAAATGGCACATTGTTAAGCATTATTCTTTTAGACAACAATTGTTCCCATTTTTATATGCAAATTAGGGCTCATCAAATATGAATAAAGTTGTAAATTTTAAAAAATTTACAACTTTATTTGTATTTTCAATAGAAATAAAGTGCACACAGACTTTATGGACACCCTGGCATGATACTATTTATAAATAAAATTTTTATGTCATGGGTTTTGCTTCCCTTTTTTAAGTTTCTCTGCGAATATGTGATATCATGGTATAAGTTGATGGACAAGTTCTTGTGGAGAATGAAGAAATTGTTAAGAGTGATTGAGTTGGGAATGTGATTAGCTAAGGTATAGGATAGTCAGTGTTGACCAGCCTCAAGCCCCTCCTCCATTTCAGCTATGTGTCACAATTATTATATTATATACAAAAATAAATTATCTTGCTTACTGATTAGGACCTGGCAGCACTATTCTCGTTTGTAATAATTCTCATGCTGAATAAACCTTTTATTCTATTAGGCCTGGCTTGGTAATCTTTCTACTCATATTTACACTTTGTTAAATTGTACCCTTGTCAAGGATACAACATTTTGGTGCCAAAGGACAAAGTTAAAACAAAATTTTAACGAAGAGAAATTTGCGAAAATGACATCAATAACATTGACTTTGCATTTTAATCATCATGAGCCCTAATTTGCATATAAAAATGGGAACAATTGTTGTCTAAAAGAATAATGCTTAACAATGTGCCATTTTATTTTTGCGTGTGAATATTTTTCTGGGGAAATATTTTCTACAAGGAAATGGAACAATTGACAGATTTAACAAAGGCTTTGCAAGCAAACTTACAGTTGCAACAACAAATTCAATTAATACAGGAACAAATGTTACAACAAGAAAAACAGCCTCAACAAATATTACAACAACGAAATGGAACTGAAAATTCACAAAAATATTTCAGGAGAAACTTTTACAGCTTTGAAAGCAACAAGCTAAGGATACGAGATTGTTATGTGAAACTATAATGACTAGATCTACAGAGGAATGGAATTCTAGGTCTTACTCTCCCAAAGGGATATCAGATTCATTATTGGAGTTTAGATATTATCCGAAAAATGGTATAACCTTTCCTGCATATTATTGTAAATATGAAACCATTTTTACGAAACAATGTCAAGGATAGTCCAATGAGGAGAAAAATACTCTACTACTACAAAAACTAGGAACCAAAGAGAACAGCAAGTACACAAATCTAATTCTATGTTCAAGCCTAAGAGATTCGATCCAATAAATAACGAGTTAGAACGATTAGAGAAACTGAGTAATAACAAAAATTGACTATTCTGAGTGGATCCCTAATTTATTCCCGCAAATAATAGATACGATGGAGTTTGCAATAAAAAAGCCAAAATAATAAAGAACATAAAAAAACATGTACAAGCAGTTTTTTTAAAAAAATGGATGAATTTGGGTTCAAGTTAAATAATGAAAAGTATTCCTTAATATGCATGACTTGCAAGCCCCTTTGAACGAATTATTGAAAAAAAGACGTAAAATAGAATTGGTCAGGAAGATGCAAGAACACATTTCAAAAAATCAAAAAATGCTTATTATCTGACTTATCATTGACACATTATGATCTGGGAAAAGAAATAATTGTAGCTTTGGATGCTAGTAATTATGGTATTGGAGCCATAATTCTCCACAAATTTAAAGATGGGTCAACTCATGCATCAAGAACGTTCTTACTTGCAGAAAAGAACAACAGTCAGTTTGAAAAAGAAAGCTAGGCAATAATCAAGCAGAGGAAAAAAATGAGCTTATAAGATAAACGAAAAAACAACTATGGCTTGACAGATATAACTAAAAGGGATGAAAAAATAACACTGTTTTTGATTTGCAGACAAGTACTTCTGTACATGGATAGAGTTATTATACCCTACACTTTGCAGAGAAAATTTCTGAAAGAATTCCACATTGGACATTTAGGCATATCCAGAATGAAATCTCTGGTGCATGGTTTCATGTACTGACCAAAAATGGACTATAACATTGAGCAAACAGTGAAAGAATGTAGAGGTTGCCAACTCATGACAAAAATGCCAGCTATAAAAATACAGCCATGGCCAAAAACAGACATCTTGTGGTCAAGATTGCATTTGGATAACACTGGACCCATAAATGGTCATTATTATCTCGTAATTGTGGACAGTTTTTCTAAATGGCTAGAAGTAATTAAATGCAAACATCCAACTGCTGCAAATACAATTAATGCATTAAATAAAATTTTTGTCATTCTGGGGTGCCTGGAACACCAGTTAGCGATAATAGAACCCAATTTACAGGCAAAGAGTTTAAGAACTTTTGTACATCCCTGTCTATTGATCATCTTACAACCTTGGTATATCATCCAAGATTCAACAGTCAGGCTGAGATGTTTGTAGACACATTCAAAAGAGCTTTGATGAAAAACCAAGGTATAGACACAGATGAGAAAAAGCATACAAAAGTTCCCAGCAGTCTATAGGATCACTCCTAACCGAAATATAGACCCAGGGCTTTCACCAGCAGAACTCATGTTCGCAAGGAAGATTAGATCAGTAGCCGATAGACTGTTACCGGGTCGGTTGAAAAAAGTTTCTAAAAGGGAAAATTTTAAATTAAAAGCATACAAAACCAGCGACAAATTAATTTTTTAAGTACTACATAGTTAGGGAAAAGTTTTTGGGAAGATGGCATAATTATAAAAAGGCTTGGCAGCATGTGTGTAATGGATTCAAATGCAAAAGGCATATCAACCAAATAAGGCAGACACACCAGTGATGTTGTGCAAGAAAGTGATGAATATCAATGGAGATGTTATACGATACATTTGAGGTACCAGTGCCCGTATCTTCACCAATCCAGTTGGAAGAGTTCCCAACACCACCAGTACCGGCTCCCCAAAATCCACTTACCTCACCAATACAAAGGGTTGCAAAGCAGAAAATCATCAAAAAGAAAAGGAAAACAGAGCAACTGAGTCCTGACCCAAAGACGAGAAAGTACTAAAGAAAAATTTGTCTTTTTTTTTTTCATAAGAAAAATTATCTCAGGGGAGCTGTGGGCGTTATAATGGAATATCCCAGCTCCCTCTATGAACACTATGCGGGACTAAGTCTGTCACAAATAAATGAGCAAGAGCATTTTCACTAGTGAGTTTTGCTTACAGATTAGAACCTGGTAGTACTATTCTTGTCTGCAATAATTCTCATGCTGAATAAACCTTTTATTCTATTACACCTGGCTTGGTAATTTTTCCACTCAGATTTACACTTTGTTAAATTGTGCTCTTGTCCAGGATAGAACAAAAAGGATGGAAAAGAGAAAGAATAGTAAAGAAAAATTCATATGTTGGAAAAGATAAAATAAATATAAAAAGATAAAATCAAAACCAACAAAAACTTAAGAATAATGATAAAATTAAAATCAAATATTAAAATTTATTCTAAATGGGATTTGTTCATAAGTACAAATAAAAGAGTAGTAATTAAAAAAAAATTGCTAGTTCAATAAGCTAATTTTTTTTAAAGTTATAATCTGAGCGAATAGTGATAAAATTGAGATAATTTCAGATATATTTATGGGTATGGAATTTTCTATGGTGGCAAAAATTAGTTATTTCATTACGTTGGTTCAATAAGTCAGTTTTGGGGAATTTTATGATATGGATTTTTTTCTTGAAGCAAAGGAAACATTTCATGTAATGATTTACATGTTCTAGCTTTAGTTAATACTTTACATTTAACAAAAGGAGTTTTATTTGCATCTTTCAATTGCTCGTAGTATTTAGAGAGGGAAGTAGAATTATTATTTGCTTCATTATATAAGTTATGCTGGTAAAATCAAGACTTAAAATTATTCTTAGCAAATTCAATATTCGATAATTTAGTTTATTTTTTCCAATGTTTGAATTTTTCTTTGCTAGTCTTTCCCTTTTCTTCCTTTTCTATCTTGTCTCTTGTCTTTTTTTTCCTTTTTATTTGTTTTTTTTCTACTTTATCTTTTTGTGGTTTAAAATTTTTGACATGTCCAGCTTTCAGTGGCAAAACATTGAAACACTATTGTCTGTGAGTCGTAACACACACCATTCTTTAATATGTTATAACCTCCCTCCCTACTTAATTCATCTCATTGACTGGCCTCTTTATTCTTATGTTTTTATTTATTTTCTTATATTTTTATTATAGCTATTGAGTTGCAGCATGCTATTATTATTATTATTACTACCATATACTTATGCTGTACTTTAATATTCAGCACTTTTCAAAGTAAATATCTGTGAAATGTACACTAACAGTTATATTTATTAGACCACCGCAGTGTTTTAAAAAAATGATATATTTCCTTTTTTTTTTTAGTATTTATTGTTAAGTGAATAACTGTAAATGAAAATAGAATGATTCTTTCGTTAATACTGCACAATAACATGTGCATCAAATGAATTTAGAAATATTTAATAATTACCTATATTGCAGTTTTATCTATAAAAGAATGAAAAAAATTTAGGGTGATTAGAACAAGTTCATCTTTGCTTCCTTGCCTTGTGAAATTTTGCAAAGTAATAACAAAAGAACCATTCTATTTTCATTTAGAGTTATCCATAGATGTCAAACCTCATAAAAATTTGTCAATTGTATGATAGATAAGGAGCTTGAGAATGAAAAGAGGAGGTACCAAAAGAAAATATGGAGACTTCAGTGTAACAATAACATTTCCACTAAATAAAGAGGAGATCATAAAATAAATCTATAAAATATCCATTATCTACGTTATCATTTTTTAACAATCTGTTAAATCTGAAGTAAGGAAGAATTTAACAAGTATGTCTTACATGCAATCCCATATCATGCAACTTTGGAAGACCTGATGCGACCTCTTAAAATAAGATCTTCAATAGTCACATGATATACAAGAACATTACACAAAATAAAGAACTGCATTTTACTAGTGAGAGATTTGATAACAAGGCAAAAATCATTTGATTTATAAACAACCAAAATATTGAAACAACAAAATGAATTTTTAAAGAACAGCAGAAAATCAACTGTTTTCATTTTCTAGATAAACTTTGGCAGTTTCAGCAGTACTTAGACGAGAGCTAAAATCAACAGAAAAACAATTGCAAAAATGAATTTAAAAGCTAACTTTAAAAAAAGATCTGAAAAGACTTTAAAAACTGAAGAAATTTTTTGAGACAAATTCTATTAACTTTGATTTTCCACACTTCAAAAATATATACTAAAATTATTGCAATACAGTTTTTGGAATTGTTTTAAAATTGCATACCAAAGAAACATGCTGTTTTAGTAACATCATGAACTAAGAAAAACAACAACAACAAAAAAAGTTAATCACTATACTTTGAATAGTTTTTATATTTTTATTATTTAAGAGGATATTGGAAATTAACATCAATATGAAACCAATTGGCAGGAATTTAGAAGCTTAAAATTAAGCATCCAGAAATTGCTTACCTTTGATCAACATGAAAATCCACTTCTTGTGATGCTTGGTCCTGAAAGACAAGGTTTTCAATTAGAAACAACATTTCTATTTTCTAACCAGAAAAGCACACAACATTTACTCATCTGCAACAATTGCTATGAAATGTCTCTAGAAAATGAATGAACTTCTCAACCAACTATTTCAAATTCAAAGAAAAAAACAATTTGAAGATAATCGATACAAATTCTGAAGTTGTGCTTTCATTTCCAGAAAAAGCACTGGGTAAATTTCAAACAACTTTGAAAGTTTTACATACAAATAAATGATTTATTTAAATCCAACAATGAAAGACAAAGAATAATTTAGAAAGCCACACTGTAAATTCAAATACAAACTTAGCCTATTTTAATGTCATGTACAATGGTTCTTTAATTTAGTATGGGGATGATTCTCAGAAAAGATTTACAATTTATTTAAAAGATTCAAAGTAGAACAACTAGTAGAATTCCTTTCCTTTTAAACATAAGAGAAATTGTACACAAATTCTGAAACAAAAAAATACATTCACTATTCTGCATCTAAAAAAAGAAATAAAAAATTCTTAATGGATTTTACACCTCTGCAGCAAATTCTATTCCATAGAAATAAAAATCAATCAAGACCAATGATTAGGCAAGGGATATGTAAATCAATCAAGTTTTTAAAGTACATCATTTTAATTACAGAAAAATATCAAATCTATTGAATATCTAGAAGACAATTACTTCCTCTAAAATAAACCATATTAATGACTTGTCACACACAACAGAAATTTATCCCAACTTACATATCTAATCATGTTATCCATCAAAATTGAATGAGCAATTCAAAAATAGATTGAGATAGAAAGTTATCAGGGCACTATCTTATCTATAATAAATAAAATAACAGAGGGTAAGAACAAAAAAAATGTTTTTCAAGAAGTTATGTATTTTGTTTAAAAAAAAAAAAAAAATGGGGAAAAAAATTACAGAAGTTCCCAAAGTTTTTATGACTTTTTTTTATTCAGGATGTATTTTAGATTTTACAGACAGTGTTAAAATATTTCCTGCAGAACAAAATCACTGAGAAGCCATGTTTGTTGGCCATACAAGGGCAAAGATGCAGAAGTACACTAGTGGCTACGATGGAACTACTGAAGGTAATTATATATCTGACCATAGATTTTTTTGTTGCTAAAAAGCATAACACAATTCACCACCTTATTTCATGCAGTAGGAATCTAATTCTGTCAGTCAATCTTCCTCACTTACTGTGTGTTTACATTTTTGATCTGAGGAAGTCTTGAGTGGAGCTGGTTGAAACATCCTAAGAAACAAATGGGAGCCAGTTATAAAAAAAAAAAAAAAAAAATGACTTTCAGGACATCCAAAACTCTTGCTTTTAGAAACAATATTTGCCAAAGGTTACAGTTATCAGCTTAATCTTTACCAATTCTGTCGAGTGTTGTAATCATCTACCTAACTACAGCCAGCTGGTAAGTTACAAGGTGTCAGCATTATTTACAATATAACAAAACAACGGCCATGCCACAAACTGATGGCTTATTAGTCAACAGTTTGGGGGCAGGTCAATTTCAGCAAGTCAGTCAGGGAACTTTGGTCTCAGGTCAACACACAAAGTTTGTCTTTAAAACCTGGTTTCCAACTCTTTTAGTAGATTGTCAGTTTGCAAACAGAAACTCCTTAAAGTAAAAAAAAAAAAACATTCTTCAGTTGACAAGCTCTTCTCAAACAGAACATTGCAAGGTGGGGTGGAGCACCTTCCTCGACTCCATTGTGACTGCTATTCCCACTACTTCAAAGGCCAGAAATAACATTTATATTGAGATATCTGAGCAGGGTTTGGGCTAAAGTTTAATGTATCAAACAACCAACTGGAGTTGAACTGTGTCCTTGAGGCTATTTTTTTTAGTTTGGCTTCTTTCTTGACAACATCTATGTTCAAATCTCATTCCCTCCAGGATATTAATTCAAAATGGCGAAACCCACTTTAAGTAGAAAACAAAAAAAAGGTACCTCATGTTATACTAACAAAATCAAAATTACATAGTTTGAATCTCTAGGCTTTTCATATCAATTTATCAATTTTCATTCAAATTCCAATCAGTCATCAGATATAAATATATTTAAATCTGCACCATTGTTACACTAGCTAGAAATCTAACAGTGGTCAAAAACCATTCATATTTAACATCATAATTCACTGAATAATAAAAAATAAGCCAAACAAATTACATTAACAATGCATGAAGGATAATACATGCAGGTGAAGAGAAAAATGAAAGAGCGGTAGGATTAATACTTGATAATTACATAAAGAAGTGGGTTCTGTGATAATAGCAGCACTAGTTAAATTGAGAAGCTCTTTAACATGGCAATTATTGTTGTATATGCAAACTGACAGCACAGAGGAAGAAACTGATAACTTTTATAATTCACTGAACAATGCCAAAGCTCAATGTAAATTACAAGAAATCACAATCATCGTGAGAGACCTGAATGCCAAGATTGGAAAAGAATGAGATGGAAAAAATAGTTGACAAATTCAAACTAGGAATTCAAAACAAAAACAAAATATGATGTTCAGTGGGGTAAAGACAAATCAATTATTAATATTTGGTTTCAGGAACACCCAAGATGACTTTGGAAATGAAGAAGCTTGAGATGAGATACAAAGTACTGGATTGATTAAGTAACTATCAACAAAAAGTTCAGAAAAACACTTCTACACCACAAGTGCCAACAGTGGAAGCAATCATCTTCCAGTCGCATAAGACTACAGAAACTAAGAGAGACCAAAACAATGCCTAAACTGCAAAATATGAAAGACTCTCTTGATGGACCCAAGTTGAAAGGAGATGTACAAAAATAGAGTTATGAACAAAATATTAACCTGAACAAAACTACAAATTCAAAGTGGGACATACTAAGAAAAATACTAGTGATGTTGGCGGATGAGATTATCACAAAGAAAACAAGGCAAAAAAAAAAAAAAAAAAAACAAGTGGATGGCAGAGGAAATTCTCTTGATGATTAAAAAATGAAAAACAATACCAAGGAATGAAAAAGCGTACCAAACACTAAACACAGAAGTTAAAAACAAATGCATGCAAGTGAGATAGGAATGACTCAATGAAAGGTGTGTGGAAATAGAAATAAAGGAAGTTTGCCCAAATGAATAAAAAGAATTAACAGAATAAATGATGAGCCAATCAACAATCTGTAGAAAATCAAAAGAAGGATCATTGATAAGTAAAAATTAGTACAAAAGATTGAACAACTGTGGCAGATAACTTCTTCACAATGTGAGAGAAAAACCTACAACACTTAAGAATATAGAAGGACCAAAAATATCAAAGTCTAAAGAATGATCGGCACCAAACAAGATGAACAGGAACAAAGCAACAGAAACAAATGAGATCTTAACAGAAACGCCCTCAGACTTAGATGATTTTGACATCATTTAGATCACAGAAGTAATAAATTAAATTACTGACAGTGGCAACATGCTGGAAGAATATAAATTTTTAAAAATTCGTTAGCCTCAACACTATCTACAGGTAAGTGGCCAAATAGGTACTTTTAAAAGATTCAAGTCAAAAAGAGAAGAAAGTTGTGTGCAAATCCTTCATCTTTTTTCTTTTTTATTACAAATAAATTCAAATACAATTTAACTGAAATCACTAGCAAAACAATTTTTGAAGAAAGATATTCAAAGCACTGAATAATAAAGAAAAAAAAGTCAATTAAGGTAATAGAGTTGAAAAAGTAAAGGGCTTATCTAAAAACATTGAGAATAGTATTAGGAAAGTGAAATTCATGATTGGCTTATTTAGTCATAAATTTTAACTTCAATTAAATAAGATAAAAACCTTGAAACAGCATTTCTGAATTTAAAGTGTTCTGTGACATTTGAATTTTTTTACCAAGTGTATAAGACTTTTTTCAAATAATCTAAAGAATGTCAAAAATTCTTCAGTTGAATCCAAGAATGATCTATTAAAAGAAGGTAATGTGTAAATGTTAAAAAACAATTACTATTAACAAAAGAGAAAAATATGCAATCATCAATTATGTTTCAAGTTGTTTTAGTTTGATTTGTATATTTATCAAAACAGCAACTCAATATCTAATATTTTGATTATTATAATCAGTGTTACAAGAAAACAACCAAGTCTCAATGAACTCTTTGCACAATAAAATTACAAGTAACTTTTACATAAAGTTATATATTTAACTTTGCAATTGATTATATTTATACAAATCTTAAAAAGGTGTAAATTACCTTCTATTTTGTGAGCTCTTCAGAAATCATTTAATAATTAAAATAGTGAAAATTCCTTTTGAAGGATCAAAAACATTAAGTTAATTTATATTGTCTGCAAAAGAATTACTTCCATTACTCTTTTAGTTTATCTATTATTAGAACAGAACTCTTAAGCTGAAATTGAGTGCAGACAATTATTTCTATTTAGGCAATTTTTATAAGAGGCAAATTCTTTGTTAGAATTGAGTGTGCACATTGAGGAAAGAGAAAATTGCTTATGGCAAACTTCAGCTTGAGATTTTAGGAACTGATTGATGAGATTAGATGATGTCACATCTGTTGAATGTGTATCCAATTGAATGCCTGGTAACTTATACTTCACACACCCAAGAGGTGCTTTATTGGACAAATATCAGCTGATTATCCTTTTTGATTTTATGAGCCACACATCAAGAATAACTAGTTATCTTGCTTTTTCTCTGCACAACTAAATGGGAAAGGGAAGCTTTAATAGAAATATTGATTAGGGAAAAATATGGCTGAGTAACGATGAAAACAAAAAACAAAATAGTAGAAAACTATGCAGCCTTGATTTATTTTAATTGAAGTCAAGAAGATAAAGATTCACACTAAATAATTCATTTACACCTTAGATTTATGTTTGATTTTTGGTGTAATACTTATTCCTGTAGCAATGAAGGCAAGAACAATTTACAATAAAGAGATAATCAAAAACAATTTATACCCTACTCAAATGGTCTGAATTGTTTTGTTCTCATTAAACAAAGAACTTATAAAAGATAAATGTTTAAAATCAAATTTAACAGAAAAGCTTCATGTAAACAAACTTAAAATCTTAAACATGTAACTCAAATGCAGGGATTTTGAAGAATTCAGATGTTCCAATAGTTAATTATCAGATCTATACAAACACCTACCCCAATAGACAACGGTTTCTCTTCAGTAATGGACGGATTGGAGGAAGGACTGACACTTGACCTGGTCGAGGATGATCGATTGTCACAATTGGACTGGTTCGTAGAAATTTTCCCTTTTTCTTTGAATTGTTTCAACTGAAAAAAAGTAAATGGTTACATTGGGGGGGGAAAAAAAACAAATATAATTATAGAAAAAATTCCTTTAAAAAAAAAAAGAAATAAGATCTTCTACTCTGGATATTTCTAATTTTAGTTTTCTAAAAATACTTTTAGAAAAAATCTTTTTTCGTTGTTTTCTTTATAAAACACAATAGATAAAAGAGAAAATTTTAATGAAGATGAAGAACTGGAAATACTGAACACTCCCATTTCCTATTGATTAAATATATTTTAACTAGGGTTTTGTTTAAATGGCTACCTATCTGATGCAACATAACCTTAAATCCAAAGTGGTTTAAATTACAAATTTTAATCAAGTGATGTTAGAATTCTACATTCAAGACAAGCCAAGTTCATGGAATTGTGAATGTGGCTGAGTGCGTTTAAGTGAGCATCTTAGTTTGTTAGCCATTGTTGTTGTGGTCTGAAAGAATTAAGAGACAAGAAAAAGAGAAACCAGTGCCAAGTTAGAAAAACAAATGCACAAAGAGAAGAATTAGAAAAGAAGACACTGCTTACTTAGAAGAAATCAGTTCTTGACTTAACATCTAAAAGAATATTGGTTAACTTGAGAGAAAACGCCACAAAATTCAATATGCTAATTTACAACTAGAAAATTTAAAAGATGAAATTGGTCTGAAAACTTATTTTCAGTCCATATGCATAAAAAAAAACTGCCGTCATTGACTGTCCATAGCAACAGATGGTACAAGAGTTTCTTTTAGGCCACGGTTGGTAATTGTAGTCATCAATTATGGAAAGTGGGGGGGGACACTGACATTTATTTGCTTGTAGACAATAATCCCCTGCTTCAAGTTGATTTTGTTTAGACAATTTAAACCAGAGTGAAAACAGATTGTTTCCTAACATAGTTTTCACCTTACGACCATCTGTCACCAGTGTTTACGTGTCTTTAGCAGAAAAGAAATGCAACGGATGTGAGGTTGAAGGAAATGGTTTAAGAAAATGACCAAAACAAAATGTGAAACCATTCTTGGGTCAAGAAAAAAGTAATTGGGTTGGGTGGTTGGTTTTATGGCATATCAATCACTGTGGGTCATTTAATGCTAAATTTAGTTTATTTATATATATATAGGACTTGTAAATGTCTATAAGGTAGAGCTTATTTGCTTGCACACTGCAAAATAATTCCAGATAGTACTAAGACAATGATTTCCATTTAGTAGAGGCAATTTTTTTGCACAAAGTTAAAAGGTAGCATATATTGATTACAGATCAATCTACATCTTTGATAAGAGACCAATTCTTTTCAGGAAATTTATTATATGAGTGATCAATTTTTGTAAATAGTTCCATTGTACTCTTAATGCTGTAGAACTTTCTTCAAATGTTTGTAAGGTTTGTGCATTCTATCAGTATATGTTTTACTGTGTATTGGTTTCTACAGGGACATTTAGGAGGAGGCTCTCATTCTACTATGAAAAAGTGAGTCAGTCCAATGCATAGCCGAGCAAGGGAGGTTTCTTCTCTTCTTGTATTATTAAAATTTGGTTTCCTTTCTTTTAAAGTGGGTTCTATTTGGTAGAGCTTGTTGTAGGTATTTTTGTCCCATAGTTGTTGCCATTTTTGTGTCATTATTTTTTTGATTTTATGCTTTAGGTCAGTATATGGGATTTGGGAGTTTTCGTTAGATGTCATGTTAAGTGCAGCTTTTGCTAAGGAATCGGCTATCTCATTTCCATGAATTCCAATATGACTTGGGATCCAGCAAAATGTCACCTTTTTATGTCTCATGGAGTTGATTTTGTTTAAAAGTTTGACAAAGGGTTTTCCAGTTTTGTATTTTTTATAGATTGTAAGACAGAGATGGAGTCAGTATGAATGATGAATTTTTGAAGTTGCTTGTGTAAATCATCTACAGTGCTAATTTTATTGCATAGATTTCTGCAGTAAATATGGAGGCTTCCTTTGGAAGGTATTTTTTCATCATTTTCTTATTGAAAACTGCTCCACATCCAGTTCTATTGCTGTCTTCGGAGCCATCTGTGTAAATGTGCAAGTAGTCTGGGTATTTTTCCTGAATATTGAATAGTTTTTCTTGGTAGGTTAATGGGTAGGTTTTATTTTTAGCAAGCTTGTTTAAACTTAGAATAATCACAGGCTGCTTAAGTAGCCAGGGTACTGAGTTTAGTTGAACAAAATCATGGATGTTTTTGATTGAAATAACTGTGTCTTCCACTATGGGTTTCATAAGGAGACCAAATGGTTTCATGGCCTTTTCTTTTTGATCAAATAGTTTTTGGTGTTTGGGGTTGAAAATGCAGTTATAAGTTGGATTGGTTGGTTGGTTGCAATTTGTTTTTACTTTAGCACTGCAGACCTCATTTTTGGAATCTAAGTTTTAGTGGTGGTTCATAGAATTCAGAATAAAGACTCTCTACTGGGAATGTGTGAAATGCCCCTAAGACAAGTTTTAATCCTTCATAGTGGATTGTATTTAGTGTTTTCAGGTAGGATTTTCTGGTTGCCCCATATATGTAACAGCTATAACCAAGTTTTGATCAGATTCATGTTCTATATAGTTTTAAAAGGGTTTGCTTATCTGCACCCTGATCTTTATGGGCTATTACACAAAGGAGTTTTAGGGTTTTGTTGCATTTCTCTTTCAGATATAGTATAAGTGGAATGAAAGTTAGTTTTATGTCAAAAATAACTCCCAGGAATTTATACTGGTTCACTAATGGAATTTCTGTTCTGTCTAGCTTCAGAGTTGGGTTGTTATGCATTTTCCTTAATTGACAAAAATGCGCACAGTGTATATTTTGTTTTAGAGATCTTTAAGCTGTTTATGGTAGCCCATTTGTTTACTTTGTTGATGCCCTGTTGTAGTTGATGCTCTGCTGTACGCATATATCTGGATGTGGAGGTGATACAGAAGTCATCAACATACAAATAGAATGCTATTAATTTTGATGTTGAAGAGGGTTACCGACAGTATACTCCCCTGAGGGACACCCTCTTCTTGATTTTTAATGTCCAACAGGGTTGAACCAATTTGAACTCAGAATTTCCTGTCCAAAAGAAAAGATTTTATGAAGTTTGGTAGTCTGCCTTTCAATCCCATGTCGTGTAGGTCTTTCATGATCCTATACCTCCAAGTGGTCTTGTATACCTTTTCCAGATTGAAAAAAATGTCTGGAAGGTAATGGTTTTGAATGTTTGCCTCCCTTATGGAGGTTTCCAACCCGACCACAGGATCCATTGTAGATCTTTGGTTTCTGAAGCGACTTTGAGAGTTGGTGAAAATATTATTTGATCGTTTATGTAAGGGGATGATGGTGACTAGTTTTCCATGATTCTAGCATATTGCCATTTTTCCAGGTGTAATTAAATGTATTTAATAGGTAGTCTAGTGATTTGGGAGATAGTTGCTTAAGAAATTTGTAATGGATTTCATCTGGGCCTTTTGCAGTGTTGTGAGATTTTTGTATGGCTTCTTTTAGTTCTGGTAACATGAAGAATCCATTATAGTTTTCAGTGTTATCTGTATTGAAATTTAGCCTCTGTTTTGCCTTTGTAGTTGTAATATTCTGTGTTAGTGTTATCAGAGGAGGAATTTGCTGAGAAGGCCTCAGCTAGTTTATCGGCAATATCTTTAATATTTGTGACCTCTTCATTATTTTTAATGAGGTATTTGATCGTAGTAGGTTGGTTTTTCTCAGCAATTTTCCGGATCATTTTCCATACTGTGGTAGTTTTGGTAGAGGAATTAATTTGATTTACATAATTTTGCCCAACTAGTCTTTTTGGCCAGCTTAATTGTTTTCTGGATCATTGCTCTGAACAATTTGAATGAGTTTAGGTTACTGGTAGAGGGTTCTTTATTGAATTTGTGCAGGGCAGCATTTCGCAGTCAGATTGCTATTTTACATTCATTATTAAATTAGGGTGTGTTGCATCTGTTTGATGGAGAAGTTTTTGGTATGGTTTCATTTGTTATTGCAATTAGTATTTGTGTAAAGTGTTTTATTGGGTTTAAACTTTTTGAATTTTGGACCAGTCTCGTATTGCACAATGTTTTAAATTGTTGCCAGTCGGCCTTATTTGTTTTCCGGCAGGGAGGTCTGTCATTATCACTGATAGATTGAGTAATTTCTATTATAATGGAGAAATGGTCACTGCCACAAGGATCATCATGAACCTTCCACATATAATCCATGTAGCTTGAAGGATCAGATAGAGTGATATTGATAGCAAAATAGGAGCCGGTATATGGATTGAGATGTGTTGGAGATTTATCATTCAAAATGCATAGGTTATTGCTATTATTTTTTCCAAATCTTTACCCTTTTGGTTAGTTTTCAGACACACTCATATGGTAGTATGACTGTTAAGGTTATATGACTGTTATGACTATAATAGGTGGGGTTTAGGGATTTATTTTATTAACTTGTTAAATTTAATATCATCAATGGAATCATGTGGTGAAATATAGATTGAGCAGATATTTATTGTTTTTGGCAATGTTGTTTTGACAGCAATTATTTGGAGTTCACTATCTATGGTCATTTGGTATTGGGGTATGTCTTTCCTAACTAGGATCAATACACCTCCAGAAGCTCTCCGTCCATCTTTGTGTAGGTGATTGTATGAATTGTAATTTTTAATGTTTTAACTGGTTGGTATCCTTGAGAAATGTTTCTTGAAAGCATACAACTTTAGGGTTATATTTATCCAGGAGTATTAGAAGTTCTTCATAGTTGGCTCTAATCCCTCTGCAGTTCCATTGTAAAATTGAATTATTTTGCAGTTTTGTTATGTTAAATTAGATTTATTGTTTTTCTTAAATGAATTCCATGTTTATATTGTATAGCTCTTCCATCTCCATTCTTTTTATCAAGCTAAATCTATTTTTGTTGATGGTTCTATAGATTGCCTTGATAAATTCGACAATTTTTGTTCCCATCAGGATGAAGTTGGAGTATTGTCTATTTTGGATTGTGGGAAACGTTCTGCCTTATCATTGTTTGGTTCAGGGTTTGATGTATGATTTTTCCCAAGGTTGTCAATTTTAGAAGTAGGAGAACGGCTTGATGATCTCTGCAACTTTTGTTTCTTAGGAGAAGTGGTTTGTGTCTGTGCTGTGGTTTTTGTAGTTGTTTTAGTGGAGGATTACTTTCGGTAGTTGGTGTTTCTGAAGCTCTAGTTGTAGTATTTTTGTCAAGTTCAAGCAAGGCTTTTATCTTATTAATAGAACTATCCCAGTGACCCAGATCCAGCTGAATTAGTGTTTTGAGAAATTCTTCATATTTGTTCTGTTGTTTTTTTTCTTGTTGAAGTGCTTGAGAATAAGTGGTAGTGTTAGATCCTACTAAGCATCTTCGGTGCTTCTTGGTAAGGAATGTTATTTTTGTACTTTGAAATAATTTCCTTTTCTCTTCTCCTGCTGTCACAAAATCTTGCGTAGACCAGATGGTCACCACCATAGTTAGCACATTTATTGGGAAATTCACATTCATTCATGTGATGGTCAGGATCTTTTCAGCCACATTTACCAAACACCTCTCGTCCTCTACAAGTGTCTTCATGATGTCCATATTTTTGACATTTATAACAACTTAAAGATTTAGGCACAAATTCTTGACCCTCCCCATGGTATAGCCTACTTTAATTTTCCCTGATATTTTCAATGCATTAAATGTCATTATATTGTTTGTTTCTATTGTTTTACCATCTTTTTTTATTGGAATTCATTTAACATCTATGACACCTTGTTTTTTCAACTCTTTTTTAATTTTTTCTGTTGTGCATAGAGATAGTTCTTTGCTTCTTACAACCCCCTTGCTTCTGTTCAGGGATTTGTGAGGGTATGTTTTTACTGGAACATTGTGGAACAGTCATTTTCAGTAGAAAATCTGCATGTTTCTTACTTTTCTACTTCAACAAGCAGTGTTCCATTTTTCAATATCCTGACAGATACAGGCGTTAAATTGCTTAATATCACCTATAAAGGGAGATAAATCTTGGAAAGGGTAATTCCACTTCATTATCTGAAGAAGAATCAGATTCCATATAGTTGCATTTAAGTTTTTTGTTTGTAGGAGAGGCCATGAGTGTTTTTATGTTTTTCGCTGGTCCCATGCTCCTTCACCCACCACAGAGGCCAACTTATGTTAGGAATAAAAATGAGGGAAACGTTTGCCTTGTCTGAGATGATAATACAAAACCAGTATACTCATGCCAAGAGCATGATTCTGAGCTTTTGTCGAACACACGACAATCTAATATTGGTCAAAAATCATATCTCTCAACATGATTGGCTCTCAGTCCCTGCCTTCTAGCATGTATAATAGAGGGTTGGGTATAGTTTTGCAAGAGCATATCGATAATTCTACACAAGCAGATTGTATAACACGATCGGGATAAATTAAAAATAAATATATGTGCTAGGGCATGTCAGGACCAGCCGATTGATAGAATCGGGCATTTCCAATTGTCTGTCTAAACCCATATAAGGGCCAAAGTGGAGTGTTGCAATGCCATGGCTACTTTTTCCAGGGTCATGGATTGCTCAGCCACTAGGATCCTGTCTCCAGGCATTACAGGTTGCCACCCACAGCCAACAGGTAGTGCCCGGGGGGGGGGGGGGGTCTTACCTCTCTACAGAGGTGCAGTTGGCATATTCTAGTGCCTCATCTAACAGGGTGCTTGACCCCAGTTTGGGGGTTAACTATTTGCCCATAGCTGGGACCCTAACAGGTGCTACCACCTTGCGTCTGGGTAGACCTGGGAACAACAGTAATCAAGAGGTAGTTCCATGCTTTTCACAACCTCCCAATGAGAAGCCTTGCTGCCAGATGCAGTTTACCGTCATACCCAGGACCCTAAGATAATTGGGGGTAAAACAAACCAGCAACAAATATTGGTGAACCATACCAGCATCAAAAGCATGAAAAAACTGAAGTTAAACCAATTTGTGAGAGCTACTAAAAAAAATAAATAAAATAAATGTCAGCTAACACACAAAATAGAATTTTTTTTTTTTAGCCTCTTTTTGCATTGATAAAAAATGTCTAGACTATAACTTAAACTACTGCCTTGGATTTCAGATAGTAGTTCAAGCTGCAATTCAGTAACAAAAATAACCATAAAGTAAGTATCTTTTTAACAGCATAAAACACTTGAGGTAAATATGAACTTTTCTGGTAAGTTTGTTTTGGTATTAGCTATAAAATTAATGATCAAATTTTAAAGACTTCAAATTCTTAGTTTTCAAACAAAGCTATCCAAAAATGTATTGACTTTTAAGAAATAATAAATTTCTGCCACTAACCTAAATGAATAAAATAAAAATGCTGGTCTTTTAAAAAAAGATTAAGCATTATAAGATCAATTTAATTCAATAAAAGAGGTGTGCAAATCATTGAACATTAATTATTTTAGGTATTCATTTAAAAAGGTTGGTTGAACATTTTTAGTCAGCAAATTGAAATCATATTTTCTATTAAAAAATTGCAGTTTGTATCCATAATAAATACAAGTTAAATTATTTGTTAAGAATAAAAAGAATTTGTATAAAGATCAAAAAAATCATCAAGTCTAAAGTACTTAGACTAGAATTGAAGATGACTAATAAGCTAAGTGAATTGGTATATCTAAAAACCTCACTGGTGAGAGTTGTACCAAGGCAGACTTAGATAATCTCAAATGATCAATGAAACATCTGCAAGTATAATATTAAGAGCAGAAAAAGATGAATAAGTGCAGTGTAACAAAAGTGAGCAAAAGTCACAAGTAGCATTAAGGGAAGGAAGAGGAGGAAAAGCAGATTTGAATTATCATCAATAGAGAAATTATCAACACTCCAATCAACAAGGTCAAAAAAAAAAATAAAAAGCATCAGAAGAAGAGTCTATAAAACTTTGACTAAAAATATTTTCTATTCAATAATAACCACCCAATATTTAAGCTATGTTCTTGCACACAAAAAAATACTTTTTAAATATTAGGTTGAAACAAATGTTAATTTTGTGTTGTATGAGTGCAAATATTTATTTTCATCTTTTATTTATATACATGATTTCAATGTTCTGTTTTGCCTATTACAGGTGCTAAATCTTTAAAAAAAAAATAAATAAATAAAAATAATTTTTTAAAATTATAATAATAATAATTGTTGTTGTTGCTGCTGTGTGTGGTGTACCAAAACCAAGATGAATAAATGAGATTTTTGTGTTTGTTACGCTCCATAAGTTCAAACTCAGTCTTTTATTTTATTTTATTTTATTTATTTATTTTTTTTTGTCAAAGCTACCTACAACATCAATAATGTATGGCTTGTATATTTCTAGTCTCAAAAGCTTGTTACTGGTGATCTGCAAATTAACCCCTAGACATCATGGTTACAAGTTGTCATTTGACAATGAAGAATTAAGAGTAGCCATTGAGGATCATTCAAAAACAAACAGTTAAGCATCAATAGACATGTGAGAGAAATCAAAAAAGTGAAGAGAGTATCTAGGATTTTATTGATAGCAGTTTACAGTTTGACACTTGGAATTAATTTATTTGAAATGACATTTTTCTTTATTATATGCTTACTTTTCATAAGAACTGGTTTCTGTCTAACAATCAGAAACATGGCTTTTGCTTTCGACCAAGAAAATTGTACCTCTCTCTCAACTTTTCCAAAAGATTCTTCTGGTTGTATTACTTGGTGGTACACCAAGTATTACAACCACATTATAACTTCTTATGAACTGACCCTAACATCGTAGCAAAGTCCTATTACTGTGATTTAATATCGATATATTGCGACCTACAGCCGAATAAGATAATATCTACCTCATATTTCACAAACCAAGTAGCAAAAAAATAAATAAAAATACTGACATAATAAGGCACTGAGGTTTTGCTCTACCTCCCTATTCACCAGAACTATTCTCTACCTATTACCATTTTTTTCCAAGTGTTGTAGATGCATATACAACAATAAGCGTACATCAACGCAAACCAAGCCATAAATATCTTCCTACATTCTCGGGAGTCTTGTGACATGAGCATTTTTTTAATGATGAAATAAATTTACTGTTGAATTTTTTCAGCAACATGGTGCCAATTCTAATGACACTTTGATTAATAAATTTATGTTTGAGCAAAGTTATGGTATTTCACAGTTAGTGATTGAAAATAACCAGTTTTGTTCCAACCTAATATTTAGTGAAGAGGAGAAAGTCTATTTGTATATGAACTTTGGGATTTACCTTCATATGAAACAATGAAAAACTTTTAATTTCAGAACAAGAGCAAAAACAACTAAATCAGTTTTTAGCCAACCAATTGCATACAATTGCAAAGGATACTGCTTCAAATAATTTTATCAACCATTGATTGCTTAATGCTGAAAATATTTGTAATGATTCTGACAGGCAGTGTGGGGGGAAAGTGTACATGAGAAAAGTGAGACATTGAAATTAAGTGCTGAACTACTCAAAACCAAATATATGTCTCCCATAACTTTTGTTGACAAACCAACTTCAGTAATGAGTCTTATAAGTAACAAGTCTTATAAGTAAAGGCAAATGTCTCCTGAGGCAATAACTGGTATTGTATACTTTCCCTTGTCAGCAATTCCACTTTATCCAATTTAGAATCCCCCCCCCACACACACACAAAAAAAAAAAAAAAAAAAAAAAACTTCGCTTAATGGTAAGTCCCTGGCTACTTTTATCTGGGAATTTTCAGACAAGTGAGTATTCAAAAAGTTTATTACAAAAGATGAAAAACACATTTTAATGTTTTTATTGAAAGGTAACAGATCAAATTTGGATAGACAAATTCATATATTCCAAATGAGTTGGGAGTTTAACTTAATTTTCACAAGGCTAAAATAATAGTATTTTGAATAATTTAAAAAAAAAAAAAAGCTTCTTTGATTTTTCATAAAAACATTGAAATAAATAATCAAGGAATTAGAATAATTCTAAAAACAGCTTACAAATCATCCTTTTAAAAGGAAGAATATTTATAAAAAAAGAAAATAAATTCGTAACAATTCTATTTACAAATTAAAAGTTTTCTTTAAAAATGTTAGGTGACATATTTAGAATTGATCACTTCTTTTGGCTCACATACAGAGCAAAAGATTTCACAGTTGTCACATTGTTAAACATCTGTTTCTTTATTTCCTACACAAAGGCTTTCTTTCTTCAAGATAAGTTATGCAAGTAGACCGATATATATAATGCAACTACGTTGCAATAAAAAGAAAACAAAAGGAGGTTTACTTCTATATTTAAAACAGAAACTGACACTTCCCTGTTTAATCTGAGCCAAGATGATCAGAAATACTTGGAGTATTTTTCATTTACCAGTATGGAAAATAATTCATTCCTCTGACCTAGTAGCTTCAACAGCTCAATGAGAGAAAAATTAGCTTGTAACACATTCAATAAGTCCAAACACAAGCTAGTAACATCACATCATCACGAGTAGAGTCAGTAGAATTTTCTCCAGTCAAAGTGAGGCTCTACATTTTGAATTGAGACTCAAGCTGCTCACTTCAGATTTCAAGTGAAACTTGTGTGTGTGTATGTTAGTATGTATGTATATATTATATATTGTAAGAAAGTTATGGAACACGTAGGTTATAAACCCACTGTTCATGCATTTATTCATTAAAATTTAATTAACCAAAAAATACCTCATTCACATAAAATAATCCCCCTCCAAAAAGGTAATTAATACCCATGTTTAATCCTCAAAATAAAAAAATGAACATCGTATAAATAAAAGAAAATAAACTCACACAACATTAATACCAACTTTATTCCATCCACTCATAGATAGTAGTAAAATAAAAAGTATCTACCCTTTCTTAAAAAACCTTACATCCCAATATAAGAATTACCCAGACAAAACTAAAAAGTGACTTGTCCAAAACTAAGCTACTCTGCACCCCTCTCCTAACCCAAGGCTCTAAACTCCCACCACATTCACTTACATATCATATTACCAAAAGTAAATCATTTTCACCATTTATTTTTCATTTCAACTTATCACCAGATGAGGAGCAAACGTAGCTCTGAAACGAAGATTTTTGTGTAGTGATACTATGCTTTTATAAACCATTAACAACCATAACAATATATATATATATAGAGAGAGAGAGAGAGAGATAATCCATTACTAAAGAGGTTGTAAAAATGATCGATTCGTTGTGCTGCTTCAGAAAGTATCTGAATCCCTATACCATGTTTACTGAGTCAGATCAATTCAGAAATGGAGTATTGTCATCATATCTGAGCTGGAGCTGCCCATTTAGCACTTTCCATCCTTGACAGACTCCAAAAGTCTTCATGTGGCCTTTGTGCGAGATTAATTACTTTTGCACCCCCACAATCCCCTCTCTTGCATAAGCCTCTCAAATATATCACCATCAACGTTTCCATGGAATATATTCTGACAAGCCACATCCCTTAGTTTAACCTGTCCAGACCTTTAGAGTTAGAATCCACCAATGCTACATACGCAGGGTCAAAACATTCTTATTTCCTTCTTATATTTCATTGGTAACACAAAGTTCCACTTAGATTCTTCCCAAGAAGTGTTATTTTGTGGAACTCTCAAAAGGAAGCTTCTTCACTCAATACACACTTAACCTCTTCAAGTTTAGGGTCAACCATAATCTATCCTATATCTCCATATAATCTGCATTTCTTCTCTACAACAACCTCCTTCAATAACTTGAGTGGCTATTGGGCATTGGATTAGATAAACAACAGTATAAAAAAATTGACCTTTGTTGATAAACATAGTCATACTG
This sequence comes from Ascarosepion bandense, assembly GCA_037127315.1. Lineage (NCBI taxonomy): Eukaryota > Metazoa > Mollusca > Cephalopoda > Sepiida > Sepiidae > Ascarosepion > Ascarosepion bandense. The sequence continues at coordinate 777,486 of JBBBDQ010000509.1, read as the reverse complement.
CTTGACCAATAACAACCAGTGAAAATTTTTTTACCAAATTTTTTTTTCTTGCAAGCTATTATTTATATTTAAAAAAATGTTTTCTTCCTTCTTCAAAAGCCCAATATATTAAGAATAAAGTTTTTAGGGGGCATGCTTATCCACTTTTAATTTTAAATTAAAACATTATTTCAAAATCTGTTCAGTGTAAACAAACTAGAATTGTTCTACTCTTTCAAAATTCTCCCCTTCTTAAATGGCCATCAATAAAGTTGGTGTCAGATATAAAAGGCTGCTCACACAATTTTCTTTTCAGCAACTGAAAAATTGACTTACAAACAAAAGAAGAAACTTAAACAATCGTCATAAGCTAAGCTTTCAAATTTCCTGCAAATGTCTACAATCATTGCAAACAGATGTCCATTGAGAGAATTATCACTGCTGCTTTTGCTTCCAGCAGAAAAGATGTCCAAGAGAATACAAACGAGGTCAGCTCCTCTCTGGAATGATGAGAATTCAATTAACAAATGCATATTTGGATATTTCTTTTGTTTTTTAATACTATTAGAAATCTTACAAGTATTTTCATTGTTAAGGGTTATATAAAATAAGACAATCATCACCAAAGCAAATAAACAGCTCACACTTTGATGACAGAGTCAATTCCCAACAAAGAAAATGTTAAAATGAAAAATTCTTCAGTCAAAATTCACAATCAACTACAACCAAACAAGTTATTTTTTAAATCATTACAATGAGAAAAATACAGCATTTATTATTATTTTGTGAAAAGTAAGGAGGTCGAGTCGTATACAATTTATCACTGGACAGCTGTTTATTAAATGTTAGTTTTATCTTCTTCCCCTCTTTCCCAATTTGAATTCAGTAAGAAAACAAACTGGGTAGTTGTCAACAAAAAGAAAATCCCAACATGTGAGTTACAAATGGAAAATAGCAAAATCAAACAAGTACAAAAATGTTTCATTATCCAGCAAATGTTTATAAATTTTAAAGGTACATTGCAACAGTGAAAGCTAAGCAAAGTATTAAGGAGGAAAATTTAGTTAGAAGCAAAAAAGAGTGCTGAATTGTTATGCATTATTGAGCCTTCTATATGGCGGTGAATGCTGGACTCTCACAGATGATAAAGAGACTTGAGACAAGAGAAATGTGATTCTACAGAAGGATGCTAAAAACATGCATTGAATACATGAGCAATGACAAAGTTTTAGAGAAAATGGAAAGAAAATGACACTTATACCTAACATGAGGAAGAGTTGAAATTTCTAGAACACATGAGAAAAGAGCTTAGAAAAACTTAACCTTGACTGGGCAGACTGAGAACAAAAAACAATTGGGAAGGATTGACTGATTATTTATCAGAATATCACAACCCGTGTGTGTCATTTAATGCTGAAACTGGATTTTTTTTTTTTCAGAAATGTTTCAAAACTTTTCAGGTGGCTGTAAGGTTTTTTAAAATTGTTTTCAAAATATCACAAGTTGTATGGTTCAAAGTCTAAGCTCTATTTTCTATAGAAATTGGAAGTATTTTATCTTCTTCAGATATCCTATTATTTGAGCAGCAGGTACATTTTTGAAGAGCATATTAAGATTTTGTGCTTGTTAATAGTTGCTACATATTTTTTTGTTCTTGCATTCTATCAAGATATGCTTGATGGTGACAAATTGGTTGCAGTAAGTACACTAAAGTGTAGTTTATTTAGATAGTAGGGACATTTTTGGAGAGCATATTAAGATTTTGTGCTTGTTAATAGTTGCTACATATTTTTTTGATCTTCTTACATTCTATCAAGATATGCTTGATGGTGAGAAATTGGTTGCAGTAAGTACACTAAGGTGTAGATTCTGCTATATGTGTGTGGGGTCTATCATGTGAGTGTGTCCAATTCTTATTCTGTTGAGCACTATGCCTTGTCTGTGGGTTAGCAATGACGCTATATTCTCCTTTTTTATTGTCAGCTGATGTTCAGGATGTGCGTTGTGATGCAGTGGATATCGGCTTGGAACGAGAAATCGGAAAGCCGTGTTCAAAATCCAGAAGAATTCGTTGCATTCACTTACGTGCAAATACCCTTGGGAAAGATATTAATCTGTCTCTTCCCTCCAGTTATGGGTTAAATAACAAGACAGATTGGGTTCTATAGCCTTGGCTGGCAACCAGTCTACCGCAGAAAGCAATGGCAACCTACTGCGGGATAATGACCTGCCCAGTCAGTCATGTCTCTTTTGAGGCATAATTGCCCAAAGTGTGTATCACGTATGGCACTTAACTGACTGATGTTCATATAATTTGTTTAGGGATACTGTTTGCCATTTTCTTTTGATTTATTGTGTAATTTTTTTATAATCTGTATATCAGAGTTTGATGTCGGTTATTTTCATTTCCGCTGCCTTTTTTGCCAGTGTGTCAGCTTCATGTTTTCTCTTGATGCCTATAAAGCTAAGAATCCAAGCCAATATCATTGTTTTGTGTTTTAATAATTGATGACAGGTTTTTAGGATTTCTTTAATATAACGATGATTTGTGTTTTTCTTCTTTTTTTAATTGCTGTTAATCTTGATAGAGACTGAGAATATTATAATGTTTTGAATGTTCTATCATTTTAAGTGAAATTTTAAATGGCTTGTGGTTCAGCTGTATAAATGGCTGCATTACTTGGTAAGCCTGATTTGTTTATGAATTTAGCTGTTTATGGCTAGTGCACCTATATTATTCTAAGATTCTTTTATCAATCTATGTAGAATGGTTTATAGTCATGATATTTCTCTCTTAATTCTTCATACATTTGTTGATTTTCTTTTTTTCTTTGTGTCAATGTCAGGTCAGTGTTAGATTTAGAGATTTTCCATAGAGCTACCTTAATTATTATGACTGATGTTACATTATAAGGATTTATTTGTTCTAATGCTTCGTTAATTCAAAGTCCAAGTGAAAGGATGGTTGTTGGTTTATTTCTATAGAACTGGATATATTGAGGGTCAGGTGTTTTTTACTATGTTAAGTTATTTGGGTTGGATCATAGTTTTAATGTATATTGGCGGGATAATATTTCACATCTCATATATATAGGTGACTCATCGGGTATTATTTGTCTTTCTATATGTTGTAGTATGTTTGTAAAAGAAACTATTTGTTCTAGTTCATTGGGAATTTCGATGTTGATTTGGGATGAGCAGAGTTCATGGAATTTTAACCAGTTAGCTTTGTGTATTTGCCATTTTAGATTCCTTTCTTCTGGCATAGGCTTGCTTATATTTAGGAAAATAAGTGATCACTACCACAATGGTCATCATGAACTTTCCAGTGAAAGTCCATAAAAATTAATGGGGAGCATATGGTTAGGTTGATAGCTGATGTTGATCCGTTCCCTGTGTGTAGATATGTGTGCATTTTGTTATTAAGAATACATAGATCAGGTGATTCCAGTCGAGATTCTATAATTTTACCAGTTTAGTTGGGGTTCCTATAAACCCACATTTTGCTATATGCATTAAAATCTCCCATTAGTAGAAAGAGTGTGGGGAGTTTCCCTATGATTTGTTTTTTTTTTTTTTTTACTATTAGGGCATGTGATCTCTGTGGTTAGCATCATTTTCCACAAAAGAACTTCCTTGTACATTTATTTTTACCATATCCATATCTTTGGAATTTGAAGCATCTTTATGGGTTTGGAATATGTTTCTCTTTTGGAAACTGTATAGCCAATTTTTATTTCCTGTAGTGATTTTGGGGCATCAAAAGTAATAATGTAAGTGTTAGTATCTATAATTCAATCATCTTTATTAACAGATATTCTTTTTATGTCCGTAATGTTTTTTGATAGAATTATTGTTCTTAATTTCCTTCAGGATGCACAGTGAGAATTCAGTGCTTCTCACCACACCTTTGGAGAAATTTAAAAGTTGGTGTGGATAGGCCCTTTTATATCATGAAATTTGGTCATCCTTAGTAGAGTCTCAGCATCATGTTTATCTTTCACTTCTATCATTAATGTATTATTTCTAGATTCTTTTTTTAACTGATTTTGGAGTTATCTGAGATGCTAAGATTTTTTTTCTATTACGAAAGGTGACAACTTTGTTATTAGTTTTTCTTCTATCGGTTCTATTACTATGAATTTAAAAAAAAATCTTTCCTATGCTTGATTTTCTGTATCACTTTCTGTGTCTATATCAATGTGTAGTCGCTTGGGTGATTTTGCGCTCATACTTTATTATTATTAATCACCTCAGAGCTCCTTATGGAGGAGATGATGAAGTGGGGAATATCCCATTCAATTCATTCCTCCAGGGCTATATGACTGGTATACTAAAACATGGAGAGTGTTCCAAGCACCTTTTATATCTGGGATCACCCACCCAAGTATCAGTTTTTCTCAGAGGTTGAAACAGCCATGTCAGATTCCTTTGTTCCCAGTTTGATTGACCTTACAGTTACCACTTACAAAGTTAGTTTAATGTTCAATATGCTAAATGTGAGCAAATAGTTTTTTTTTATTATTAATCATTTCACACCAAGCAAGGTGATACCGCCACTGATGTGCGGTGGACTACATAAGAGAATAAATGAAAGTTTAAGCAGGAGGAGAGCAAAGAGAAAAATGAACCAGTTACAGGATATGTCAAAGAAAGGATGGGGATACCAGTGTGAAGACAGTTGCAAGGGTAGAGTGAGAAAGGAAAAAAAAAACAAGATACACAAGGTGATGAGGAGACAACGAGAAAAAGACTGGAGTTAAGTGGACAAGAGATGGGAATTGACATTGCATTTAAATTCTTGGAGATTGTAGCTGTCAGGGAAGCAGGTATACGGAAGAGTTCCACAGGCGGGAAGCGCATGAAAGGAAGCTGCTGGTGTAGAAGTCAGATGGTTGATTTGTATATATGCAAGATGGACTCAGGTGGAAAAATACTTCCTGGCACGACACAAAGACCCAACCAACCTTCCTAGCAGTTAATTTAGCTATTTTGTTAGTTTGACTTAGGGCAACCAGCCAGTTGATTGGATTTGGCCTCTCCAACCACCCATCTAGCTCAAATAAAGGCCAAAGTGATGTATTGGAGTTTAGAAGTATATGTGTAGCCCAATTTCTAAAAACCTTAACCACCAGGATCCTCTCTTCGACATCATGGGTTACCACTCACAGCAAACAGGTAGCACCTTGGGAGACTTAACCCCTGCAGAGATGCAGTCAGCTAATCATAAGGCCCCACCAACAGTGGGCCTTTGGGAAAGATGCAAGAAAAAGGAAATTTTAATTTTGCAAATTAATGTTTCTCTAAATTTACACTTTGTGACTACTTTAAAAATAAACAATATAAAAAAAAAATGTGAAATGTGTTACTGTTCTTTTTTAGTAGTTTTAGAGACCATACTATAATTACCCCAGTGAGGATCGAACGCGCTACAAATTAATTATCCGTAGGTTCAGTTTGCATAGCTGTTGTTTCCAACATTATTTTTTGTTGGTTAATTACAATGTCATAATTAATTAATATTTAAAGAGAAAAAACTTAAAAGGTTTCAAACAAGGAAAATCCATGTTGAAATGCTGCCCTATTGTTTTAAAAAAATGCAAAACTAAAAAAACAAAAAGTAAAAAACTATTCAGAAATATTTGCTGTTGCTGCTAAAAATGTAAAAAGATCCAATTTGGTTATTGTAATCGTCGACAAAATTCATTTTCGCTGAATAAAGAATATTACGCGAAGAAAAAAGTAATTGTGGTCGGGGCACTAAGAAGTTTCAGTTACCCTGCTCCTCGCCGACACTCGTGAGTGTGGATCGGGTGGAGAAGAGGACCCAGAGCTCAATCAAGAACTACTATAGTTAGTATGATATAATTTTTAGTTCAATGCTACAGAAATGGAATTATTTTTAATGCACTAGTCTTGTCTATTACAGGGCCGAAAAAGAGACAAAAAAAATTTTGTGGGGAGGAAGAAATTTAGCCAAAGAAAAAGTTATCACATTGTTGGTGACAGGAACTTTTTTTTTTCCCCAGCACTTCCTTGCTTTGATAGTTGTCTTTTTTTTTTCTTTATTGTATTTTGTTAAAATAAAACCCTGTTAAAAAAATACTACAAATGGTAAAAATTTAAGAGGAGCCAAGAGCCCCCCGTCTGCTATGACCCTGCATGTATTGTAAAAAAAAAAATGTAAATTGTAAAATTTTGCAGTGATTTTATGATAAAAATTTACTTTACCGGAAAATCAATTCAACCAACCAATAATTAATAATATTTTTCAGTTTTGTTTTTCTTTTTAATTATTTTGTTTTACAAGCAAGCGGTTGGATATGTTAAAGAAAAAAAAAGTTACATCTAACTTAAAACCGACAAATGAAAACATGTTTTCTCCGAACTTTTAAGAATAAAATGAAAAAAAAATAGATCATCGGTCAACGTAAAAAAAAAGTAACAAAAAATAAAACAAAAATTCTGGTTTTGAAAGGAAAAAATCTTCAATGAACTGAAAACCACAAAAAAATGTGTTACACTTTTCTTTTCTTTTTTTTTAAAGTTTTCTTTTAATATAATTGTTTGGGTGAATAGTTGCCGAAATTAAACATTTTCAAAGTCTAGAAAAACGGATATTTCAATTAGGCTAGGAAATAAACAAACAAATGAAAAAAATGAAGCTATTTTTTAACACAAAAGTTAAGACTACCTCCCCGAAATAAGAAACATGTCTATGTGTGTAGACATAATTCTATCAAAGAGACGAGATTATTCATTATTTGAGGATGTAATAAAAAAAAATTAAAGAGTGTTTAACTGTTTAATTAAGGGAAGAAAAATTCATGCCAAAAATTGACATCGTCTGCATTTGATCCGCCCATCTTTAAAAACGGGGTTTCTTATATCGTTAACACTTGTAGGTCAAAAGCATATAATTTATAATAGATTAGTAGAATATCGTTAAATGGACATCATAAGGAACATATGGTTGAAAAATTTAACTAATTACGTAAAAGATGATGAAAAAAAGTTGAAGAGGAAGACAAAAAAAAGGTCATGTCACGTCTTGACGGTCGATAAGAGATTATCTTTATTTCGTTATAACAACAAGTACACGCATTACAATTATAATGATTAATAACTTTGTACTGAAATCCATTCGGAGAAAGCAACTGAAAAGGTCTTTACCTTTTTTCTTGCTGCTGCTATTTTATTTTTCCTAGATGCCGCAGGGACATCCACATCTGCCATATTGCGTGACAAGGAGAGACGCGATTCAACTTACTTTTCACCTGACACGACAACACACACTAGAACAGCATTCAACTTCCGGTCATATCTTCCCACAAACAAGACACAATTATAAAATAAATGCTACTGAAAAGCAGTAATAATTATTTTAATAATAAAAAATTCTTTTATTCATTTTTTCTTTTAAGAAAAACATAATTTTAAATATTTGTTGTATAGTGTTCAGAAGACTTTTATAAAACGTCACTTCCGTTCAGATTGAATGTAAACAATCAATGTTTTTTCTTAAATCGTTTCAAGGCGTAATTACGCAAATTACATTTAAGTTAAATGTAATTAGTGTAGTTTTGTTTGTCATTTATATTCTTTTGAATTAGAATGTTCATTCATTTATCTTCTCTTGACTTGGAATATTCACCCTAAAATTTTTCTATAACTCATCATCTGGTTCACAGTGAAAATAAAAAAAGCGGAACGTGAAAAGAACAAGAAATCCCTGCAAGTAAATTGTTGCCATAAATAAATTGGGCTTACTTGAAAAATGCTGCAACTTTCTGAAATATTGATTTTTAACGTCAAAATATAACGAAATTCCAACCGCAGGTATCAGAGAGTTTTCTTTATGGATTGAAGCGCCGTGTATTGTACGAAAAATAAATGTAAACTTAACTTTAAAAATTTCCTTTAAAATCCAATTTGTCCCAGAGATGTAAAAGTCTATCGCTAAATTTAAGGAATAACACTAACATAATTTTCTCAAAGTAATGCATACCTTTCTAGATACCGTCACTATTTCGCGGGAAAAACAGCATAATGAAAAAGCCACAAACTTAACGAAAGTAAAAAAGATTTTATCGTCAAAAAAATGTTGATGTTATTAAGATGAAAGGCCAAACTATTTTTTAATTAATTTTTGAAATCCTTGCAAAAACGTTCGAAATTTTGGTTAAAATCTTGTTTTGTTTACACGTCATCGCCGTGGCTAACTTTCAGTTTTTTTAACATTGACTTTTTTGCGCTTGTTTTCCGTTGAAGTTGAAAACACATTAATTTGGAAACTAGCTTTATAGCCCGGCGTTACTCGGGTGTAATGAAAGCTAAAACTAATCCATGGTCCTGGAGCTCAGACTCTTTTTGGAACGTTGGCACGAAAGACTAAGAAGAAGCAATAGTTGTTTCCAGTTAAAGCGAAACCGTAAGACTGAAAGAAAAATGAATGGATAAGTCAAATTTTGATTTCCTGGTATCAATATCAAATTTTCTGCACTATTGTAAGAACTAACTACATTACAACCTTGAAACTTCTGAATATCGTTTCTTATGTCTTTGTCTATGAATGCATGAAATTTGATTAAAATCGGACCACTCCTTCTATAACCCGATTTTTTTCGATTTTCGATATTTATCGGGGGTACGTCGAAACAAAAAAAAACTAGCTAAGAACATTCGCAGACGCATATAGTACAACTGTGTAAATTTTCAAGAAAATCGGTTCAGCCATTTCGGAGTCTATAGGTAACGGACACACATACAGACAAAGTTCCATTTATTTAAGTTTAGAGATTCTTGTCAAATAATTGTCCGATTTTAATGAAATCTTCAGGACTTATTCACAACTGAATGAAATTTTTTGAAATGTTTTTTTTTTAGAAAATTTTGGTAAAAATTTTTTTTTCAAATGTTACCACTCCACCACCACCACCAATTAATTTCATGAAATTTCGCACAGAACCTTTTTATTTTATTTATTGATTTTTTTTTTTGTTGTTGTTAAAAGTAGGAGTCTTTTAATTGTAAATCACCTACTTCATCTTTTCAAATTTACGCTATAACTGAAAATTTGCTCTGAATTGAAAAATAATGAATCCAATAAGACTATGACATTAGAAAAGCTATTAATTGCTTAATTTTACTATTACCTCATAGGCTAACGGGCGTAAAATGTTGTTTTCGTTGTTAAAGTGAAAGAAGTGTAAATAAACTTCTGTCTATTCCCTTCAGTTATGGGTTAAATAACAGGACTGATTGGGTTCTATAGCCTTGGCTGGCAACCAGTCTACCGCAGAAAGCAATGGCAACCTACAGCGGAATAATCTTCTGCCCAGTCAGTTATGTCTCTTTCGAGACATGACCGCCCAAGCGTATATCACGTATGGCACTTAACTGACTGAATGAGTTTAAATTCCACCCTGTCCTTAAAAAGCGCGCGAAAAAGTAAAAATAAAACCTAAAGAAATTCGGAAAACCAGCAGTGCACGAAGCATTTGTTTAAAAATAAATTTTATTTTTAACCAATAGTTTTTTGTTTTTTTTTTAAATTTTATACGCATTTATTAAATTTAGTTAATTGAATGAATAAAAAATCTGTATGCATCTTATAATTCTTATTCTTTAAGGCACTATAAACACAAAATTAATAAAAAATCTATTCTAAATTCTTAAATGTAAAAGAAAAACAAGACTAAGAGTAAATTTTAGAAAAGTTACACTAAAGTTTAGTGTAAAAGTATTCTTATGCGAATGAAATAGTTTTGTTTGTTATTGCATTTCTGAAATTTTTCTTAGAAGTTAGCATTGATTTTGTAAAAAAAATACCTGGATCAGACAAATATTTCAAGACAAAAAAAAACCCCGACTAAACGGGAGATAGAAAATTAGATTAATTTATATAATAATAATGTTCTTCCGATACTGAATAGTAGTCAGTCAAAGCGAGATAATTATTAAAATTTAATAATTAAATTATTTTATTTTTGTACATCCATAAAAAAATTGCTAGTTGCTAAATGGAAAAAAAATAACATCCATTAAAAAAAAAGGTTTGCAATCGAAAATGGAATTTAAAATTTAATTTTCTTTTATTCTTCAAACACTTTAAAAAATAATTTTTTAAACATTTTTATACTCTTCCTTCCTTATTACCACTATCTTTTCAAATATAAATTATTAAATAATAAATCGTACATAAAAAAAAGTGTTGGTTGAAAAAGGTAGCTGCAGCATTTTTCAGGCCAAGAGATACTTTTTAGTACTGAATGTAAAAAAAGCCGAAGAAACTGTAGGCCGTTGGGATGTATTTGATGATAATTTTAAAAAATTAAAAAAGTTAGATGATTTTTTTAGAGAAACAACGTTTATTGGCTATCTTCAGGTTAAATGAATTTATATTCGGCATCGGGCAGCTGTCGACCTTATTTTTATGAGCTTGTTAAGAGCTTGGAAATCACAAGATAGATACAAAAAAAATACAAAAATGTCTGATTTAGGTACCATCTGAAAAAGAAATATCAACTCACTCTCCGACAGAGGTATAATTACGCTCATATTTTTTTAACTTTTTGAATTCAACTCATGCAGCCTTTTTATTTTTAAAGTTGTCTTGCTTTGATAAAAAAAAAAAAACTGGAGCGTGACTTGCCGCATCTATTCTGTCGTAAACTCCACAGAGGTTTCATTTTAGTTTTATGGTCCTGGATACTTGAATATTTAATTATTAAATTGTTGACATTGTGTAATAAAATGCAAATTGTTATATACAAAACGCAGACAATTGATATATACAACATAAATCTTTCTTTATATAGCACAATATAATAATACAGAAAGATAAGGTGAAAGTTGTTGAAATTTCAAGAGTAAAAGTACTGGTGCATAAGAGAGAGAGAGAGAGAGAGAGAGAGAGAAAAAAAAAAAATCCTGGAAGAAGTATTTGTATGTGTGCATCCAAATATAGTAGCCGTCACTTAATGTGGGGGAAGTAAAGTACATCTTAAAATGTAGCAGTTGGTCGAACTATTTTTAGAAATGGTTAGATATGGGTTTTCTTGTTATTATTTGCTTATTTCTTTTCTTACATCCTGATTAAGAAAGTTTTCTGTTGTAGGTTGAAATATGGCTTTGTTTGCTCGGCAATTTTTATTATCCATCTATTTTTAGAGATGGTGAAATTTTGGTCTTTTGTTCTTATTTATTTTTATTTATTTCTCTAACATCATACTGCTATGTGTTCTTTTTTACTATATTTTAGTGAATGTTCTATTTTTACATCGACTATAGATGAAGGTATAGAATGTAGAAGTAGGGTGCGTGTTCTTTGGACATCCGGGTTACCAGTGAAGAAGTAAGGAGATGGTTATTGTGTTTTAAATTGGCCTTGTTTGAAACATAACCAAACTCCCTACAACTTGGGATTATTCGGTATCATCAGAAGGTTGGAGAATGGAATGTGTGGAAGAATAAAAATATACTTTTTGCATGTGAAATGTTTGTAATAGTCCTTGCAAGAGTAAGGTTATGTGTACGTAGGCAGGAACGAATGTGTGTATGTATTTATGAGCGTTGTCTTTTGATAGGAGTGTCTTTGAAGTTATCGCTCAGTATGAATGGTGAAAAGGAAGGAGGTGAGAAAGATAGTAAAAATAATAGTAACGATCGCTTGACGTTTGTCAAGGGTACGTGTTAATTACGCTCCTCTCTCTCTCTCTCTCTCTCTCTCTCTCTCTCTCTCTCTCGTTTTCTGGAGCTCCGAACAGGTCATTTTGTGATTCTGGCCTTTCTATTTTGTTGTTAGATGCTTCCAAGTTGTCTACTGTCCGAAAAACATTTCGCATTGAGGTGTGAAATTTTGCAAGTTTTGTGTGTGTTGAACAAAGTTTGTAAATTCGAGAAAGTTCGTTTATTTCTAACAAAATTGTCGCAAAAACAAAAATATATATGTATATTGGTTGGAAGCAACCACAGGAAAATATTCCAAACAGGTTCACCAGGCAAACCAAATTCTCGTCTTGATCTCTGATATACGTTGTTCTGCTCAAAAACGATTCCCCCTCAAATGAGCATACCGTGTTTTATGCATTTAACCTGACTACCATTATTCAGCCAACAAGCGCCCAGCAGTACCAGTCAATAAAAACGGTTACAAGCGACACCAATTCTAGAACCACGAAGGGCTGTTCGTTTCTCCGTCCGTCCGAAGCTCGTCGATTCGCCTTGCAAAACATTCAAAACATGCACCCAACTCTGACCCTTTTTGGGTCGCCGAGGTAAGTCACTGCTACAAAAATCAATGAGTCCAGTGCTTAGCATTTGAATTTTTAAATCTAGAACTTGTTTTGTTCACTACAAGGATACAAATCATCCAACAATTAAAACACAAAACTAAAAAAGTAAAATTGCACACACGCAAAATCGGATCAAAATGACGGAAAACATTTTGGAAAAACAAAACCAAGGCAAAATTCACAATCAACTTATACTTTCAAGTTTCAACCTTCTGATATTTTAAATTATGGAGACTTCGGTTGTGTCTGGCATAAGGCCAATTTGATAAACGTAGCCAAGGCCCCTACAAAGTCAATCTTTTCATAATTTTATGTTGTACCCGTTCTTCACCAGATCTAAGACGATCAGCTATCGATAATATTCCTTACGAACTGATGAGCATCTTACGATTGTAAAATTGTATTAATAAGTTTACTCAATATTTCAGGCTTTTCCTTTTCATCAGTTGACAAAACGGCTTGTTTTTTTGTTTTGATTTTTATTTATTTATTTATTTTTTGTCTTTTTGATTCATCATACTTTTTTGAGAATCTAGCACTGAAGATGACAATTTGGCAACAACTTCAGTTGTTAAGGTTGCAATGACGGAGGAAAACGTTGTTACTGAAGCGCCAATAATTGCAAGATAATTTTCTGTGCTTGATTCAAATACGAACAACATGAGAATCAACAATAAATCTCTTTTTTGGATAACAAACAATAATAATTTTAATTTTGTTTAAAATTATTATTATCGTAAGACATACAAAGCAATTTGTATTTTTTGAGATTTATGAATGAAGAGATTGTTTGTGAGTTAATAAACATAAAATTAAACAGTTTTTGTAGGACAATCTCTGTAAATTGTAAGCGTTTCTTTACAAAGTTGTCTTTCTTTGACCGTAATTTTTTTTTTCTTTTTTTTGTCAGAATAAATTAAAATGTTTTATGGAATTCTGGATAAAAATTTGTTTTATTGTTGAGAACTTTGACTGTGTAGTTAATGAAATCCAGTAAAAAAAAAAAATGTTTTATACATTCTGGAAAAGGTACTGGTACTCATTTTCGGTAACTTTAAAATTGAATTTTTAAAAATATAAATGTTTTCTTGAAACTTTTATTTTAGCTTTAGTTGAAAGATAAATGATTAAATTTACTATTTCCAGTAAGCAAAGTACTCTGGTGGATTTCAAACAGAAATTATATTCATTGGAATCTAAAATTTTGAGATTAAAAAAAAAATGTCCATTTTTGAACAATTGACACATTTGTAAAAAAAAAAAGAAGTTATTCTTGGTTTTAAAAATCATAAAACATAGATCTGTGGCACATTATTTTTGCAAAATTAGCAAATGTAATGTTAAATTAATCTGATTTACACAAATATTACTTATTTATAGTATGAAATTTAGGACAAAAACATTTATTAAACAGTGTGGATGTTTCTGACCTTTGTCCGTATTTGACATGATGACAGCTCGACAGATGCAAGATAACATAAGCGCATGGCGACCAGAATTGAAAAATTCTCCAAATTTTTTTCCTGTAATGGGAAGAAACCATGAAACATGACTTTTTAGTGTACACCATAAAATTACCATACAAAAAAAAACTTAAAATACGCAAAAAATTAAAACTATTTTAAAAATATAATGGCTCAATTATTTATATTAAACTTTTCAATTTTAGATTAGAAAATATAATCTTTACTTAATAACTTACCAACTTAACATCTACAAGTATTTAAAATATTTAATATATATATATATTTTTTTTGTATTTGATTTTTTTGCATGGTAATTTCTATGTGTACATTAAAAGATCATGTGCTTCACGGTTTCTTCTCCTTAGAGGGAAAAAGGGCAATTTTGTTCATTCTGACCACCATAGGCACTTACTTATCTTGTATCTGCTTGTCATCACATGTCAAGTCATTCAGGAAAGGTCAGAAAGATCAATACTCCGTGATTAAGAAATATTTTTATTTTAAATTTCATGCTATAAATAAGTAATACTTGTGTAAATCAGACTTTAATTTAACTTTTTTCTAAAAAATAGCGTGTCAATTTTATTTTTGTTAATTTTTTAAAACTGAGAATTAAGTTTTGTTTAAAAATGTGTTGATCGCTTAAATATGGCCCCCAAAAAATTTTTAATTAAAAAAAAATTTAAAGTTTTAGATTCCAATCAATACAATTTCTGTATGAAATACACCAGAGTATTTTGCTTGCTGGAAATAATAAATTTAATCATTTAGCTTTCAATTAAAACTAAAAATAAAACTTTCAAGAAAACTGTTTTTTATTTTTAAAGATTCAATTTAAAGGTTAGTTTGAATGGAAGTATCAACTAAACAGTAATGTTCAAACATTTGTCTTTAAAGCAAGATGTTTTAATGATACTGTCAAAAATTTGCGACTTTTAACCTTAAAAAGAAAATAGTATGTCAATCAAGAGCAGTGAACACTTAACCTAAGTAATCTGTTCGTTTTCTACAGTTATTTCCCCTCGTTTACTTTTCTAGTTAGTTGCTTGACAGCAAAAATCTTTAACAAGGTAGGTACCATCAAACATTTTTTATAAAAAAGAGCATAGCTTGATGAAAAAAGGCCCAAAACTTGATAAAAACAAAGTTTTATAGTCAAAATGTTTGTTATTATAAAAAGGAAAAAACAAAGTATTTCTTCTTAATTTCCTTTAATCCTTTCTAGCACAGAAATTTTGGTTAAGAAAATTTAGTTTTTTTTTGCGTCAGTGAGCAGGCCAAAGGTTATTGCTATGGGAAATTTAGCGTTTTTATTTTGTTTTTTTTTTGTTTTTTTTTTGTTTTTTGTTAAAAAACATTACTTTTGAAATTCTTGCAAAAATCAAATAACTGTTGGAATTTTAATGAAATTTTTAAGACTTATTCACAAATGATTAAAACTAACTTTAAATTTTTTTAGAAAATCTTCATAATTTCTGTTCACCCCCACTTGTTTAATTTTATGAAACTTTGAGAAATTAAAGTTCCAGCATCTTCGTATTTATAGTTAAATTACAAATCCTTGGGGAACTTAAATCATCAATTTGTTTTTGTCAAACAAATATCATTTACCTAAAATCTGCTTTGCATTGTAAAATGAAAAAATGGAATCAAATTGTGAGATTATTTAATTCAAGAAAGCTTTTAATTGCTTTTATTAAGGACACTATTGTCTTAAGGAAAAACATTTTTTTCGACAAATAATGAATTTTTACAAGAAATGTTTTCATTGTTTAGAATTTAATTAGAAAAAATTATTAAGTTTTTAATCTTTTAAAATTCTGTATTAATTTTGTCGGTTTTTGATTATATTATGAAGTGAAAACTATATTTACTAATCATAAACAATGTTTTACAAAGACTTTGCCATAAAGTAATTTAAAGTGACTGTAAATAATTTCTTTCTTTAGCTAAAATAACTGATTAGTGCCTTTTTAGTCATGCAATGTAATTCTCTTTATTAAAAAATCTTTCAAAAATAAAATACACTTTTCTGAAACTTTAAGGAATATTAGCTGATTTAAAGCATAATTAATCTGATTTGAAACATTATTTACTTTTACTTTAAGTTTAAAATATTGCATGAATGCGTTTTTTAACTCAAAATTTAAGAAATTATTTTCTGTAATCTAATGTTTTATTAAATTTTAGAAATGTTGACTTTAAATTTTCTGTAGTCATTGACTTTATTTTTTGATAATGTCATGTATGGTCATCTATACTTACAAAATCAGGCACATTTGTATAACAAAACAAAATTCTTTTTAAAATATTGGTGTTTGATAATTGGGTTAAGGCTAAGCTTTTTTATGTATGATTAGTGTTGTTTTATATTCATTGTTTCTTGTCTCATAAAACTCAAACAGTCATGTGATTAACTATTAAAATTTAACTGAGCAAAAACTGCAAAACATAATTAAATTTTGTCATGCTTTTTTGCTCAGTTAAAGTTTAAGAGTTAATCACACGACTGTTTGAGTTTTATGAGACAAGAAACAATAAATATAAAACAAACAATAATGCATGTTATTAACAAAAGAAATTACATGTGTACACAAATGTAACAAAATGGAAAGACATGAAAATAGCTATAAGATAAGAATGAGCTTGTTTTTGTGTGTGCATATATGATAGACATGTGTGAGAGAGACCAAAAGTCAAAGGAGGGCCAAAAATGCCTAGTTTGCAACGTTCTTTATCAATGTCGACTACATCTGAAAGCAGAAGTAAAAAGAACCAGAAGGAGAGAGAATATGATCCCTCTTTTGATAGGGTTAAAGAGTGCATCCCCACTGGGTAGACATTTTGTCAAAGCCATGTGGGATAACTAACATGACCACAGTAATAAAGCATCCAGTGAGGATTGACAACATTGCAATAACAGTTAGGTTAATACGCCTCCTCGGGTTAACACAACAGACCTAAAGAGGAATGACTATATAGAATCCATAGCTAAATTCCACTGCTAAGAAAGTCGGTTCTCTGTGTAGGGCCAAGAAGTTTTTCCTGTTTGAAAGCATTCTGCACATATATAAATCAACCATTCACCCGTGCATTGAATATTGCTGCCATATCTGGTTGGGTGCTCCTGCTATCCACCTAGGTGTCCTTGACAAAATCCAACAGAGAATCTGTAATGTGATCGATCCCGACTTGGCAACTCAGATACAGTCACTTTCTCACCAGCATAATGTGGCTTCCCTGTGTCTCTTCTACAAATACTTTCATGGCTTCTGCTCCAATGAACTTAGCTCACTGGTGCCTCCTAAATATAAATTTACTCGAGCCACAAGATTAGCAACTAGATCCCACCCTTTTACTGTGAAACCAATAAAATGTAAATGCAAATTCTACTCAAGCAGCTTCTTTTCTCGCACTTTCCGCCTGTGGAATTCCCTTCCATTTACTTCCTTTCCCGACAACTACAATCTCCAAGAATTTAATTGTAAAGTCAATAGTCATCTATCTCAGTAACTTGCATCCTCTCTTTCTCATGCTTCTTTCTCCATCCACTCCACTCTCATCAGTATTCTCATCCTTCTCTTACCCACTTCCTGACACCCCATATAACCTGTCACTCTTTCTCATAACTTTCCTCCTATGTAACCCCCTGCAAAACAGAAGCAGTAAAATGCCTTGCTTGGGGTGATATCTAAACTTATTTATAAATGGAACTTTGTGTGTGCGTGTGTGTGTGTGTGTGTGTGTCCGTTACCTATAGACTCTGAAATGGTTGAACCGATTTTCTTGAAAATTTACAGTTGCACTATAAGCGTCTGTGAGTGTTCTTATCTAGGTTTTGTGTCGAGGTACCCCCAATAAATATCGATAATAAAAAAAATCGGGTTATAGAAGTAGTCCGATTTTAATCAAATTTGATACACTCATAGACAAAGACATAAGAAACGATATTCAGAAGTTTCAAGGTTGCAGTTTTTACAATAGTGCAGAAAATAGATAATATATATATAAAAAAGGCAAGATGTTTGTGTGTGTGTGTGTGTATGTGTGTGTGTCTGTTTATCTGTTTGTATGTCCTTTATACAAATCCACAATTTTTATTCGATTCTCACCAAACTTCACACAAATATTCTTTAGGCTGAGTCTGAGCTCCAGGACCATGGATTAATTTTAAAGCTTTCATTACACCCGAGCAACGCCGGGCTATACTGCTAGTATAAGTATAGATACATATGCATCTATCCAAATGTAGTAGCCATTTGCTTAACAATGTTGGTGAAGGAAGGTATGTATGTTTCCAAATGTAGCAGCAGGTTGGCTTAAATGGTGGTGTAAGAAAGAGTGTTTTCAAATATGGCAGGATAGTGTAGCCATCTCGGTTCATCAGCGGGTTGCATTTCAGTTCTGGTTATATTATGATGACTGCATCATCGGAAAATGGACAAAATTATTTATTGATTCTGGTTTTAGTTGATTTTCCATCTCGTTACATACATCTCTAGAGACGCTCTGAAAGTGCCACCATGATTCTCATTGATTCATAGCATTATATTCTGCTTGTGAAAGCTTTCTTATTGGTTGGTCAAAATATGGTTTTGTTTCCTGGTGATTCTGAAGATACATCTATTTTTAGAAATGGTGAAATTTTTGTCTCCTTATTATTTATTTATTTTTCTGTTACTTTCTTCTTTTGCTTATGTTTTTTAGACATCAAAACTAATTATGCTATTATATATCTAATAATTGCAAATACAGTGAATGAAATAAAATACTTTGCAAGTGATTCTCTTTATCAATAGAAAAGAAACTACTTTAATACTGAATAAAATGCATATAAGTGGTAAAGATTTTAAGAAAAGAGGTAAGTCAACTGTCCATTTTTCAAACAAGTTTTAATTTTCATATAAAATAGAAAAAAGAACATTTAAAATCTTAGATAAGTTTAAAAAGAAATTTTTATATAAAACTAAAGAGATCCATTAAAAGATATTATTTGTTCTTCCCAAAATCATCAGTCTTAAAATCCATTTTATTTATATATATATATATATATATATATATATATATATATATATATATATATACTAAAATATGGCATCGAATAGAAATTTCATGAAGATGAAAAGTTGCAGAATGCAACAAATCAAGCAAAAATTATGATTACAACAATAAAAGAAAAAATATCACCATATGAATGCCATCTTTTATGAAAAAACACTTATTTTGTGATAATATATTTTTTCTAGAATATCAAAGCAAATATTAGAAGCTACAAATACAGAACCAACAGAAAAATGTTTTAAAAAATCACCTGGAACCTGACAGAGAAGCTATTTTCAAGTCAGTGTGGCTTGGGGAATCTTTGTCATTCACTGGAGATGTCAAGTAGCTTATATCAATGAATGTTGGAAAAAGTCTTGCTAGCCTCAGTAACTTTTTTCACATCAATCTTAGTTTATTTATCTCTATCAAGTACTGAAAAAACAGAGGTGTATTAAGATAAAAAAAAATACAAAATAAAAAAAACAATCTTTTTATAATTCAATATTCCAGAATTAATAAGTAAAAAACTCTCATTGTAAAATAAACTGTTAGACATATAAAATCATTAAATACAATTTTATCACATCCCATTGAAAGAAAAGAAATATTGTTTTACAAGATTTACTAAATAATTTAATCTCCAAATAAAGGCAAATCATTTTTGTAATTAAAATAACACATCCATTAAAAAACAAGTAACAAGTAGTAAATTAAATGATTACAATTTCTCCATTCTACACATATTTCAATAGGAAATTTAAAATTTTGGTACAAGTTTTCAGATAAACTGAGAATAAAAGAAAGAATTTGTGAAAAGTAGTTAAGCACTTTGTTAAAGAGAATTTCAAGATTCCAGAATTATTCAGAAGCTGCTCCAAACATTCATGAACATAGTTTAAAACTTTGTAGATACTCAGTCATATGAAAATTATAAGGAAGAAATGGTACTGTCAGTTTTTCATATATCAATAAATTTTATTTTCAGTCATAAATAAACAAACCATATTATCAGCATCTCGTAAATGTACTGGTTACAGTGATACAATTTGATCTCACTGATATACATAAATGGCCATTGTTTTCAATGGCTGTTGCCTGTACGTAGAAATAATCCATAAACAACTTAAGCAAGTGACCAGGAAGCAATTTTCTAGACAATAACATTCATCACCACCAGATGAATAGAGTCAGAAGCATATCCTAATGCCTGCCACATATACAAGATCTAATTGTTTTTCAATTACACACATAAAAAAGACCCGTTTTGCAATGACAGGCATGCAAAATAAATACTGAGCAAAGATTGCATGCAAGACTCTTTAATGATTTAGAATTATCAAAAAAAAAAAAAGAAGCTAAGTCAACTTAATAGAGAAATTAATAAACGCTTGAAGAAGGTCGTAGAGCACATTGCCCGAAAGTTGCCGATAAAAAAAACTGCCAGAATGAGAATATCATTCTGAATAATTCACAGGGAAAATAATCACTTATGTTGGAATCTGAAATAAGACAAATCTTAATAGTAAAATAATGTTTACTGAACCAGTCTATCAGATTATTCAGTCAATCAGTTAAGTGCTACATGTGATACACAATTGAGTGATCATGTCTTTCAAGTCATGACTGACTGGGCAGAAGATTTTCCAACAGTAGGTTGCAATTACTGTCTGTGATAGACTGGTTGACAACCAAGGCTATAGAACCCAATCTGTCCTGTTATTTGACTCATAGCTGAGGGAAAGAGACGGATTATTACTTTTTCTAAAGATATTTGCATGTAAGCGAATGCAACAAATTCAACTGGAATATGAACTCGGCTTTTCGATTTGCCATTCTGATCTGATATCCACAGCACGACAACACACTAAAGTATAATGAATTTGATCCTCAATGAGTGTCCCCTCTCTCGAACTTCTGTCAGTCTAAGATAAGTAAAGATTTCTAAATTTTAACTAAATTTATCAAAACAACAGCTGCCTGTGCTCTAATGCTTTTGGGGGACAGATTTTGATTTTTCTAAAGAATTGACCAAAAGCCTAAATAAAATCAGTATTGTAAGTCAGTCAGTCAGATAAGTACTATACGGGATACATGCTTGGGCAATCATGTCTCAAAAGATACATGATTGACTGGGCTGAAGATTAATCCCGTACTAGGTTGCCATTGCTTTCTGTGGTAGACTGCCAGCCAAGGATATAGAATCCAATCTGTCCTGTTATTTGACTCATAGCTAGAGGGGGAAGAGATGTATTATATTATTAATTAGTGAGGGATCAGTTTATTACCTCATAACAATATAAAACTGATCCCTCACTTTATGCCCAGTGGAAGCCTTAATCATGTTTTCAACTATTATATTCAGTCAGTTAATTATGTGTCATACGTGATACATGCTTTGAGCAATCATGTTTCAAAAGAGACATGACTGAGTGGGCAGAAGATAATTCTGCAGTAGGTTGCCATTATTTTCTGCGGTAGACTGGTTGCCAGCCAAGGCTACAGAACCAAATCTGTCCTGTTATTTAACCCATAACTGGAAGGAAGAGACAGATTAATACCTTTCCCAAGAGTATTTGTGTGTAAGTGAATGCAATGAATTCAACTGAAATTAGTTGGCTGAAAAGTTTATAGGCTCACCAAGATATTAAAATGTTGTGAGTAAAAATAGTCCCCCAGTCAGTCGAGCAAAAGTCATGCAAATGTACAGAATATAACAGCTGTTGAATTTTGGTACTCGTGTGAATATTTCAGCTGAACAAAAATATATTCAAGAGTTTTAAAATTAGTTTTGCAGTTCTTTCAAATATTTTTTAAGAGCAGAAACAGTTTTGAAAATTAACAGGAACTAAATAAATAACATCAAGCATAAATCTTTTTTAATAGCTAACCAAAGAAACAATATATGATGAATTCAAAGTCTATAAATTAAACTAAGCATTTTACTTACAATCAATTCAAGTTTTATTGTATAAAACACACACATCAGCGAAGTTATTTCTTTTTTTTAATTGAAGAAATATTTCTTTTTGAATTTGAAAGATATATCTGCAATGTTATTGGTCGTGACATTGCATCTTGGCTTCAGTCACTTTCCGACTATCACAACATAAATTCCCTGTGTCTTTTCTACAAATATTTTCATGGTAATTGTTCTGATCAGCTTTTGTCTTTGATACCTAGTCTTTAAGAACGTTGTTTTTGTTACCTAGCCTTTAAAAGCTTTTGTCTTTAATACCTAGGCTTTAAGAGCATTCATCTTTGATACCTAGCCTTTAAGTGTACTAGTAGATTAGCAGCCGTGTTTCATCATTTTACAGTTGAAATTGCTAAGTGGAACTCTAAATTCTATGCCAAATTTCTTCTCTTGTACTTCTCACTTGCAGAATTCTTTCAGCTTCTTGCTTTCCAATCAACTTTGATCTTTAAAAAATTAATGCACTGTCAATTATTATTGTTTGTTGTCTTAATTCTTGTTCTTTGTTTGTTCTCTCTCCTTAATAATGTTTTTTTTCTCTCCTATCCTCTCACACTCAATCACCCCTAGCATATTAGTGGCTTTATTATCTTGCCAGAGGTTAAAGGATTTTTTTTTAATTAAGTGTATGCAACATTTTGAAAAGAAAATATTAATTTCATTTTAGGATAATCTGATTCCATATTTTCTGACTAATGATTAGAAATTTAATGTTTTCAAAAACATAAATAAGATTTCAAAATGCAATCAAAATTTTGAAATATCTTACTTCAATAACTTCTTGATAATTATCCACAATGAGTTAATTATTTAGAACAATTATTTTTATTAAACACTCAAAATACAATAAAAATCTGATATAAAATTGATTAACATCTGAAATAAAAAGAAGATTCAAAATCTCTCACCAACCGGGACTTCATTTACAGGTCAATTTTGAAAATATGCAAACATTTGAAGCAATAAAATTTGTTCAAGTTTTATCAGGAAAAAAGTATAAAATCATAAAAACAATAAAAAAATAATAAGATTGCGAATAATTGTGGTAAAAACAAATAAATATTCACCCAATTATATACACACACACATATATATATATATGAGCTTGTCTGTTGTCTTTGACAAAATTTGGTTGAATTAACATTTGCTGCCTAAATACAACCAAAATGTATGACCAACAGCTCATATATATATATATATATATATATATATATATATATATATATATATATATATATAAAATGGAAAATATTATTATTATATTATGTTGTAATATTGTTATTACAGTGGTTTATAATAGCATTTTATCTCTACACATAAAGTTCATGTTTCAGAACATTGTTGTTCTTCTTTGGTGAGATATATATATATATATATATATACACACACACACACATAGTTCTACACTTCAACTATATTGAAACTAGAGTTTTAAAAACTGCCGAAATATAATTATCACTCAAGTAACAAAAATAAATTATGCTTTATAATCACTTTTTCTTTTTAAATATATAGCATACAAAATTTAATACATTTTGCTGCAACTGTTGAATATTTTTTTTATTGTCAGTCGGAAACTTAAAAAGGTTCTGAGAGAATGGGATAAAAAAAATGTACAGGTCAACACAATTTTTCTGATGCATGGTATTTCAATGCCTTTTACCTAATTTTGGAGCTGAATCCAAATCTGGCATCATTTTCTGCCCATTATGTCATGCTTTTGAAATTGGAGTAGATAGATCTATCGCCCGGTTCACACTCCACCCACGTCTATTGAGCAGGTTAAGAGGCTCATCCCTTGTTCCCTGTTTAGGATGTAGTTTCCGGCTTTCTCTTTTCCAATCTTTTCACTAGTACATAGCCCCCTGCACATTAGTGGCGTTACCGCCTTGCTCGGGGTGATATGATTAAAAAAAAAATATATATAAAAACTTGCATTTTTGCAAGATATGAAGATTGTACTCATAATTAAAAGAAACAGAAAATAATTATTAAATTGCTAACACCAAGTTACAAGAGTAAATGTAGGGCACATAAGTAAGAATTAAGTTTTTTGATGATAAGAAAATATCTACAAATGTTCATTTATTCTAGCAGTTTTAAAGTAGGCAAGATACACTTTTTTGACAAAGTCATTAACATTACATTTTTGATTCTACAAAGTGAAGTTTCCACATATAGCAGACGATAACGAATCATTACAGCACTTCCTTCTTTGAGATGTTGTAGAAATAACTGCTAGACCTTAGAGCAGTGTTTCTCAACCAGGGTTTCCGCAAAAGGTCCCTAAGAGTTCCGTGAGAACAAACGAGATAAGCTGATGTACTTTTGACATTTTATTAAATTTAATTTCATAAACGCAATATTACTAAACACGCACAATATATTCTTGGTTATTTTTTAATATATACATCATCTCATCTAACTTTTACTTATCATGTTATTAAAAAATATATATCACTGGGAATATATATAAAAAATATGGTATATATAATTAATCTGAGACCAAATTTGGATTCAGTACCCCCAAAAATATAATAAGTTTCTAAATCAGCTCTAAAAATTCAGAAAAATATGAAGTTGTCGACCAGTGATGTTCTTTATATTTTTAAAAGCGAAAACAAAAGTTGACAATCATCAACTGAAAAAAATAAAAATTAAAAGGTAAATTTTGGTTTTGTTCCCTTCAAATCTTTCAAAAACTTCCGTATTCCCGTGCAAATGTATATGCTGAACTCAAATCGGTAAATGTTAAGATATATACCTCTTTTTTTTAAATTTTATCGAGCATAAAAATAAGGAACTTCTTGTCGCTGTTTATCTCACCCCATAACTACGGTTCAAAAATGTTATTCACTGCTGACTGAATTCACGCGTAGTTTCACAATTTTTCGTCCTTTTTTCGATCCCTACGCGCAAAATGAGTTCCGAAACCGAACAATTCGCGGTATAATTGCACAAATGGAGAAAATGAACCGAAAAAAAAACCTACGCTTCAATTCATTCAGCGGTGAATCAAAGATGACAACGGTAGAAAGGGGTGAGATATAGTCCGATGTATTTATGGTCGATACCCTGAAAGAAAGGTAGGTTTCTTCAATAAACAATTATCGATTTGAGTCCAACATGTATATTTGCACGGAATTAAGGATGTTTTAGAAAGTTTTTTTGAAGGGGTAAAGGCCTTCGGGGAACAAAACAAAAAATTACCAATTATTGTTAACAAAAAGACAAAAATTAAAACGTTGCCTTTTTTTAAACGATGAAAGTAAAATTGTCTCACTTCGGTGATTTTCCAGTTTATGGGCGCGGCAAATTTAACCTTATGGCATTGTTCCAGACCCGTTACACCCAGCACATAAAAATCTATTTTTTTAAAGTATTTAAAACTTTAAGTAAAAAGTCATTTTTTTTTCATATCTTATGGTTATTTTCATAACAATGCATACAAGTACATGTTTGTTTTTTGTTTTTGTTTTTGTTCTGAAAATGCAATAGACATCTTGACCATGAGACTAAATTTTAAATCACTCACTTAGGGAGTCAAGAATTTGTTTTTTAATTTACTAAAATGTGTTAAAAATACATTCTCCGTGAACAAAAGGGCACGGACCCGAAAGACATGCATTCCATTAACAAACAAGTAAATCTTTTTTTTTTTTTTTTCATCGGTAAACTAGAAAAATCCTTCTTCTCCGTCTTGTTTTATTTTTTGTTATAACTGTTTGAAACTTTGCTGAGTCTGGCACAAGGACACAACCCGATTTTCGTAGGGGATTTTATCCTCGAAATTCACCACAGATTCAATTACCCAAAGTACCGAATGATTAGATCCACCAACCCTGCGAAAATCCGACGATGGAAACGAGAACCGTTGTTTTAGGCTAGCATGATTTTAACATGCATATATTTGAAAAGGATTTGAATATTTAAGATTAAAAATAAGATTTTAATAAAATTGTAATGTAAAAACATGTCATAAAAATATTCTATGTATAGTTTCAACAGACATCTGGCAAAATGGACACGAATTGTTGATATCATTTTGATTGTACGCGCAAAGTAAACACAAGTTGGTGTGTCCACATGGTAAAAGGACAGCATTTCTTTCATTTTCACAACAGATCGAACATAATCGATCGTCCAATCGACGACTGTTGTGCATCGGTCCAACATTGTTAATCCGTGGAAGAGGGCCTCTCCTTCTTAATCTCTCGACCTGTTTTACCCGAGTTCTCATTCGACGCATTCTTTGTTGTTCACGAACGAAATCATCTTCGTTATAATCACTTTGGTCATCGTCATCTTCGCTGTCTTCATCGTCACCCTCATCGCCAGATTTATCGTCGTTTATTTCGTCGACTTCTTCATCTTCCTCGTTGTTTGATGGCCGCCAACGTCGAGTGATAACAGCATACAAGAAGGAAATTATCCAGAAAGCAACTGGGTAGATATAAACGAACTTTTCTAAGGTGATCCACCAGTAAAGTTGGGAGACAAGTCGTTCAAGAAAGGCATAAACTTTCCAACCGAGTGTGACGAGAGGAGAGATGACTGTCGACACAGACAGAGGGACGAAATGTTTTATATCCAAACCTTCTACTACCCACAGGAAATCTTTGTAATGGTCCTGAAACAGACCTGTGATTAGCTGCACAACGGCCATACAAACAGGCTTAAGGGTGGAATCCCACAATTTATACCTGAGGGCCTCGATTGTTACAAAATATTGTTGAGGTACGAATTCCTTTAATAAATACAACGCACAGGTGCAAGCGTAAAGGAACATAATAGTATGTACAAAATTACATAGTAATCCCGTCAACGACATCTTTGATGCCAAATTGTAGCCTTCAACTTTCTTTTAGGTGTTTATAATGAAACTGATATTATAAAAGATATTATTTAAAACTGATAGGACGAATTTTATCGTCTGGTTGAATCGGCTCACTTTGCCTCGGCACATGCAAGGGAACAAATCACAACAAATCTACTTCCGGTTTAAGTTGGGTTGAAATAAAAAGTCGAACTGGACGAACTAAAATGAAATGAAACGAATTCGATTGCTCCAATTTTAATTGATTTTCTATAAAAGGGCAAGTAAGAATGAACGAGGGGCACAATCTTAAAGGGAAAGGAATAAAATAGGTTGAGTGAAAGAAAAAACATTTAGCAATTGAAAAGATATCCACGATGTGGGCTGAAAATAGATTTTTTTTTTAATATAGAAAATTTAAATTAAAAAATTTGATTGTGAAAGTCCTCGGTTAAAATTAAAAATAAGCTACTGCTAATGAAATGTTAATTGAAATTCTAATTAGAAAAGGTTCATATTTTTCTGGAGTGGTGAACAAAAAGACTATTTATTTCAAAGAACCGGTGAGTGAAAGATTCACTAAATGACCACCTAAAATGTTTTTACAAAGTTAAATTTTGTAAGAAATGTAAAAGTTTCAATTTTCTTATCTTGCAAGGTGCCTGGGTCTTACAGATAAAAATTTCCATTGTCCAACCATGTCATGTTACTTCGCAAACTATTTTTTTAACAAGTGTTGTTTATTATTATCTTCATCATCATCATCATTATTATTAATGATGACGATAATAATAAAATAAATTTAATAAAGACATGCTTGAAGGATCGAAAAAATAAGCTTTAATGCAATTTTCTAGAGTTAATTTTGTTTTAAGAATTTCATTTTTTTATATCTTTACCTCCCACCAAAATGGATTTTTTTCCCGAAACGAAAGTAAAAGAAATCTCTTACTCCTTGTTTTAAAATATTTGCTAAAAATTTGGAAATTAACCGATTAAAACGAAATTTTCAGTACCTGTTTATTAAAGAATCAATTTTTTACTGAATGTATTTTTTTTATTATTATTAGGATTAAATTTGGAAAAATATTTGATAGAGGTATGTTTCACCCACCTCATTTTCGATATCTCGTGTTTGTTTGTTTTTTCATTGTGCAGTGTTTAGAATCCCCGAATATATTATTATTATTTCACGAAAAAACTATGCAGTTTCAAGTGTGAACATACGATTTTGATTGACTGGTAGATTATTTTTCTATGGATATTTTGCTTTTACTGACTATTCGGAAGTGTTTCTGAGTTCGAATTCCAGTTGAATTGAATTGATTATTTCACTTAGGCGCAACAAACATGCTTCGGCTTCGATATCAGGTGAGTGTATTGACCCCGCAAACTTTATGTGAAAACAGCAAAACAAAGACAATGAGAAGACGAGGACGAAAATGTTGCGTTTCGATGTCAATTTTATTGTGGTAAAATCGACGAGCAAACAATATGAAATCGGAATAAGGCTGGAACGTCGGCAGCTGTTGACAGGATTAGCTCGGCTGGAACGTTGTCACCGGTCGGCAGGAACGTCGTCAGCGTTTGGTATGAAAGGCACAGGCTGTGAAGTCGTCAGCGTCTGTCAGGATCGACACAGGCTCGATCGTCATCGGCGGGAAACGTCGTCAGCGTCTAACGTGAACGGCACAGGCTGGAACGTCGTCAGTGTCTGGCGTGAACGGCTTAGGCTGGAACGTCGTCAGGGGCATTGTCGGTGTGTGGGATGAACGACATAGGCCGTAACGTTGTCACTGGTCGGCAGGAATGTCGTCAGGATCTTTATGAACAGTACATGCTGGAAAGTCGTCAGCGTCTGGCAGAATCGACACAGGCTAGAACGTCGTCGGCGGGCAGAAAACGTCGCATGTATGGCTCAGGTAGGAAAGTCGTCGTGGTCGGCAGGAACGTGGTGATCGTGTCTCGGCTGCAATTGAACGTAGTCCGAGGAGGACGGGTTTGCTCCAGGAATCAAAAGAGGGATCGCAAACGAAGCGTACGCCTAGCTGGCGGTGGCCGGAAAGCTAGTATTTGAGAAAAGATACTTCACTTTGATCTTACTTCCCGGGCCGCAGAAGGTTTTTTACCCCTCCCCTCCCCACTGAAACGAGATGTGACACAAGGTTTGATCTTTTAAAGTGGGGACAATGGACGCGACGCTCGGTTACTAGTCAAAGATTACCCAGTCCCCCCGCATAACTGGGTACGAAGCTTGTCTTAGCTGGTCATATCTAGTCTGGATTTACCCTACTCCTCCACTAGTGGAGTGTAGTATCAGGTTGCTGTTTGTGCTGTTATATTATGTTCTTGGTATTTGAAGTATGTAGATTGTACTCTTGAATTCATCATTGGTTTTCTGCGTATTCTTTTCGGGGTGATTATTTAAGTGCATATCTTGTTTGAACGGAGTTACTCTTCTTTTGACTGGTTGCTGTGTCGATTGAATCTCTGACAGCTGACTCGACTTCCACACGCACGTGTGTGCGAATGTGGACCAACTAAAGAGGCACGTGCTCACTTTTCTTTTGACATTTTCTTGACGCCTATGCGTTTCTCATTTGATTTTGGCGAGAGCCTTAATCATTGGTTGACTGTCGCATGACGTCAGTCGACCACATAATAATAATCCTGGTTAATATCTAGATTACCAGAGATATGGAAGAATAGAAATGGTTAAAGGATGTATGTGTTGTGAGAAAGAGAGAAAGAGAGAAAGAGAGTTTCTATGTCACTCTATTAGTAAAGAGGAAAAGGTATATTTCACTACGCTTAACTACTACTTACCTATCCACCTCAAAGAAAATTTAATTTGTTATTTAAATTGTTTTTTTTTACTTTTATAATAAATCTTTGTCTTATTTTTCCTGCATAATTTGTTCTCCTTTCACGACCAGAGAAAAATTTTAGAATTACAATGAAACTCTTTCCTTTGCATAAAAGAATATTTTTACTGTAATTTCTGTAAAAAATTTACTTTATTCTTAGCTTAAATGCTTTTCTTTGCATGTTAATCTAATGCAAATTACATTTACGCCATGTTTCTTGGTAGCGCCTAGAAATTTATTCATTTTTTTTAAAGTTTAGATTTAATAAACACACACATATTTATTAAACTATTGGTAAAAAATATTTTTAATCATAAATAAATTCTTAATTATTTCATTGCTAATCTTCCGTATTTATTCAGATTTTATTTTTACTTTTAACCGCTCTTTTTCGGAACAAGTTGTAGAATTACAGTGATTCTACCGTTTCCTTTGACCTCATCGGCTACTTTTTTATGTAAAGGTAAGTTTTAGTTTTAGAAAATCCAGTTAATTAAGTCTTAAATGTACTAGTAAACTTCGAAGTACATCTGTAGGACAAATGTTGGATTTTAAAGAGAATTTTAAATTTGTTGTTTACAGTTTTCGTATAAGATGGCGACTCGATGAGTCGATGATCGGCGAGAAAAAAGTGTGCCATGTTTTTAAAACGCTTAATTTTAATGCGAATTAGCTTTACAAGACTTCCTACAGAAGGTAGCTTGAAGAGAGTGACAAGAAAGGACTACAAATAAACCGCAAGAAACCCGAATGCATGGTCATCAGTAAAAAGGGCAGCCCAATATGCCAAATACAGGTCGGGGATACTAGAATCAAGCAGGTAAAAAAATTTAAATACCTGGGAAGTGTTATAACAGAAGACGGAAAGTGCGACACAGAGATCCGAAGGCGAATTGGCATAGCGAAGGAAGCATTCCAGAAGTTGAGTAAAGTATTAAGAAACATGACAATTTCGCTAGAAACAAAGAAGAGAGTACTGGATTGCTATGTGATGTCGGTTTTTCAATATGGCAGTGAATATTGAACAATCTCATCAAAGATGAAGGAAAAATTTGAAGCAGCTGAAATGTGGTTCTACAGAAGGATGCTGCGAATGTCATGGATCGAGCATTTGAGCAATGATGAGGTCCTACAAATGATGGAAACAAAAAGGAAATTAATACTGAGCATCAGGAAGAGACAGCTAAAGTTCCTGGGACATGCAATGAGGAAGGAAGGCTTGGAGAGTCTGATACTAACAGGCCAGATAGAGAGAAAAAGAGACAGGAGAAAGCAACGGATAACATATTTAAAGGACCCAAACAGGTGGATGATGGAACGAGGGTTACATGGTGTAACAGGAGAAGGCGTGCTAAGAGCCACCAGGGATTGGGAAACTTAGAAAGCCATGATCGCCTACATCCTGAAGAGACAGGACACCTAGAAGAAGAAGAAGCTTTAGTGCAATACATTTAAAATAGAACCGAAATTTACGTTCAAAGAAGGATCTAAATTATTTTTTCGTTTGTTTGTTTTTAGAAAGTATGTGGTACTACTTAATTATGTTTTTCCTATTGAAATTAAGAAAATCTAAAGGTAACCAATTCAATAAGTCTTTGTCAATTTTCCATTTTTTCTTGTAGTACTTCCTTTGTTTGACAAAAATTAAATCAGAATAATTTAAAACACATCATGTAGTCCAATCAAATATTTTATGACATCAAACAAATAAGAAAATAATCAAAATTATAAACAAAAAGAAATGAACTAATGGCGTTCATACATTCACACCCACACACATATCCATATTTCAATACATTTTTGTAAAATATTATTATGCTCACTCTTTCACTTCTACGCATTAAAACAATATGCGTGTTTTCATCTGCGAAACACGCTATGTTAACAGACAGTGATTGCTTAATCGTGACTGGTCATCCTGTGTTCACGTGTTAAATCCCATTTTCCCCGCGCAATCTGCAAGTCCATATAAGGGGGCACACATACGTGTTGCACGCCAATTAGGTCCACGATTTCGGCCAGTGATCTTGGGGACATGTGTTTCCTAACTCGAGCGAGACCCCTGCTATCTAGGTGGCAGAGAGACATCTGTATAATTCTCGTTCTCACACACCCGCACTAATAGCAGGTAGCAATTAGTGGCGCGAATTTATTTCTTGCACACACATACATGTGCACACACATTTCCTAATACTAACTCCAATGGGAACTCAACAAGTCAAGAACCGTCGCCCGGTTCACACTCCACCCACGTCTATTGAACAGGTTAAGAGGCTCATCCCTTGTTCCCTGTTTAGGACGTGGTTTCCGGCTTTCTCTTTTCCAATCTATTCACTCTTACGTACCAGTGGCCTTACCGCCTTGCTCGGGGTGATATGATTTTAAAAAAAACAAAAAAAACGTTATTCCAATCAATCTTTCATTGACTTTCTTCCAATGAACATTTTACTTATCTTAACAGACTAAGGGAGAAAACTTCTCATTCTATTCACTTTGCTTCTTTCGATTAATTGTATTATTTGGTAATACATGTTTATTCAGGTTACCTTGGCGTCATCGTTGTTTCGTATTTCCTGTGTCATGTGTCTGATCGATCGTGCGTCGTGTCGAATCCTAACAATAAATATTGTAATGGACCTAGAATCTTCTACAAAATAAGCACAAACGTATCATTTAAGTAGCTTGTAGTTAATTTATTTTTATACTTAATTTAGAAACTTGCATTACCCATATCACTTTATTCACAATGCAAAAAGAAAGGCACATAATATATACAACCACAACAAAAGAAACACTGTTAACAATAATAATCTAAACAATAACAAATATATCATACTACCAATCAACTTCCATTGCATTAAATATCCAAAATCAATTTATCTCATATAAAAAACACACACATAGTAACAACTACCTCGAAAACTATTATGGACATAATCAGATCTAAAAATAACAGAAATCAAAATGATGAACAAGCAGGTTGTATACAGAATAAATTGCCGGGATTGTTCCTCCATGTACATCGGAGAAACAAGTAGAAATCTAAAAAAAATGTATATATATGAACACAAAAGAGACATCACTAATAATAATCTAACAAATGCTTTAGTAATTCACAGAAATAAATTCAACCACAATTTCGATTTTAAAAATGCCACACTAATAAAAAGAGTAAACAATTTATTCAGAAGAAAAGTTCTCGAGAGCGCCGCCATCCAGTGCTACCAAAACGTCAATTTGTGCCCCGGATTTTTCCCAATCTCACCTTTACTTATGGAAATTATACTAAAACAGACTAACATACATAATAAAAAGTTCAAAGAAAACGGTTGAATTCCCTTGATTTTAACATTTCGTGACTTTGCACTACACATGAAGGAATTCTAAAAACTAAAATATTCTGTTAATTTTTTTAAACGATTTGTGAGCGTTTTTGTGGTTGCCAATATTATTTGTTTATAGATACGTAATCACAGGACGAAACGCGTAGGCGATTTAAAAAAAACAGTTTTCCTCTTGTCTTTATTTTATTTAACCACTTAATTTAGAATAAAAAATAAATCATATAAATAAAATAAAATTATTTTAAGTTTCCTAAAGACGAATAGAATAAAAATTATAAACTATTGGTTATATTATAAAAATTTAAATTACACAAAAACCAAATTCGTAATTTTTGTGCATAATATGAAAACTTTTCCTCCCTACCAAATCTAAGTTCTTGTGTCAAACACAAAAACCTTGTTAGTAAGAATAGAACGTTGTATAAGGCGCAATCAAGACTTAAGATTTTAAAGGACAAACATTTATACAGAAAAGAAAAAATAGAAATGCAAAATAATTACATATAACACGCACAAAAATTTCCTTTTGTGCGCCTTACAAATAATTAAGGTAAGACAACACTTCCAATATACGATGTTAGCGTCAATACATACATTGCCCAAGCGCCAGTCATTTTTTAGTTGGTGGACAGCAGCCAAACGAGAAGGTTGTTTTCTCCAAGTTGAGGCTAAATCTGGCTCCCTCGGCAGCTTGCAGGCATGTGGTGCTGTATCCTTTTGGAGCGATCAGTTTACAAGCACATGGTGCCGTATCCTTTTGGAGCGATCATTACTGCTGTATATGTCTAGTATGTAGATTCATTAGGTGTGATACTGATACCCAAAAACATTAAGTAAGGCTAATAGCCAAGAATCCTTCCTCGCAGTAATTGCTGTCTTTAACGTCCTGTGTGCACGTTCAGTTATTCTGTTCGCCTGAGGATGGCATGAAGTTGTTCTCAGTCTGTGAAAGCCTATGATCTTTGACACCTCTGAAAACAATTCTGACTCAAACTGGCTACAACTGTCAGTGATTATATATAAGGGTACTTCGAATCTAGCGACTCATGTGTTAACAAAAGCAGTGGCGTCATCTTGTGCAGTTATTTCAGTTAGATGAACTTCCCCCACCCATCTAGTAACTCTATCAATCATGGTTAACAGATAGCAATATGGCGAAAAATTGGGATCTGTTTGGTTTCTTACTGGTAATAATGGACCCACTATGTCTAAATGCACTGTTTGAAATCGCTCAGAAGGTAATTCAAATGGTTGTGTACCACTGCTGGCTGGACGGCTGCCCTCAAGTCAGATCCCGGTCGAGACAGCACCAGTTGTGACGCCTCAAGGCCGGGCTGGCCGTCTGTCTAATGTGGCGCTCGTTCTCGCTGACGGTCGTGACGATCCCAGTTGTGACACTGCCATCCGGTTGTACGGTTGGTTTGGTCGCTGTTGCTGGTCGTGACGATCTCGTCCGATGATGTCGCCACAAAAGCTGGATTACAAGACGTCTGTGATTAGATCCCAGACGTCATGTCGTGCAATTTTAGTAGTCGCCTTCTTGAGCCAGTCCGGACACTGGTGTACACTTGTGGTTTGAAAAAAATAAACACGGCACAAAAAAAAAAAAAAAAAATTAATAAAATAAATGAACAAGGTCGAACACGGTCGGAGAGTTACGAAGAATGTCTTTATATAAAGAAAAAACAATATCTTTCTTTTCCCAGGAATACAGTTGTCGAAAATGATGTACAATCGTCGAAAATGTTAGTTACAACGGAGAGAGAAAGTTCGCTAAAAGCATCATAGCTTCTAATCTTCAAATAAAATGCCTTGTTTAAGTTTCGTTAGCGTTGAAGTAAACAGATCTCTTCACATTTTCACTAAAGTCTTTTCATGGATTCATTAAATTTTCATTAAAGTCTTTTCACCTATTCTCTATTCAGGGTTGTCAATTTTCTATGTAGCTTCTAAAACAGCAAAGTTCTTTCGGGTTCTTGACGGAATCTGACGGAATGTGCCGAATCAGCGGCGGTCAATGGCGGCGAATCCGGCGGAGAGGGTGGTGGTGTTGGCGACGGCGAAGGTGGCGGCGATGGTGACGGCAAGAGTGTGGGGTCGGTCTTCCTATCGTATGGAGGTTCTCTCTCGGCTAACTTAACAATTGTTTTCATAGCGGCGCGGGCTTTTTATCGTGAACAATCAGAAATTTCAATTCTCCCAATTAAGTTTTAAAACAAATAGCGTTCTTTCAAATTAACTTCTTGAGTTAATTTGCGGCAGGCTTCATTTGAAATTAACTCTATAGCCATAAGTTCTATGGTGGGCGTCCAGCCTTGGGTCATGGCTCCCCGGCTGGGAACCTTTTTCCCAGTCGTTACATTTCGACTGATAGCAACTCCAAGAGAAAGCTGAATATTGAGCAACTCTCTCCAACAACCAACTGATTTTTCTCGCAGAGTCCGGATTTTTATAACAAGTTTCGATCCTCTCTGGGGATCTAGCTGGCCAAGCCCTCGGCCAATGAAATCGTTTTCCGCCCACTCGATTTGCGGAAAGTTTAAGCTCAACGAATGAGATTTTGCCAACTCACATTCGATTTCGATTTCCTACGGGTTCCCACAGATTACGGCTTTACCAGCGGGTCTGTTTGGGAACCTTGGCCTTCGTGTGACCTTATCCAATCATTCTGACACTTGTTTTGTCTAAGTGTTTTCGGCTTACCTGAAATGTTTATCTCAAACCAGAAAGAAGGGAAATGTATATAAACCCGAAAGAAGAGAAAATTATTATTTTTTTCCTAAGCTCACATCGCGTATCCGCAATAAAGCATTAATAATATTGCCAATTTCAATTTCTCTCTCCGTTGTTTTAAACCAACCAAAGGAAAATATCCCTACGGGAGAAGGGAAAGTATCCCTGCGGGAGATAGTGTCACAGTTGTACTTCATTCTTCATAAGTTTAATGACTTTTGCCTGCTGGCAATTTTAGCACTCCTTGCAGAACTTTTTGACTGACTTGTCCATCCATGGCCAGTAATAACTTGATTTTAGTAAGCGTAATGTGGCTGATATTCCTGGGTGTCACAATGCGTGCAGACTATTGAATATAGATTTCCTAAGCTCAAAAGATCTCGAAAACTGTAACGATATGTCAAACTTTATAATTTGGTTTTTACCTGTATAGTAAGGTTTCAACCTGTCTTTTAATTGTTTAAGTTCTTCATTCGATTTCTGATGAGTGACAATTTCCTGTAAATCACAACGATCTATTGCTACAGTATTAGTTGGCCTAGATAAGCAGTCTGCAACGACATTTTCCTCTTCTCTTATATGAGAAATGTCTGTGATATATTCGCTTATGAAGCT
Organism: Ascarosepion bandense; assembly: GCA_037127315.1. Taxonomy (NCBI): domain Eukaryota; kingdom Metazoa; phylum Mollusca; class Cephalopoda; order Sepiida; family Sepiidae; genus Ascarosepion; species Ascarosepion bandense. The sequence goes on along the minus strand of JBBBDQ010000509.1, from coordinate 741,353 downwards.
CAAATGACACTGTTGTTTGTCTGATTTTAAAGGCAAATGGCTAGTAAAAAGCATTACACAAAGGTTTATGATCTGTTATCAAAAGTGTATTCTATGAAGTGTTTAAAGTGCAACACCACTAGATAAGCAGCGAACAACTCACGATCAAAGGTGGAATATCATTCTGGGGTCTGAAACAACTTTTCAGAGAAGAAACAAATAGGAATAGGCTGGTCGTTTATCATTTGCTGAAGAGCAGCATCTACCGCATAATTCGAACTATCCGTGACAATTTGAAAAGTTTTAACGTTCGAATCCGAGAAGGTTAATGCCATTACACTTAACAATGCCTTCTTCACTGCTTGGAAAGAATCTAATTCCTCTGCAGTTAAAATCATTAGGATTCAAACGGGTACATTCTGTGTGTAGGAAGATTAAGTCATTAAATTTCGGTACTAATTTTCTGTAAAAATTGACCATTCCAATAAATCGTTGCAATATTTTTGAATCCTTGCGAGAAGGAAAAATTGTTCATCTCCTGAAGCTTCTTTGCGTCAGTTTCGTTCGAAACATTAAAACCCAAAAAGTCTAGTTCCGTAGCATTGAAAATACATTTTGAAATAGAAATTTGAAGATCATACTCTCTTAACTTCCGAAATACTTGATCTAAATGTTCAGAATGAGAATCCTCGACATCGGTGTATATTAAAATATCATCGATATATACAAACGTACACTCCATGTTCCGGAAGATGCCGTCTATCATCCTTTGGAATGTACTTGTGGCGATCCGTAGCCCAAATGACATGTAGTGATATTCAAATAAACCGTGTTCTATCAAGATTGCAGTTTTACATACACCATCAAGATGTACCGGTATCTAGTGGTATGCCGAGGATAGATCAATCTTTGGGGTTCTGGGCATGACGATAAACTGCATCCGGTAGCAAGGCCTCTGATTTGGAGGTTATGAGGAGCTTGGAACCACTTCTTAATTGCTGTTGTTCCCACATCCACCCTGACCCGGAGTGGTAGCACCTGTTAGGGTCCCAGCTATGGGCAAATAGTTAATCACCAAACTGGGATCAAAACAAGTATAAAAATAGCCTTTTATAGAAAAATATACATTTTTGAATGAAAATTATTACCAGCAATACATTTTTAATGCAAAATTAGAAGACATTTTCAGTTTCTAAAATAAAAAAAAAACATTTAATCAAAATCTGACTAAATCAACTATAACTGAACATTCAAAAAGAATACCTTAAAACTCCACCTTTTTGGCATTAAATAACTCACAGAGGTTGATATGCCGTTAAACAAAACTCAAACTCAAAAGATCAATCTTTGAAAATATCTTTTTTCTATGCAATTTCGTAGCTAGTGAGTTAATATTGGGAATTGGTTAGCGGTCCGGTTTCGTAATACTATTCAGTTGTTTGTAGCCACCCACTGGCCTGTATGTGTCATCCGGTTTTGGCACTATGTGCAGTGCCGAACTCCACTTTGGGGAAATTATGCCAGATTGCAGAAGCTTTTTATATTCTTTCTTGGTTATGTCAGATTTCTGCTTCGATATCTGCTACACTTTAAGTAATCGATTCTGAGAAGAACTTTTGATTTTTTTTGCGCTAGAATCTCGTGGGTGGGCATTAGATTAAGGTAGCCCTCAATAATTTTTTAAAAAGTTCTCTGTACATTTTCGTCATCATGGATTGAAACGTATAACACACAAGTTGAGAGTGTGGCATCACTTTGTTTATTGGTTATTGTGTCGATCAACTTTATAATTTCTACAAGCCACTGTAAATGCATAGTGACTTAGGAAGTCATACCCTAAAAGTGGTTTCGTAGTGTCAGCTACAATAAATGTCCACGTGAAATTTCTCCCAAGGTTTTTTATCGTCACGTTTTGTAGTCTGTCCAGAGCACGCTATCTTTACATCGTTAGCAGAAATCAGCGCAATATTTGTAAGATATACGACTGTGTTTGTCGGATATTCCTTTGGAATAATTGGTACGGCAGTCCCTGTATCAACAATGAACACAAGTTTTTGGGCTCCTAATTGTGCAGTAAAGGTGGTGGGAAGGTGGAAGCCATCACTTACCGCCGCACTAGTTTTCCGATTTCTCTTTTCGAGCTGGTGAAGGTGGTCGTGAGGACGGCTCCAATTTAATCTTTCCTTTATTCCGCCACATACACCATAGTTTACAAGATTTAGCACGGTTTGCATAGTAAATGTGCGACCTGCATATTTTTGGCTCCTGATCGAGATGATATGGATTTAAAGTAGCTTGGAATTTGGAATACGGCAGTTTTTTCTTCTTTTGGTTGAACCTGCTGGACGGAGTTGGGGATTTTGCTGATTAAACTACAACAGTAGGTCGTCGGCTATTTTCCCAAGTCTTTCCGTTTCTAAATTCGCTTGTGCTTAAGTTGATTGGCATTGCTATGATTTATTTGTCGTATGATGTCGCTACTCACACTAATTTTTGTAGTTTGAAGCTTTGGGGAGCTGGTTAATGTTTTATTTGATTCGGCCTTGTGTCAGACATAACCGAACTCTCTACAGCTTACAAGTTTTATCCAGAATTATCATCAGATTTTCATCAGAAGGTTTGTTGGCAGCAGGTTGGAATATGTGGAATAGTGTAAGAATAAAATATACATTTTGTATGTTAAAATTGAAATTTGTATTAATGAAAACGATAATAAGAATTCGTAGAAATTAATGTTCACTTTGAAAGTTAAGGGTATCGAGAGTTGAAGAAAATGTTCATTGTAGTAATTGTTGAAAGAGTATATGCGTACGTACGTATGTATGTATTAGCGTTTGTTCGATAGGAATGTCTTTGAATGGTGAAGAAGTAAAATGAATCAACACATGGATTTAAAGTAGCTTGGAATTTGGAATTCCGAATACAGTTGTTTTTTGTTCTTTTTGCTTGGCTGTGGGGATCCCCTTAGTAGGCCTATCATAGAAATAAATACAATGTTAGAGCCATTAATAAAGAAATAAAGAGAAGTAACAGCAAAGCAGTTTAAGACTCAATTCCCTCTCACGAGTTTTATATTTTGCTCTATTATCAAGTCCCTTTTTACTGTCTTCCTTACCTACGCTTATTAATATTATTGGATGTAGCAGGACTCACAGCTTCTATCGGTACCCGTCTCCGACAGTGGCAAATCTCCTGTTGTGGAGTTATTTTCGCAGTGGAGACTAGTATTTGTGCTAAATCGGTCCTAATAGGTTCGACGTACAAAACGTTAGGAACTTGATATAATATACATTACACAGTGTAATCTTTCCAGGTCGCTGACTACTTTCGTATTCGACTAACTGTCGACTACTATCGTCCAACATCGACTGACCCTCGTTCCTCTTACTACTTCTACTTAAATTAGGTGGGAGAGTCTATTCACTATAGAATAGATGTGTTTCACCATAACATCTCCATAGGCTGGTCTTGATATTCCGAGCATGCATAGAGTCGAATTTTCCATTTAAACTCGGATAGAGTTTTCTGATAGGCAGCTTCTAAAGTTTGTGGCTCGTTCTTCGTCACTGGCATCTTTTTATCCCTCTTCCTTAGCCCTTCTATAAAAAAAATTCAAGTATTTGTTTTTTCATGACTTCGTTCCTCCCGTTGATCCCCGACTTATGCGCTCTCTACTAGGCGCACTACCCCCTGCATGTAGTCCTGTATTGTCTTTGTGTTCTACCTTGTTTAATGTTTACTAACTCAACTAACCAAGCACCAAGCTATAAAATCTTTTTCGACTCAACTCTTAGGCAAGTAAGGGCCTCATTCGAATGACCTCATACTATCGCCGCTTTATTAAAACAATTTCTGATATTTCCGAGCCTTTGATTAATCTAAAAAGAAAGTATGCACGTTTTCAATGGAACGACGCTTGCCAGACCGCTTTCGATAATCTAAAAATACCAAATGAGGACTCAGTCAAGTGCCATACGTTATACACGCTTTGAGTAATCATGTCTCGAAAGAGACATGACTGACTGGGCAGAAGATTATCCAGCAGTAGGTTGCCATTGCTTTCTGCGTTAGATTGGTTGCCAGCCAAGGCTGTAGAACCCAATCTGTCCTGTTATTTAACCCATAACTGGAGGTAAGAGACGGATTAATACCTTTCCTAAGGCTTTTGTGCGTAAGTGAATGCAAAGAATTCAACTGGAATTCGAACTCAGCTTTCTGATTTCTCGTTCCGAGCCGATATCCACTGCACCACCCACGCACATCCAATAAGGACTACCGATCTAAATAAGGACTATAGAATATATACTGACGCTTCCGATCAATCGATTGGCGCATGTTTTTTCCAGTTGGTTTATGATTTTTAAAAAAATTGGAAAGAGGTAGAAAAGCCATTTTATTTAGTGTCCCATAAGTTAATTGACACGCAAACAAGATGGCCAACTATAGAGAAGGAGGATTATGCAATACACTATGCCCTTCAAAAACTGACTCACTACTTGTATAATGCAGTATTCACGATCTATCGAGATCATAGACCCCCTAGAGCATTTACTCAATTCGCCCATACAAAATAAAAAGATGTAGACTAAGGCTATGAGCATGACTGGCTACAATTGCAGCATACAGTTGCTCAAAGGTGAAGATAATATTTGCGTAGATCTTTTGTCGTCTGCCGTTGATGCAAATGAGGACAATATTGATTCTCCGGTAGATATAGACGATAGCAATTACTTAGGGGATAGGCATAATCAGGGAGCAAGAGTCGGACAAAGATATTCAAGACCTGAAGAGTAGATTTTACAAAATGGTAGAGCTACCAAGGCAGAACAGAAAAGGTGCATAGTAATAGATGAGATAGTGTATTACTTGTTCACAGCGTGACGATGAACCTCTCATCAGACTGTATGTTCCGTCTTATTTTAAAAAAGGTGTTCTGGTTCAATACCATGATTACAGCAGCCATATGAGTGTGGATAAAACATTCTATTCAGTAAAACAGAAGTATTTCTGGCACTGTTTGCTGAAAGAGATAAAGGATTTTGTAGGTAAATGTTCCTCCTTGTTTGTCTAGAACCAGCGTAACATACTACATACATACCAGTGTACCAATAGATAACCTGATAGAGATGTTGACTTTCTGTACACAAACAACACACTTCGGAATGGGATCAGATATATATCTGCAGGATGAAGGCTTAGCAATGGGCTCGCCATTATCACCAGCAATGGTTAACATATACGTAAAATACTTCGAAGAGATGCCATTAGAATGAGCATCACTAAAGCCAAATTAATGGCTGAGATACATAGATGACACCTTCATGCTCTGGTCTCACCAGGAAAATGTTCCAGCTACTACGAGATCGTGGATGTGTGTTGTGATGCAGTGGATATCGACTCGGAACGAGAAATCGGGGAGTGAGTTCGAATTCCAGTTGAATTCCTCGCGTTCACTTACGCACAGATACCCTTGGGAAAGGTATTAATCCGTCTCTTCCCCCAGTTATGGGTTAAATAATAGGATATATTGGGTTCTATAGCCTTGGTTGGCAAACAGTCTACTGCAGAAAGCAATGGCAACCTACTGCGGGATAATCTTCTGCCCCGTCAGTCATGTCTCTTTCGAGAGATAATCGCCCAAAGCGTGTATCACGTATGGCACTTAACTAACTGATTAACTACTAGATCACGTAAACTCAATATGAACATCAATACAGTTCTCGATATAAAGAAAAAGCAACAACAAACTAGCATTCCTGGATGTACTAATATCGCGAACCAGAGCATGGGTTCAAGACATTCGTATATCGCAAGCCAACATTCACCGGACAAAACCCCAACTTCAACTCCCGGCATCCATACAGTTTAAAGAAAGGGATCGTTCGCTGCTTATAACATTGAGTAAGTCATAAGTGGCGACCCAGAGATATATAAACAAGCAATGGTCAGTATAAGCACTACACTACAACGTAACAATTACTCTGGGTACATAACAGCGACCTCAATAAACTGGGATAGAAACGTGCAGGAGGATAACAACACTCACAAAACAGCCCTGGTCTGTTGTGACTCCATGTGAAGGGATTATCGAAAAAATACTATATATATGTATGTTCCATATAACATCAGGACGACCTTCAAAAGGGATTCAATACTTCGCAGACACCCTCTTCCGAATAAGTAAGACGTCTCAGAATCAAAGGTATAAACAAGTTTATTCATTTGACTTCGATTGGATCGAGTCTTTTCTTTGTCATTCGAATTAGCGAAATTTCGTTCGGTTGGGTAGTTCATAGTTGATATGTAGAAGGGTGCGTGTGTGACGCCGCCCTCGGGTCGTGGTAATGGCCTTGACACAGTAGCTGGTCTTCAAGTCGTCTATTATAACGACGCTCTCCCTTGCCCACGCTGTGAATTCTGATCGAAGGAAGGAACGTCGAAATCTTGCTAGCTGTATCTTTACCATGTTGAACCAGGCCGGACGCGCGCGTACATTTGGTTAGCAAAAAACAAAAAAATTAGCAAACAGAAGCAGAATATAACAGTCGTCGAATTTCTATTCTCACAACGGAGCGGAAGTTTTCGTTTAAGAATAATGTTTGTTCACTTCAATCGGAGCTTTCAAATTTCCAAGATTTAAAAAAAAAAAGTCTTATCAGGGCTTTTCACCGATGCCTTACGGAAACATCCGAAGTGGGATCTTGGTGGCGATGGCGGCAGTAAATTCGTCTTGTCCCTTTAGCTCCGTGCGGCAACAACAACTGACTTAGCTCTCTGGGATCTCGATTTTTATGCTTGTCCCAAATTCTCTTGGGAGGTGCAGGGTGGACCCGATGTGTCTATGCAAATCAAATCTTTAATCAACGAGATTACTTCCGCCTCTACATTTCGAGTTTGGGTTATATCACTCCCTTGCTTTAACCAATAAGGTAACAATATTTCCGTTAATGTTACCTCTTTTGATCTTCTTCTTCTTGATTCAACTGATTGTGTCAACAAATCTAGCTTTTAACTTGGAAATTTTAATCCCAGTGAGACTTATAATTCCCTTATATTCTCATAGCTAAACTTTAACCTTTTTAACCCCATCAAAAATTTCCAACAGTCGTGTTTTGACTACCTATATTTTTCACTTCCACTGGCCACAAAGCCCAAAGCTTCTGATCCATTTTCACATAAACAATGCAAAAATATATTTTTCCTTTCTATTCTCTTCGATTTCCAGCTATTTTTTTTTCAGATTTTACAAGTTTTGCAACAAATCAGATTTTATTTTTTTTGCACAAATATTCTGTTAAACTCGACTCATATCGCGATTGACCATAAAATGCAAAATCAGCAATAGTACTAATAATAATTTCTTTCGCTCCGTCGTATTAAACTTAGGATTACATTTTTTTTTTCACATACAATATTACAAGGTAATCTTAAACAAGGCAATTACGTGTTACATAAGTATCTTTAGCAGGGCAATTACGGATTACACGTGTTCTTTGGACGTCGGGGTTCACTAGTGTAGAAGTAGGGAGATGGTTAATGTTTATTAAATTGGCCATGTGTCATACATTATCGAACTCCCTACAACTTAAGGATTATTCGCTATCATCAGATTGGAATGCGTGGAAAAATAAAATTATACCTTTTGTATGTTTGAATAGAAATTTATTTATAGAAAAGAACAACATGAATTGGTAGAAGTTAATGTTCAATGAGAAGTTAAGGGTATCAAGAATTCGTAATAGTAATTTGTGTGGATGTAGGCAGGAACGTATGTATGTATGTATGAGCGTTTATTGTGGGGTAGGATTGTCTTTGAAGTTATCGCTCAGGGTTAATGGTGAAAAGGAAGGAGGTGTGAGGTGAGAGAAAGACAGAGATAATAATAATAACGATCGCTTGATGTTTGTCAAGGAACGTGTTAATTACGCTTGTCTCATTTCTCTCTGGCGACGGTCGACTTTGCTCCGTCTTTTATTTCGTTTCTGGGTCCCGCAAAGGCCATTTGGAAATTCACTCCCAGATGTGATTCTGGCCTTTCTATTTCGTTTTTTAGATGTTTCCTAGTTTTGTTTTGTTTGTTTTTTTTTTGGGGGGGGGGGGGTTCGCACCGAGGTGTGAAATTTCACGGGTTTTGTGTGTTCTAACCAAAGGTTTTGTAAATTCGAGAAAATTTGTTTATTTCCAACAAAATCAATGAGTCAGTGCTTAGCATTTGAATTTTTAAATCTAGAACTTGTTTTGTTCACTACACATGGTCAAACCTTGATAGTTGTCGTCATTTTGTTGGCAGCTGTCAGAAGTGTGTTTGCTTTGAAAATAGGTGCAGCTTACATACGGATTTGAACTCAGTTATCTATTTCTCCTATATTGTTTCCAACCACGGCTAGTGTTATGTCTGCCCTGCTAATTTTAACCCCGTGCCGGAGAGAGATGACTTCATTAAACACTGTTTAGCTAAAGTTAATGAGTTATAGAAGAAAAACTTACAACGTTTTTCTTCTTGACGCGTGTTCATTATTAAGGCAATGTGTAATTTTTTTACTTTTAATCCGATTTCGAAAACAAAATTCGACGGAAAATAAATTATTGTTTATTTCTTTCCAAGCTATATTTTGGGTTGCGGTATAATGGATATCGTTTCAGAATGGGAAAACGGTAGAGGCGAGTTCGAATTCCAGTTGAATTCGTTGCATTAATTTGGGCATAAATACCCTTTTGGAAAGATATGTATCCATCTCTTCTCCCTTCATCAATGACTTAAATAGCAGGACAGATTGGGTTCTGTAACCTTGGTTGGCGACTAGTCTACTGCAGAAAGAAATTGCAACCTACTGCGTGAAAATCTTCTGCCTAGTCAGTCATGGATCGAAAGAGACATGATCGCCCAAGCGTGGGTTACATATGGCACTTAATTGACTAACTTCTTCACGTATTGAAATGTACAAACATTGGAATCAATACAATTGTTCTACTTTAGTTCTGTAACCACGATTCTCTCAGGTTTTTACAAAACAAACCAATATTGACTGTTAGTTTTAAAAAATCGGAATTGTGGATAATTATGCATCACGTCGAGGGATCACCAGTGTAGTATTAGGAGTTGTAGATATTCTTGGTGATGTTTATCGAAAACATTGGACATAAAACGAAGTACAGTAATGATATATGCGTATGTGACACTGCCACCCGGCTGGCTGGTTGGTTCGGTCGGTCGCTGGTTCGGGAACGGATCCCGCTGCGATGATGTTGAAATGGTACCAATTATGTCGACGCTTTCGGGCCGCTGTTGCCGGTCGTGATGATCTCGTCACAGAAGCTGGTCCTCAAAACGTCTATTACAACAACGGACCACTGCCCACGTTGTGATTTGATCTCAGAAAGTCGCGTTGTGCAATTCCAGTAGCCGTACCAGATCCAGAGCGGACATTTGTGATACTACCGCAGGCCGGACTGCTGCCCTCAAGCCAGAACCTGGTCGAAACGGCACTAGATGTGACGCCTCAGCTTGGCTGGCCGTCTATCTAATGTGACGCTCGTTCTCGATGACGGTCGTGACGATCCCAGTTGTGACACTGCCACCCGGTCGCGGCGATCCCGTCCGATGATGTCGCCACAAAAGCTGGACTACAGGACGTCTTTTGCAACAACGGGCCACTATCCCACGTTGTGATTAGATCCCAGAAGTCTCGTCGTGCAATTTCAATAGTCGTCCCTCTTAGCCGGTCCGGACACTGGTGTACACTTATAAGTTGAAAAAAAATAAACACAGCACCAAAAAAAAAAAAAAAAAAAAATTAATAAAATAAATGAACAAAGTCGAACACGCCTAGAGAGCCACGTAGAATGTCTTTATATAAAGAAAAAAAAAACAATGTCTGTCTTTTCCCAAGAATACAGTTGTCGAAAATGATATACAATCGTCGAAAATGATTTTTACAACGGAGAGAGAAAGTTCGCCAAAAGTATCAAAGCTTCTAATTGTTAATTGAAATGTTTACTCTAAGTTTTGTTAGCGTTGAAATGTACTTCTAAAATAGCAAAGTTCTTTCGGGTTCTTGACGGAATCTGACGGAATGTTCCGAATCGGAGCGGCCGCCGGCGGAGTGTGTGGGGGTACTGACGGCGGTGGCGCTCTGCCCAAAATCTGAACAATTAGCTCTCCAACTGAACTTTTCGCGTCGAGCATCTATTTTTATAACCAATTTCGAGCCTCTCTGGGGATCCGGCCGGCTCACAATCTTCGGCCAATGAAAATCGGTCTTCGCCCACTCGATTTGCGGATGTCTTTAGCCAACTCATATCGGAGCTTGATTCTATTTTTGATTCTCACGAACCCGATGTACCCACCAGCGGCCTTGATCTCCGGGTGACCTTATTAAATCACTCTGACACTTGTTTTGTCAACGCATCTTCAGATTAGCGGAATACACTCCAGATCTAAGAGAAATCCATATTGAACATGAAAGAGGCGAAAATCATGAAAGACGAGAAATGTATATTTATCCAAAATAACTTTGTTTCCGTGCTTTTAGAAGCACTTGATGGTACAAAATTTTTTTTTTCCTAAGCTCACATCGCGTACCGCAATAAAACACTAATAATATCACCAATATCAAGTTATCTCTCCGTTGTTTTAAACCAACCAAAGGAAAGTATCCCTGCGGGAGAAGGGAAAGCATCACCGTGAGAGATAATGTCACACAGTTGTTTACACTTGTAGTTAAAAATAAACACGGCACCAAAAAAAAAAAAAAAAAAATCAAATAAATGAATAAGGTCGAAGATGCCCGGAGAGTTGCGAATAAAGTCTTTATAATAAAATAAGAAAAAAATTATTAATTACAAAAGCGGAAAGTACAATTGTTGGAACGCCAGTTTACAACGGAGAGAGGATTCGCTTAAAAATATCAGAGCTTTCAATCTTCAAATACAAGTGTCTTTTCCAAGTTTCGTTAAAAATATCAGAGCTTTTCAATTTCTGTTTAAAGTCTTTTCACATATTTTCTATAACCAGAGTTGTTCTCTATGCAACTTTCAAAACAACAAAGTTCTTTCGGTTCCTTATCGGAGCTTAACGGAATTTACCGAATCAGAGGTGGCTAATGGCAGCGATGTGACGGCGGTGGTTTGAGGGTTGGTTTATCCTTGTCGCCTGGAAGCTCTCTCCCAATTTATCTGATTTTTCTCGCTGAGTCTCTATTTTCATAATAGATCCTCTCGGGGGATCTAGCCGACTCGAAGCCTTCAACCAATGAGATTGTTTTCCACCCACACGATTTGCGGGGAGCCATGGCACGATGAATGAAATATCTACAGCTCACATGGCGTAATGTCTTTCTGTCTTCTTTCTTTCGATTACATCATCGATCTTCCGATCCCATAGCTTCTGTTCCCAGGAACATTTTTGGGGGGATCTAACCCTACTTGACATCATCAAGTAAATCCTGACATTTTGTTATGGCTACTTACAAAATTTTAGCATGTCCAAAACAATCCGCTTTGAACACGAAAGAAGAATAATTATATTTCTGTCTTTCTTTCCCAGCTGTTAGCTAATTTTTCTATTCCCAGGATTTTACAAGTACATGATAGTATTAAAATAGTTTTTTTTACATAAACTCACATAGCGAATTACAATAAAGTTCAACTAATAATACCACTAATATTAATTCCTCTCTCTCCGTTGCATTAAACCAAACAAAAAGAAAAAAAAAAGAAAAAAATTATACCAGCGGCAGATAGTGTCACACGTATATAATATATATTTTCATTTATTTGCTTTATAGTGAGTCCTTTGATATTCGATTTCGCAAAAATGTTCATTTATAAGGCGAATATTGGTAGTAGATTGGAGAAAGCCCAGAGGTGGTTGTTTTTTTTTTTTTAAGTCAGACCATCCTAAGGGTAGTAGTAATATTAAAAAAAAGGGTGAGTATCAATCTAAGCAGAGCAGAAATATGATTAGCAGATGACCTCTTAACTACTAATTCGCGCGTCATGCATGGCTGGTTTCTCCAGCGGTTGCGTCTTTGGTTCCGCCCTCTTCTTCCGTCCCTTCTTTTCCTATCTCAGAGGTTTAAGCTTAGATCCGTTTGACCAGGCTGCGTAACTCTGGCGCGAACACTGATTTCAACTAACATCAAAAGTCTTCTTTTGACAATTTTTGGGGTAGGCCAAAATTATTTAATTTTTTGGCGTTGCTTTCTTTTTCATTTTTTTCATAACGGAATTTATGCAGTGGAGTCTTCTTGATTTTTTGCTAGTTTTCAGTCATAAACTAGTAAGCGCTCTATTCAACAAATTTCTGAAGTTTTTCGTCCGGGTTAGTCTTCTTCTTCTTCTTCTTCTTCTTCTTCTTCTTCTTCTTCTTCTTCTTCTTCTTCTTCTTCTTCTTCTTCATCAAGATCTAGATTTAAAATTCAAATGCAAAGTACTAACTCATTGATTTTGTTAAAAAAAAAAGACTCCAATTTACAAACTTTACTTAGTACACACGCAAATCGTTCACCCGTCCGTGTCTTTTTATACTTGATAACCTAACGCAACCCTTTAAGACTGAGCGAATACTTCAAAGACACTCCCACCCAAGTATAGCGCTCATACACCCACACACGTTACTACTACGAACTTTTGATACACTTCCACTTAACTTCTTAATACTGTTTCTCATTGAACATTAACTTCTACCTATTCATGCTATTCTTTTCTATTAATAAATTTCTATTTAAACATACGAAAGGTTATTCTTTCGCAAATCCACCTTCTGATAATTCTCTAATAAAACTTTCAATTGTCGGCTGTTTGTGAATTGGCCTTGTACAAAACATGGCTGGCTGTCCCTACAGCTACAGTGGTGACCCCTACAACCACACCTATTTTTAAATGAGGGTTGCCTTCTTATTAAGAGAGAGAGAGAGAGAGAGAGAGAGAGAGAGAGAGAGAGCTTATTTTAATTTGAATTCTCTTTACTTTATATATCATATTGTTACCGGGACTCACTACAAACTGTTTCTCATTCTAAGAAAATAAACACCTAATAAAACAAACATTTACAACGCTATTATTAAATTAGGGCAAACATTGATTTATTTGTTTGACATGGGAAAATTCCAATTCATGATGACGTAGTATATTTCTAAGTCTTTCTTAAAAATACATTTTCATAAACTGAAACTAGAGATTTACTTGTTTCATAAAATATTTACTTAAAGCATAAAATTACATAATTTATGTCCACGTTAGCATTTATCGTATTTTCTTTGATGTAAAATAATCAGCAAACTCTCGTATTTTTACTAATGATGTTTTATTTTATTATATTCAAGTAATTTTGTCATTATTTTTTAATCTATTAGCTGTTTTTTGACCTTTCAATAACTTTCATTTGCGTGATTAAGCATAATCATTATAAATTACTTAAAACTCGCAATGCAATGATTATATTTCTATCACTCCTGCTTATAAACATAATTTAATTTATATACGTAAATAACATGGAAAACTATTTCTTATTGACGAAAGTATTTTTTTTTTTTTTACGATGGAAAGACATTCTCAATTGTCGGCTAATGTTTGTCGAATTTTGATTCTTCTCGTTTGGTTTACCTTTATTTTGATTGGTTCATTCTTTTATACTATTCATTGATTGGCTGACCGTTAACCCATCAAAATAGTTTCTCTTTCCTCGTTTAACTCAGTTTTCAATTTTCATTCTTCACTTCGTGGAATGTAAGTTTAATTGTTCTTGTTGTTTTTTTTTATGTTCGATACCTTCAGCCATAATACTTTATTCCTGTTCTGTCTGCTCCAATTGCTATTGCTTGTATTTATGAGTGAGTTCGTCGTCAGGAAAAGACGTCGTTTTTTTGTTCCTGTCTCTTAGACTTAAAATCAAAAAGTTATTCCAAGATGAATGCAAATGTAAAAACACAATTCTTTAGAGACAAAAATCTTTCTAATAAAAAATTAAAATACATTACGTTTGATCAATTTATTTCGAATTTGAAACTATGAACTTTTGTTAAAGCCTTTGCCTGGAAATACTTAAAAAAAAAAGACACTTCCGGTTTGCTGGAATAGCAGCAAAAGTGAAGCATTAAGAAAAAAAAACAAACTCTTAGTCTTCTTAATATAAGCAACGTTGGCGGAGTGCGCCATATCATCTATGAAAAGTACATCGGAAATATATTTATCACTTTTTTACCCTGTGAGATTAAAAAGTTTTTGACTCTCTAAAGAGCCCATAGAAAGGCACGAAACTAGTTGTTTTATTTGAGAATTTACTCAACTTAAAATATATTAACTTGTAAAAATATCAATTATAAAATTTCTGATTAACTTGAAACTTAAATTGTTTTTTTTTTGTTTTTTTTTTTCTAATGCATTTTAAAAATGATTTTCACAAGAGAATTTCTCTGGCTTGACTTTTGACCTGAAATGAAAACTGACTGGCTGATTAGCGCATGCGCGTGAACATGTGCGTGCATCACTTATGTGCTGATACGTGCATATCATCAACTGTTACGGACCTAATTAATGAAAAAGATAATTAAACTATTATTTAAATTCTGACTTAAATTCGTTTTTAGTTCTTAAACTAGCTTATTCCAAACATTATTTAAAAAAAAAGTCATCCCAACAAAAAGCTGTTTTTTTTAATTTCAATAAATACAAAATTTATTGAAATAAAATACTGCAGTGAAAAATGATATTATTTTCGGAATTAATTTATTAATGATTTATTTTAAAATTAGGTTATTAATACTAAACCAAATATTGGATTTTAAATTTATTTTGTTTCCATTTTCATGAGAACGTGCTGTTATAAATTTATAAAAAAATGTCCTTTCTTTATTTAAATGACAAATTATTTTTCTTTAATTTTATGGATTTAGTGTTTTAATTTTAAGATTGGTAATATATTTCAAGTCAAAACGAAAGTTTAATTTCAAATGCGTTTTTACTTTTTAAAATTTTTTTCTTTTTTTTAGTAAGTCTTGTGATAAATATTTACAAAAATGGGAGGAGTAAAAAAAAAGTCTTCATTTGTTTCAGCTTTGCTTAAGACTAATAATGACTATATTAGGTTTAGTAGCCAATCATATAAATGTGTAAAACAAATTAGTTGAATAATGTGTGTCGTGTATGTTTTATGATGGCAGCCACTACTAAAAGAGCTGTTAAAAATAATTCAAACTAGGATCACGTATCTTATTATTATGTTGTGAAATAGATTATTATTATATGTTGTGAAAGAGAAAATCCGTTTAAGCCAATGCTTAGTGATTGTTTTGCGATGCTGTGACGTCTTATACTTGTTAGGAAGTTTTTGTTTCTGATTGGCTTGCACGAATGTGACGTAATATCCTGGTTTTCAACAGTTCTGTCTTCTGATTGGTTTGTGAAAATATGACTTCATGCTTTGCGATTCTGAATTTTGACCTAATTTTAGCAAATTTGGAACTTGCCTTGATCGCTTTGGTTGTTACTACAATTCAAACTCGAAAACACTAAAAAAATGGTTTGCTAAAATTGGTAATCAACAACAGGTGGTTAAAAAAATATTCTTCACCCACTTGTCACTTTAACGACGATTAGGAAGTTAAATATTAATAATTTTCACCCTCAGTGTCTCTACTCCGCCTGTCGAAGTCGTGTAAGTAGTAAAAAAACTTATCGATAGCAATTTGTTAATTTTATTTGGCCATCGAACTTTACCATAAGAAGATATTGTGTTCAAAATTCTCACGGTCACCTCGCATCTGAAGAGACATTCACAGAAACAATTTTATGCTTTTTTGTGTGTGAACATGAATCGTAAACGTGGTCGTTGAGAATTTAGAAAAATGAATTTTTTTTCCCAAATTCGTACTTTTTTTATTTATTTACTTTTAATTGACATTTTTTTTTACATACTTATCAAGAGACTAGTGCGCGCGTGCAACATGTGGTTTCCATTTTTAATTTCTTTTTATCCATCGACCGACTATCGTTAATCGCATACGTTTCGGAGAGGACGGCCGTAGCTATAAGCCTTACCTTAAGGAAGCTTTCTTCTTTTTTTTTTCTTTTCAATTTTACCGAAACAATCGAATTATTGTCAGCTTAGTAACCTTACCAATTAAATAATATTTCTTAAACAACTATTACAAAATTTACGCGAATTAAAAAATAGCGTTTTTTTTTTTTTTAAAGTTTTTATTTTAACTAACAACAATAACATTGACATTAAAAACAAAGTTAACAAGTGGGAGAGAACTGGTTCCTGTTTTTTCCGAGTAAAGAGTTTGGCCTGTGTAAACAGTTGTCGAGCTTTTTTGTACTTTATAACTTTTATTTATAAAGGGCAAAAAAAAATGTGGTCACTACTTTACTGATCCAGTCGTAAAAATTTATTTTTTTAAATTAGTATTAGAAAGATTTTTTGTATATTTGAAGTTAAGAATTATCTTAAAATTAAATGAAGAATTTGATTAATTTATGTTTTTTGTTTTGTTTTTTAATTACAAATGATTTTTTGTTTAATAGAAATCTTCTTGTAGCTACTAAAAGTAGCCCGTTTTCGTCTGCCAATCCATCAAGTTCGATAACTTTATTTTTTTTATTTTACTAACTGACTAACTGTACTTAATCTTTTCAAAAATGCCCAAAAGTAAAAAAAAAAATGCATGTAACCAGCGTGTGGGGTGATAGAGAGAGAGAAGAGAAATTCGTTCATTAGAAGTAGAAAACGCATAACAGTTGTTGCATCATTTACCGACAGGGAATGAAAATAAATAAAAATATACTTTTAAAAATCAAACAAATATACTTTTTTTGTTTGTTTGTTAGATTACGTAAGTTTCCACAGGGATAATTTATGTTAAATAAAATTGTCTAATTTTTGTGAATTAAAGTTTTGTTAATGTGTTTTGTTTTGTTTTCTTTTTATTTATCGATAACAAAACAAAAATTTGTAATGTTTTTTTTTCTTTTTTTTTTTCTATTAAAAATAAATTGAGCTCTTTGTAATGGCTGGCAGGGCCGTGCTTAGGGCCCCCGCAGACCCTGCAATTGCGGAGGGGGGCGCAAGCTCAATAGGAGCCGCAAGGCTCTTTTTGGCTCTGCAGATAATGTAATGAAAAAAAAAAATTATTAGGATTAAAACTTGAAAATTATTTATCATATGTTGAAATATCTATCAACCCGTCTTTCTCTATATTTGAGAAGTCTTCCAGGTCCCAAAGAGGCCGCAAAGCATTTGTCATTTTTTTTTTTTTTTTTTTTTTTTTTTAAATGAATTTTAGAGAGAAATAGATTATAGATATGTTTCAACATTCAAGAACGTAACTGGTATTCAAACTTTTAGGATGTCATAAAACCTTTAAGAAAATTTAGCGACAGCGTAAGTTTATAAACAAGTGAATACTATGACCGCAAAAACTCGATTAAAACACAATTAACTCCTATTCTGCGTATAAAAAATAAAAATAAGATAAAACAAAAACTGATCGAGCGACCGGCGACAGACATTGGATGTAGACATCTTCAAAGGGACAATATTGTCACATTATTGTCTCATTCGGCTTTTCATTTCATTCCTCCAACAGCGAGCCCCTCCCATCGCTTATTCCTGCCAGTTTATGTAATTTGCTGGAATCTTTCAAAATGAAATGGATGAAATTATGACGAGTACGTCATAATTTCATCCATTTCACTTAGGTTTATTTTTTTCACTCTGAAGTATTTTTTTTTTTTTTGACGTTCTTTGAGGAAATCGAATTAAAGTGCATTAATTATCTTTGAAGTAAAATATTTTAACCAGATAATCAGGGATTTATTTCCGATGTAAAAGTATGAAATAAATTTTATTAAAAAAAGACTTCACGCATTTTCTTTAAGTTATCAAGTTAGTATTTATCGCATCTTAGTGGGAGTGTAGGAGTCTTTTAGCACTTAATGCCTTTCTCCTATATCCGATCGTGACATTTCAAAATGACTTGGTTACTTTTAATGTTGTTTTGATTTAATTCGTTTTTTTCTTTTCCCCTATAACAACACTTTCTGACACCCCTCTCCATTTTTAAAATAAACTCCTGAAGTCTAATTTTGGAAATTATTATAAAACCTTCTGTAGCAAAGTAGTTTTTAAATTTAGGTTTAAATTGTTTGAAAATTCTTTGGAAAAACTTGTAAAAGATTGAGAGCCAAAACGCACAGAAATGGCTATAAAAATAGCTAAAAAATACCAAAAAGTAGCTAAAAGTTGTGAAATCGTTAGCTTCAAAAACCCCAATTCTGCGATTTCTTCTGTTTTTTCGTTATCACCGAATATTATATTTGCATTCCGAGAGTATGTTATTTTGTTTAAAGTCCCATTTATTGTGGGTTCAGTATGTTGAGTGGGGGAGCGCAAGTTGAATTTTGTGGGTAGGGGCCATTTATAAAGAAGGTCATGATTCTGCCGAGGAGGGGCGCGATGTTCCTAAGCACGGCACTGATGGCCGGAACTTTCGGCAACAGAAACTAAAATGAATAATAGTGATTTGATTTTCTAAGCGTAGCTTAAATGTGGCACAAGGCCGAAAGTATGGGACACCCAGTGTGGATTGAATTCACTACTCAATTGTAATGGATTTTAGTGAGACAAAGTTGCTAACCATGACACCACCTCGAGGTGCTCAATGAATAGTAGTAGTAGTAGTGACTTGTAGTGTGTAAAAAGTTAAAAATTAAACTTTTTTTTTTTTAATGCCAGCCAATGTCGTCACAAAACATGCAATGTTGATAACATTTTCAAATGAATAATTTTAAGCAATATGTGTGTTCAGCATATTTAAAAATATTAATAACTTATTTTTGGGATTTTCAGGTTTGATCATGCATTGCAAACCGATTGGGTGTCGGTATAGTATTGTAATATTTGGTATCTTTGTGGGTATAATTGACAAAGAAGTGGATACAAATATTAGCGTTGAGAGGAATATTTTATTTTCTTATTTTTACATACTAGACTGTTAAGTGTCTGCTGGCAAGAGAACACATGTTGCCTGCTTAGAAGCTAGAGAGGGACTGGCCAATCCTTTAGGTCAAGCATGGGTCAGGGAGATAGAGAGAGTAGGGGAAAGAGAAATAGTAGCAGAGAAAGAAAAGGGAATAGATTTGGGTATCTTAGTTCTTGGGAGTTATTTAGAGACAGAGAGGGTAAAAGAAACAATGTATTCTCTGCATGGTAGTAGTATCTGACCTGAGGTCATTTTGGTTTATTCCTACAGTATATGGCCTAACTCTTTTTAATTCTGGTATCACATATGTTAAATGTGTCTTACCTTAGAGTATATGTACAGATGTAAATATATGGCTGTTTATTGAAACTAATTATTTTTCTTAACCCTAACCAGACAGTTGTAATACTTCCTATCAAATGCTTTTTAAGGTAGGCCAGTTACTGGCACCGATTATTATTCATTATTTATTTCGCTAATTATTGCATATTTTTTTAGATTTTGCTTGACAACATATTTAGAGTTTTTTTGGTTTTTTTTCACAGAGAAGAATTGTGGATGAAAGATGGAGACTTACTCACAGACCAAACATTTAGAACAAAAACCAGAGGATTTAATGGCTGCTTCTCTGATGGAAAAAAATTCGAACCATGACAGCTAAAGAAAGAGTTATGTGCAGGAAGTACATTCGCAAACTGCAAAAACTTACAGAATCTGAAGAAGCCAAAGAACATAGGGAAGCCCGTAGATTTATGAGGATTCGATTACGTGATAAGATAAAAATGACACAGAAATATGGTTGCACGACAAAGGATTCCAGGGTTAAACCTGATCTTGATCTACATGTGGAAAATAAAAGAGACACCAAAAATGTAAGTTGAGTTTTTTTGTTTCTTTTTTACATTGGTTACAACAAAGAAAATGTCACATAGGCATTTGATTAACTCCAATTATAAAATGTTGTTTTTAACATATAAGCCTCTGTTTTCATTTAATATTACAGTTTTTGATTTTTACATTAAAGTTCAACCTGTACAAGGCCTGGAGAGGGAGGGGGTTACTCAAGGTAGAGGGTTAAGATAAAGGGTAGTTTATATGGATAGGAGATGACCTTTGATTCTAAACACGACGTCTTTATTGTCCTATTAGTCTCTTACCCTTTTTTTGACAAAATATTCAAAGCTCTAATCAGTACTGAAGTAGTTAAGTATCTCATCTCTCACGATGTACTCTCTGACAAACAATATGGCTTCCACATCATCCGGTCTACTGGTGATGTTCTAACGGCCATCACTGAATATTTATACCCAATCTCTTGAAAATCTGCCAAGGCTGACAAATTAAACCTGACTGCTGCTCTTGAATCAGACCCCCAATCTGTGGTTAACCGGGGCAGGAAATCGCTTGTAAATTTTTATGCCTCCAAAAAAAAACTGTTCTCCTTTAACCACCATAGAGAAGCTTTCCTGTCCGCCATCAGCATGGTTGATGCTAGTCTCCTGGAGAGTAACATACTGAGCCTCCTTGGCCTCATATTTTCAACCGCCCTTAAGTGGAACGAATGTATTGGATCTATAGCTTCATTTACTGCTACAAAGTTTTGATTTCTGTGTCAGGCCAGAAAGTTTTGCTTGTCAGAATCCATTTTGCACATTTATAAACCTACCATTTGACCTTGCATTTAATACTGTTGCCATATTTGATCGGATGCTCCTGCTATTCATCTTGAGGTTCTCGTCAGAATCCATCTTGCACATTTATAAACCTACCATTTGTCCTTGCATTTGATCGAATGCTCCTGCTATTCGTCTTCAGGTTCTCGTCAGAATCCATCTTGCACATTTATAAACCTACCATTTGTCCTTGCATTTGATCGAATGCTCCTGCTATTCGTCTTCAGGTTCTCGACAGAATCCATCTTGCACATTTATAAACCTACCATTTGTCCTTGCATTTGATCGAATGCTCCTGCTATTCGTCTTCAGGTTCTTGACAGAATCCATCTTGCACAATTATAAGCCTATCATTTGTGCTTGCATTTAATACTGTTGCCATATTTGATCGGATTCTCCTGCTATTCATCTTGAGGTTCTCATCAGAATCTAAAGAAAGCTCAGCAATATAATCGATCCTGACTTGGCCGCCTGGCTTCACTCACTTTCTCACCACTATGACATGGCTTCCCTCTGTCTTTTCTACAAATATTTTTTTGGGAGTCTGTTCTGGAGAACAGTGGTTCACAGGAAGAAACTGATCAAATAAAACCTAGTTCTCAGTGAAAGAATATGGAGAGAATGTGGGTTGCTTATTACAATATAAGTGACATGGTGTCTCCTAGCCATAAAGGTTAAGCCTAGAAGAACTAAGGAATGTTGTTCATCCCAGCACTTTCCATGGAAACAGCAGCAGAGCAGTGAGAGACTCACCACATCTGACCTGTGTGAGAGAGGGTGGGGCTAGAGGGCTTGAAGGGTGTCTTCAACAAATAATTGAAAACGCTTTTGAACTCTTTATTAAAACTGGAAATTGAGTATTGGGCAGCTCCCGCCCAAATATGGCAACAGTATTCTATTTTATGTTCTGATCTGGCTCTTATAGATGTGGAGAGTTGCATGAGAGGCTCAGGTACTTACTGGTTCAGGGAGACAATCATTTTACCTGAATCTTTAGTGATGGATTGTATATAAGAGTTCCACTTGAAGTCACATGTGATTTTGAGGCCCAATATTCTCTCTAGGCATAGTGCCTCTTTGAAGAGACATCCATTCATTGTGACTGGTGGTAGATCATGGTCTGATCAACAGTGATTGAAGTGGGGTTAGGTATAGGTATTGGTGGACTTAACCTACCAGCAATCACAACTTCACCGATAGAACTTTTAGAGATATTTCTTTGGGCCATTTTAGGAACCAAAGTCATGGGTTCTTACATTCTATCAACTAGAGTAAAAAACTAGTCTTCTTTGTAATACACGTGCAGTTAATCAATTGTAGATGTGTAGCCAACCTCATATCTGGTAAGGAGCAGAAAACATTTGAAATGTGTGGATGCATAAATAAATATATAATACTGTTTGATTATAAACAGAATATCTACTTAAATATGAGTATCGATCAAAAATAATGTTCAAACAAATCATTTCATATTGTCGGTTGTTCATAACCAAGTTTCGTTAATCTTCATTAATTTCCGTAACATGTTTACATTTGTTGACATTACGATACATTTCAGAGCAGATATGGTTTTTGTGATGAACTGTGTTATATAGGCTTGATTAGAACCTCGTTTAGACTAAGGGTCATTCGTGGTCGAGAGGTCTAAGATGTGCCAGATCACATGGTAGCTTCCCCTATGTGGATAGGGGTCGCAGGTTTGAATCCTGCTGAATGACACATTTTCGTAATAAAAATTTAACATAAATAATCAGGCCGGTAGATATAAATATATAATACTGTTTAATTAAAAACAGAATATCTACTTAAATACAAGTATTATAAAAAATAATGTTTAAACAAATCATTTCAAATTGTCAGTTGTTTATAACCAAGTTTCGTTAATCTTCATTTATTTCTGTTATGCAACATGGTCTACGTGATCACTTGAGTTGGCATGAGGAGTGGAAGGTTTATGCCTTATGTGATTCACAAACTATGTTTTGTAAAATTAGTGTCTTTCATCATTTGTTTATTCGATGGCTGTGGCTCAGATATAAAGATAGGCTAAAGGGCAAATCCCTCAGATGTCAATGTGCCTCATACTAACTTCAGGCGAGTTTGCCCTGGATAGAAATAACCAACTAAGAGATGAAAGAGAACAGCAAAAAGCATCAGCAAATATTCCTGTTGCTATGTCCTGAGATTTTTGTTGTTGCACAATACGTATGTAGATTGTATGCAGGCCACTAGCAGAACTGAAGTGTCACGTACGATACAAACATAAACACTAAATGGGGCTGCCAGATCCACATACGTTGAAATCACAGGGAAGTACATCATCATATATAGATAAGGTATTCTTAAATTTCAGTGCAGGAAGACATCTATGTAAAAAAAAAAAATGGAAAAGATTTGATATAAATTTTAATTTTCTAAAGAGAAATGGAAATATTGGCATTTAAAAATGTTTTTTTTTTATATAAATACTGTTGACATATAATATCATTGCCATTTTTAGCTCTTAAAAAATGTTGATTTTTTTTTTTTTTAAGATTTTTCAGAATTCATTCAATTATTGGATTTTTTGGTGGGGAATATATATATATATATATATATATGTATAGTTTTTGTATATATATTAGTTTTTGTCTAAATTTCTGGGATGAGGAGTTATCTTTATGTTCGAACACTTGTCTGTATCCTTGTTACTATTATCACTGTTTTGGCTGTTGTGCTCTGTGGCCTTCCTTACGTGCATATTGATCGAGGTAACATACTGGTAATTCAGAACTTAACCCTTTTTTTAATCTCTGGGGTAGACTGTTCTTGCTCACGTCGAGGGATATCTTGTCTAGTTATTTTATTTAGTACAGTTCAGTATTGCTGGCCTGCTTCCACACTGCCCAACATAGAGATTGAATTAAAAAAAATCAATACTTTTATTCGCTATTGTCCTGTAAAACAATTTGCTTTAGTAAACTTATCCTGGCCTGCTGATTAGGCTGCCACTTATGCTGCAGTTCATGTTTTGATTGTTTCTGCTGCTGTTGAAGACTTACTGACATTTGTCTTTATATTACATATTGTAACTTTTTCTATGCTAGGCCTACAAAGGAGCTCCTCATAGCCCAGCATGTTCATTGATTCTTTCGGATGTCTGACTCTCCTAACTGTTCTTCCTGGTTCAGTATTTTTACTTCATTCCATAGGAACTGATGACTAAACTTTTCCTTTCGTACATGATCAGCCAGGCACGATTTTCTTGTCTCATGCCTCACTATGGCTTTTCAATATTCCTCCAACCTTACTTTTAGGGGCAGCTTCTTATATATTAGATTATCTTCAACAAAAATCTTAATATTTTGGTGAAAAATATAAAAGATTTTCAAAGTGAGTTCTTGTGATTTTTCTTATTTTCAAGACAAACAGTCGAGTAAAATTTGTGTCTAGCAAAGAAAGAAAATAAAACAACAAATAAGCATGTAAACACTGCTGCACAGTAACAATGAAACTTTGAACACGTGCATTGAAAGCAACAGCAGTAGGTCTTACCACCTTAAAATGAGTTGTAACAGCCAAAAATACTCTGTCAAGAACACAACCAGATATAAAATTAATTTTAAGATGTAAAATACTTGCTTGCCCACTACTATAGTTTCATCAAGTTGGCTCATCAGGCAGTAAGTATTTTGGAACAACTTTATAATTGAATCAACACATTTCTGATCACTGCACAATAATCATGATGGTCGACACATTTTGAAAGTGGCAGCAGCCAGTCTTACCCCCACCAAGAAAGGAAAAAAAAAAAAGAGAAAGTGCATTGATTAACCTGAGCAGCCAAATTGGTGAAAATATTGTCATGGTAAAACAACTGTTTCATGTCTACTGTTATTTTTCAACATAATCTTTTTTGTCAAGGCACAATTCTCTAGTGAATATTAATCACATATAGATTGAACATCATACAGTTTAAAATTTTTGATCAAAATTTGGTTAATAACTGTCAGGCATAGTGTGGCACAAGACTAAATGAGTGTGAGGCAGGGGAAATGCAAATTGTTGAAGAGTTTATCTGTTTACATGTTGAGAAAAATAATCATTTTAAAGTTGTCTTATACTGCTGCTTGGCACTGATATGCAACTACTTTAGCCACCAAGCAGTTTCAAAGATAACTTGGAATAATTGTCTAATCACATGTTGACTGTTCAAATAATTTTTCTTTTTTAATTTAATATAATCTGAAATTATGGAATTATTCCTTTTCATTATTTTGAAATTATTTAGATTATTATTCTTAATTTTGTTGTTTTTTATTGAAATATTTGAGCCATTATGTTTTTCATCTTTCTTTATCTTTGCATCAAATAAACATTAAAAAACTTCCCATTGTTATTTTAAAGATTTTAAACAAAGTCGAGTATATTAGTTTGAATAATTAAAAGAATAAATCTTGGAATTGTGCATTTTTTGCAGGCTTAAGA
Organism: Ascarosepion bandense; assembly: GCA_037127315.1. Taxonomy (NCBI): domain Eukaryota; kingdom Metazoa; phylum Mollusca; class Cephalopoda; order Sepiida; family Sepiidae; genus Ascarosepion; species Ascarosepion bandense. The sequence goes on along the minus strand of JBBBDQ010000509.1, from coordinate 716,251 downwards.
TTCTTAAGTTAAGAATCTTGGAGTGGGGGGGAGATCCATTTTGCTGCACATGCCACAAAATTTAGGGAAACGTTTTACACAAATTATTTTTTTTTATTTCTGTATCATTTCTATAATCATAAAAAAACATTGTGAAATAAACAAAAAGGAACAATAAAATATCTAACAATGTTTTTGTTATCTTCGATAAAGCATAAATTTTTAATCCATTTATTAATCATTTAAACTTCTCCTGAAGTTAGACATTATGCCGTGAGAATTGTTAAAAAAGAAGAAAATGTTTTTGTTTTTTTATATGTAGGTATTTCCACTTTTTTTGCTATCAAACAACATAGCTTGATGAAAAAAGGCCCCAAACTTAATAAAAACAAAGTCTTAGCATAAAAATATTTGTTATTATTAAAAGCAAAGACCAAAGTATTTTTTATTCCTTTCAAGCATGTTTGAAATTTGGGTAAAAAGTCATGTTTGTTTGTTTTTTTTTTTTGTTGTTGTTGTTTTTTTGTTTTTTTGGTCAGTTGGAGACCAGAGTTGACTATGGGGATTTTAATACCTTTATTTACAGTGAAAAATCATTAATTTAGTAATTCTTGCAAAAATAAAATAATTGTTAGATTTTAATGAAACTTTCTGAATTTATTCACAAATGAATGAATATCTGAAATTATTATTTTTATACAATTTAATTTCACAAAATTTCTAGAAATTAAATTCTATGTCAACTTTATTTTATTAGACAAATGACTTCTTGGAGAATATAAATCTATTTTTTCCCTTTTAAACAGTTTCCACTTTCACAAAATTCTGCTCCAAATCATAAAATAAAAAATCCAATAAAACTATGACATTATTTAATTAGATAAGCTTTTAATTGCTTTTATAAATGATATATATTAAGTACATTATTGTCTGAAGAAAAATATTTTTGCAATAAATAAGAAATTTTACAAGAATTGTTTTCATTTTTTTCTTTTTTAAATTATAATAATTTATCTAAACTTATTTATAAATGGAACTTTGTGTGTGTGTCTTTTACCTATAGACTCCGAAACGTCTGAACCGATTTTCTTGAAAATTTACACAGTTGTACTATAAGCGTCTGCAAGTGTTCTTAGCTAGGTTTTGTGTCAAGGTACCCCTGATAAATATCGAAAATTGATAATTGAAAAATTTGGGTTATAGAAGGGGTGGTCTGATTTTAAGACATAAGAAATGGTATTCAGAAGTTTCAAGGTTGCAGTTCTTAAAATAGTGCAGATAATCAATAATATCTAAACTTATTTATAAATGGAACTTTGTCTGTATGTCTGTGTATCCGTTACCTATAGACTCCGAAACAGCTGAACCGATTTTCTTGAAAATTTACACAGTTGTACTGTAAGCATCTGCCAGTGTTCTTAGCTAGGTTTTGTCTCAAGGTACTCCCGATAAATATCAAATCGATAATCGAAAAAATCGGGTTGTAGAAGGAGTGGTCTCATTTTAATCAAATTTGATACACTCATAGACAAAGACATAAGAAACGATATTCAGAAGTTTCAAGGTTGCAGTTCTTACAATAATTGTAAGAACTGCAACCTTGAAACTTCTGAATATATATATATATATATATATATATATAAATCGATACCAGGAAATCAAAATTTGACTTACATTCATTCATTTTTCTTTCAATCTACGGTTTCGCTTTAACTGGAAACTTTTTAGTCTTTCGTGCCAACATCCAAAGAGCCTGAGCTCCAGATCCATGGATTAGTTTTAAAGCTTTCATTACACCCAAGCAATGCTGGGCTATACTGCTAGTATATATATATAAAAGGCAAGATGTTTGTGTGTGTGTGTGTGTCTGTTTATTTGCCTGTATGTCTGTATTTTTTTTTCAGCCCTTTTATTTTAGTTTTTGCTCGGGTTTGGTTTTAAGTAGGTATAATTGTAGTTCTTAGTCTCAGCCATGATACCATTTACTCAGAAGACTTATTTAGCCTTCAAAATTCAGTTTACGACAAAAAAAAACTTATTTGATATCGATACCAGGAAATCAAAATTTGACTTGCATCCATTCATTTTTCTTTCAGTCTACAATCTTGCTTTAACTGGAAACAACTATTGATTTTTAGTCTTTCGTGCCAACATCCAAAGAGTCTGAGCTCCAGGACCATGGATTAGTTTTAAAGCTTTCATTACACCCAAGCAATGCCAGGCCATACTACTAGTAGTTGATAAATTCTTCAAAACTTTGTGTTAGGTTACTGAGTGAAAGCTATATTTACTAAGCAGAAATGGAAAAGCTTAATACAAATCATCATGCTTAAGATTTTTTAAATAATTAGTTTTTTTTCCATGTGTAAAATATGGATGTGCATTGTGGTGCAGTGGATATAGGCTTGGAACGAGAAATCGGGGAGCCGGGTTCGAATTCCAGTTGAATTCATTGCATTCACTTATGCACAATTACCCTTGGGAAAGGTATTAATCTGTCTCTTCCTTCCAGTTATGGGTTAAATAACAGGACAGATTGGGTTCTATAGCCTTGGCTGGCAACCAGTCTACCGCAGAAAGCAATGGCAACATACTGTGGGATAATCTTCTGCCCAGTCAGTCATGTCTTTTTCGAGACATGATCGCCCAAGCGTGTTTCACATATGGCACTTAACTGACTGATAAAACGTGCCCGTTTTGAAAGTATGAATGACCATACGTGACATTATCAGAAAATAAAATCAATGACTATAGTAAATTTAAAGTCAATATTCCTAAAGTTAGATTATGAAGAATGTTTCCAACATTTGTAAGATTACTGAGTTTAAAAATTAAACAAAAAAAAAAAAAAGAATTCACTCATCATTTTCTTAAATTATATTTTAACAGATAAAGATTCTGTAGGAAAAGAGTAAACTCCTAAATGGCTTATCAGCACTTGACAAGTGCTTGTTGGATTCTGAAAGATGTAAATCACTATTGCTGCTTGTTTTAGATAATATTCCTCAAAATTTCAGAAAAGTTTATTTTATTTCTAGAAGATTTTTTTAAAGAAAATTGCATTGCAATGAAAATACAGCTAAAAAGGTCACTAATCATCTATATTTGAAAATATATAAATGAATTGACTGCAATCAATATAAATTCTGTTTAAAAAATACACTAGTGTATTTTTCTTCATGGAAATAGTAAATTTAATCCTTTAGCTTTCAATTGAAGCTAAAATGAAAACTTCCAAAAGTTTTTCATTTATTAAAATTCATTTTAAAAATAAGGTATCATGAATATTTAACGAGAAAGTGGAGTTACTTATTTTTATGTGGTGTTGTTTCTTGTTAATGTTCTACTCCGTCCCTCCAAGCATTGTTGAGACTTGATAAACTCCTTCTTTTCTTTAAGTCATTTATGAATTTGTTTGATTCTTATTAAAAAGGAAGGGAGACTGTTTTGCTTTTCTCATTAATGTAAATGAGAAAATGGCAGCAAATCATTTTACCAAAAAACAGTCAAAATTTTTGTGTTTTAATTGTTAGTCTTTAAAAAAGGCTTTAATCAATTTCTATGCATTCCTGGCCAATGCTTAAAATGTCATGATCAAAATTTCATTTGTCCTCACTCGTTGAATCATTCTTGAAAATTCTTAACCAATCAAATAATTTCTACAGACTAGTGGCCAAATTTGATGTGAAAATTTTATGTATATTTTCAATGAATGCAGTGGTTACACTATACTCAAGCTCACTCTGATGAATCTCACTGCTGAATGAGTAACCCCATAGGAGGGTGTCTGTTTACACATGTAAAAACAAAAAAAAAAAAACAAACTCGTAACTGATTTCATTGTTACATTAAACCAACACTAATTATAAAAAAATTGAAAATAGCTGAATATTTTCCGGACAGTGTTAATTATTAGTTTTTATATTCACCTGCATATTTTATACACTAAACGTAGCAATAATTTTCAGACATGAAATAAGTTGTTTTTTTTTCTCTTGGAATAATGTTCTTTCTCAAACATGTCAACATTATTTCTTATTCAGTTTGTTTGCCAATTGTAAAGAAAAAGAAACCTTCATCTCTCAGTGATTCATGCCAAGACGTTTGGGTTTGATATCTTGGGGATCAATGAATTATTGGTTTCTGTTTGGAGTTATGTGGTGCATGGTTGAAGAACTACATTATCAGTAACAGGCATACTTGTCCTTGGTCTCATCAGACATACAAGCTGGGATAATTTTAAAACACATTTAATTTACAATGAAATGTAATAAAAACTCAATAACATGAAACTAAATTCAGTTCATTTAATAATTTCAGTGATGCATGTTTTTCCAAGAATTTTCTCACTGAGTAACACCATTTCTTCCTTTGTTTATATCTTTGAATGATTGAAGTAATCAGTTATGAAAAATGTTTTATTGGTCATTGGAAATTATAATTAATAGATTCATTTATTTTTTTATATTGTGCTTTTCTGATTTGTGTTTTTTTTTTCCCCTATTTGAGTTGGGATTTTTTTATAATTTTCTATCAATCTTTTGAAAATTTTTCATTTATTTACATAGAAACATATTTTTTGTTATTCTTTCAGTCTGAAGTATGTACATCTATCTGTCCCAAACAGCTGCCAGCATATTCAAAGATTTTTCCCATTTATTCTCAAGGAACTGTCTGTGGATATTTCTGTACAAATGAAAACACAATTCCACCCCAAAAGATTGCTTTAACCAATCTCAGGTTAGTAGATAAAAATTCTAAAATTTACACATTTACACAATATAGATGTAGAATTTCTTCTGTCTGGTACACCATTTATTTATTTATTATTATTATTATTATTATTAGAGAGAGAGAGAGAAGCATGACATCAAAGTTACACTGTGGTACAAATATATGAAACCCAATGTACCCATCATGACACCCATTCTAGGCACACAAATCCCAGCCAAATGTGCATGAAATAGTAAGTTATGCTATAAGCAGCATATTACCTTGAAACGTGGATGGGAGTGTTGCTAGGTTAGAAATATTTTCAGGTTATGTAATTCAAACACTAAAACAGTCAACAACTGAGAGTATTCCTAAGATGCAACTCCAAAGTTGCCTTAGTTGCCTCATCTTTCAAACTTAAAAAAAAAAAATGAAGAAAAAACAAAACTTTCTCAATACCTAGCCATACACCTCCCTCCCAGCTGCCACTCCACACAGATACACACTCCTTCTGCCCAATTCATGAGTCTCTGTTGGGGCCATGTCCAACTGGTTATAGTCAGGCAGTTGACAAGCAAATGTTTAGTACAGAAAGAGAAATTTATTGTTGTCCATTCATGTCAAATGTGTAGATGTCCACGATCACAGTCTTATGATCTACACCCCATTATAGTTGTAGGGGCACCACATTTACAACAGCCATAGCAGAAGTGATGTGCTTTCTGCAAGATGGAGCCCAACCCTCTCCAGGCTGCTTTAAATTCAGATTTCTCATTCCGAGCCGATATCCACATGGATGTGCATTATGGTGCAGTGAATATCAGCTCGGAACGAGAAATCTGGGAGCCGAGTTCAAATTTCAGCTGAATCCATTGCATTCACTTATGCACAAATACCCTTGGGAAAGGTATTAATCCGTCTCTTCTCTCCAGTTATGGGTTAAATAACAGGACAGATTTGGTTCTATAAACTTGGCTGGCAACCAATCTACTGCAGAAAGCAATGGCAACCTACTGCGGGATAATCTTCTGTCCAGTCAGTCATGTCTCTTTCGAGACATGATTGCTCAAGATTGACAAAGTTTTTGTAAGATATGGACTTTGTTGGTGAGTAGGAGTTTTTGAATTTCCTTAATACAGTTTTCCAGGAATTTGATCCAAAAATCTGTCACTGCCTTTGTTTGCTATACTGAGTGTTTCTATAACTACTGGAATAGTAACAGCTTTTCACATCCCATGTCTTTTAAATTCTCTCTTTCAAGATAATTATACTTTTAATTTTTCAAGGATATTTTAAAGAGTACAATTAAGTCAATTGGTATTGAAATGTCTGTCAAAGTTTTTGATTTTTTTTTTATCACAATGTCAACTCTTATTTTCCAATCAGTTTGTATTTTGTAGAAAGGAACGAGCGGAAATTATTGAAGGTTTATGTTAGCGTCAGATTTGGCAGCTATTTTCTGAGTTTTTACATGACTTCTATTTCTTATTACTTATATCGGGTAATTTGCTGATGGTCAGGTGACAACGTGTTTTCTAAATACTCCATGGAACTGCTTTCTATTCTCCCCAACTTTAATGATGCTGTTGAAAATATTTGAAATTGACAATGTCTTCCATTTCACTGAAACGGCTGTTAAACAACTATCTTCCTTTCTTTTGTTCTTTCATTTTCTCACTTAAACCAAGTAGTGTCTTTTCCTCTCTTCTCAAATGATCAGCACAGAATAGTGACAGATTTGGCAGGACGTAATGGTCGTGCAAACCAATGAAGTGCAAGTCAAGTACAATTGGATTATAAATTCATAGAAGAAATAAAACCAAATTTTTAATTTGTACCCACTTCATAAAATAATGACCAGCATTCTTATTTATGATTGTTACTGCAATATTTTATTGTTGTTAAGCTCAAATATTTAACAATGTGATTGGGAAATTTCTATGGATATTTTATTGTCATAGAACTTGGCATGAACTTAATCATTAATTTAAAAATTAAGAGTTATCAAAATTCAAAAAGGAAAATGTTTTCACTGATTGAAACTAGTTATTATTATCAAAGTAAAGAAAATTGCTATTAATTTTGGTATGAGTAAATATTATTTTCTTAATTATTTTTGATTCATTTAAAACTCCAAACATTTTTTGTAATTTCAGATCAACAACACTAAGTCCATCCAACAATTTGATTCAGCCTCCATTAATTAAACCAACACAACTAACTCAGGTTCCCAGAAGAAGCATGGAACCAGTTTTTGCTTCTGGGAATTGTCTTCCTTTTTCGCAAACAGTTAACACACTTCCAATGACAACAGTGGGGAAGACTATGGATAAGCAGCAACCATTGAAACCATTAAATATGGTTCCTATTATAGTAACCCCTGTGGATATTCAGCATTTAATTCCAACCACAATACAAAGCAACAACATTGTACCATCAAGTGGTAATTTACTTTGCGTGGTGGCAAATGACAATCAAAATGATTCAAACATTAGTCAACCATTACCTGAACCTGTTAGTTATAATGTCAAAAAAACCAACAATTGTCAACCAACTCGTCTTAAAATTAAAAATAACAACGAAGACCCTGTGATGTCTGCTGACCCGGGATCATTTTCGTCTTTAGGAAAACACATAAGTGATACAGAACTTCAAGACTTTAATCAGAAAGTAGAAAAGGTTTCTGCAAAAATTGAACCTGACATTTGTTCAGAAGAAGATTTAAAATATTTAGAGTCAAATGTTCCTCAGAAAAACTGTTTCTCTACTACATTTTCTGTTCCATTTCCACATATCAAAAGTGAGATTTCAGATGAAGATAAAAAAGATTGTATAGGCCTACAAACCAAACAAGAAGAAAATGATTCTGGACTAGTGATAAGTTCTTTCTTTTCTTTATCAAAAACAAATGCTTTAGAACTTGGCTTTTCATTTGAGAATGAAACTCTTTAAGTGGCCATGTTTTAAGTACATACATGCTGAATATGCTCTCATGACATTAATCAGCAGCAGCATTTTGTGAATACAGATGATAACGCCATCCATACACTAAATGTGGGAAATCTTTCGATGTGTATCAAGTGCATCAACAGTTTTACAACTTCTGCAGTGTTTAGTCATTGTTGCATCTTCATAAATTTGTGTGGCTGCAACGGTACATGACAAAGTGAGTGGTTTAGGACGGAATCCCAATCATAGTCTTGAAGAAATGTGCCCCTGAACTCTCCTCTGTCCTTTTTAAACTCTACAACTTCTGCCTATCTTCTTCCTGCTTTCCTGCCTGTTGGAAGTCTTCTTCTGTAGTTTCTATATTTAAGAACACTGGAGAACCCTCGGACCCTGCAAATTACCACCCTGTCAGTCTTCTTCCGATCATTGGCAAAGTGTTCGAAGCCATTATCAACGCCAAGGTCGTTCAGCATCTCACAGCCCACAGGCTCCTCTTGGACAAACAGTATGGCTTCTGCTTCACAAAGTCTACTGCTGATATGCTGACGACCATCACCGAGTATATATACCAGGCTCTTGACAAGAATGGTGAAGCCCGAACCGTTGCCTTGGATATCTCTAAAGTGTTCGACAGTCTAGCATGCTGGCCTTCTACAGAAACTGCGAAGCTATGGGATAATTGGACTTTTGTTGGCCCTAATCCAGTCGTTCCTCTCTAACCTCACATTGAAGGTGGTATTAAACGGACATGCCTCCCAGAACTACCCTACAAACACAGGTGTCCCTCAAGGCTTTATTCTAGGTCCTACGCTCTTTCTGATCTACATCAATGATCTCCCCGTTGCCATAACATCCCAAGTAGGCATGTACGCCGATGACACCACAGTTTACTCTCACCACTATCAAAAATCTGGTGTGGGCGACAAGGCGAACCTCGCTGCCAAGCTTGAAAAGGACCTCCAATCCGTGGTGGATTGGGGTAAGAAATGGCTTGTAAATTTCAATTTTTCCAAAACAAAGCTGCTATCAATTAACCACCATAGACAACTGCATCTCCCTCCCATTAGCATGGAACAGGCTTGCCTCCCAGAGAGTAAAACACTACGCCTGCTTGGCCTGACACTTTCAGCGGACCTCAAGTGGAATGACTACGTTGAATCCATTGCTAAATCCGCTGCTATGAAAGTCGGCTCTCTGTGCGGGGCCCGGAAATTCTTTCCGCCTGAATCTATCCTTCACATATATAAATTTACCATCCGCCCGTGTATTGAATACTGCTGCCACATCTGGTCGGGTGCCCCTGCTATTCTCCTCGGGGTTCTTGATAAAATACAATGGAGAATCTGTAATGTGATCGATACCGACTTGGCTGACTGCCTGCAGTCACTCTCTAACCGGCGTGACATGGCTTCCCTGTGCCTCTTCTATAAATACTTTCACGGCTTCTGCTCCGATGAACTTAGATCACTGGTGCCCCCTAGGTACGAATTTGCATGAGATACTAGATTAGCAACTAGGTCCCACCCTTTTACAGTGAAACCAATGAAATGTAACTGCAATTTCTACTCCAACCGCTTCTTTTCTTGCACTTCCTGCCTGTAGAATTCCCTTCCGCATACTTGCTTCCCCGACGGCTACAACCTCCAGGAGTTTAAATGTAAGGTCAATAGACACCTCCTAACACACTAACTTGCACCCATTCTCTCAAACACTCTTCCTATGTACCTCCTTATGACATTTCCTATATCCAATCGCTCTATGTAACCCTCTGCACTATAGTGGCAGTGGAATGCTTTGCTTGAGGTGAAATGATTAAAAAAAAAAAAAAAATCCTGTGTGTCCTACCTAGTCTGCCATTACCTATTGTAATAAACATACGTACTTTGGTCTAATTGATTTTATGCCACTTAAGCTAAGGTTTTTACCCCATTTGTCATCTCTGAATTGTTGTGCTTCAATGGTTGCTTGTACCACAAGCATAATGTGTGTATTTGAATTTTGTGTCAGATTCGAAGTAACCATATTAATGCTCTTAATAGATCTGAATGAGAAATGAGTCTGTGAATGCAGTGGCATGCAAAGGGGAGGGCTGTTGAGTAACAACTCCAGTCGGGGGCATTTCCGATGGAGTATACTATTTTTGTTTTTATTTAGTAAATAAACCTAAAATTGAACTTTGAAAGCTTTATTTTGTGAACATTTTCAATATTTAAATAAATCATTGTCTAAACCAATATTGGTTGTTTTTCTTCCTCAAGTTTATGATGAACAGAATTGATTTAATAAAAACACATAACTCTATTAACAAACCTTGCTTATAAATATTTGAATGGGGTGGGTATATGAGGGAATGTTGGATCATACAATGAACCAATGATTTTAACATTGTGTTCAAGTCACATGTCATGAAAAATTAAATAATTTATTTTAATGCAAAGTATTACAGGTATTGTCACCTATATATTGTTTGCTATTCATATTAGCTAAATATTGCTTAGTCTGACATAAGGTTACAGAAAGAGAGCACCTAAAGATACGCAAGTACAGAAATGATCAAGAAAAAGGAAATTATTTTTTATGCGTATTTTTTCAATAATAACATGAATCCAATTGATCCTCTTCTAAGTGATTGAAACAAAAGGTACTCTTTGTGAATTGCACTGGCTACAAATATGAAATACCTTCGACAATGCATGCACCAAAGTTATGCTAAAAATCAATGCAAGTTAGACAAAAATTAATTACCAATCATCAGCAACTGAAACAGTCTGGAGAGAAGCAAAGATCCAACTTGGTGAAACAGAATGTGGATCAGTTTTCTTATCTTGGTCATCATCTGTTTTTTATCATTGATCTTAAAGATGAGATAATGATATCATCTCAAATGTGTAGAATCAACTTTTGGTCACCTCGAAATAGTTTTCTAAGATTGTGACATCAGAACAGACTTCAACTCTCCTGCATGTCTCCGAGACATGGACAACTTAACAACATCTGAAATTCCTTGAAGGCGTTCATCAGAGTTGTCTTTAAAGTATCTTGAACATCGTTTGAGAAGATAGAAGAACTAACGTCAATTCCAATGGAGTGAACATCGGTGCAAAGAGATGACAACTGGCTACCAAAGCAAATCTTTTTACTCCCAACTCAAAGAAGGAAATAAAAAAAAAAAAGTACGGTCAAAAGAAGAGATTCAAAGATGCTCTAAAAGAAAATGTGAAGAAATTTAATATCAAAATTGAGAGCTGAGAATCCATTGTAATGGACTCTGGAGATCCATTGTCAGGCAGAACAACAATCTAGGATCCAGAAAATCAGCCAAACAAGAGGATAAAAGAAACCGTTGAAAAGAAACAACAATCAAGACCTAATCCACTATCTAGAAAAACTTGTCCTCAATGTTGAAAGACCTTTCAAGCAAAAATCAGTCTCATTAATCATTCGCAGACCCAACTGACCGAGACAAACAAAAAATTGCTATTGCAGTGTTTGCTTATTGAAAATATTTAGTCCTATCTATTAACTTGACAAGAAAACTAAAATGAAAGCTTCAAGAAAAAAAATTCATTAAAATACATTTATTTTTAAGAAAAGCATTACTTAATGTTTTAGGTTTCCATTTAATGTCAAACATAAGAAATCCTGTTTATTTTCTCTCTTACTTTCGATATTCAAAATGCCCAACAAAAATACATGTGTGACACTATTTCCTGCTGATATATTTTTTGTTTGATTTAATGCAGCGGAGAGAGAGAGAGAAATTAATATTAGTGGTATTATTAGTTGTGCTTTATTGTAATCTGTGATATGAGCTTATGTAAAAATCTATTTTTAATACTATCATGTGCTTGTAAAATCCGGGGGAATAGAAAAATTGGTTGAGAGTTGAGAAAAAAGAGAAAAATATTTTTCTTCTTTTCTCGTGTTCGAAACGAATTGTTTTGGGCCACTTAAAATTTTGTAATATGTAAGTAGCCATAACAAACTGTCAGGATTTACTTGATGAGGTCAGGTAGGGTTAGATCCTCAGCAGTTATTCCTGGGAACAGATTGTAGGATCAGAAGACAGATGATGTAATCAAAAGAAAAAAGACAGAAAGACATTATGTCATGTGAGCTGTTGATATTTCATTCATTGAGACATGGCTCCCTGCAAATTGTGTGGGCGGAAAATAATCTCATTGGTCAAAAGCTTTGAGTCGGCTAGATCCCCCGAGGGGATTAGGGATGGTTATAAAAATGGAGACTCAGCAAGAAAAATCAGAGTTGTTGGCTGAGTAGTTGTTGAAATTACAGTCGAAATGTAACGATTGAGGAAAGGGTTCCCAACTGGGAAGCCACAACTCACGGCTGGTCGCCCACCACAGAACAACTAAAAGCTCGCACTGCTATGAAAGGAAGATTTAAAAGATTTTGGAGAGTTTTTGAAATTGCAGTTGAAATGTAACGACTGTGGAAAGGGTTCCCAACTGGGGAGCCACGACTCAGAGGCTGGTCGCCTACCACAGAAGTTATGGCTAAAGAGTTAATGTTGAATGAAGCCTGCCGCCGATTAACTTAAAGAGTTAATGTTGAATAATGCGCCTCCAATAAGAATCCCGAAAGAACGTTATTGTTTTAAAAATTATGTGGAGAATTGAAATTTCTGATTCCTCGTTCGCTCTAATTCGGTAAATTCCGTTAAGCTCCGATAAGAACCCGAAAGAACTTTGTTGTTTTAAAAGTTACATAGAGAATTGACAGCTCTGATTATAGAGAATATGTGAAAAGACTTTAATGAAAATTTGAAGAGCTCTGATTACTTTAACGAAACTTAGAAAAGACATTTTTATTTTGAAGATTTGTAACGCCTCAGGCCTTGCTGACCGTCTATCTAATGTGACGCTCGTTCTCGCCGACAGTCTTGACGATCCCAGTTGTGACACTGCCACCCGGTTGTACTGTTGTATTGGTCGCTGTTGCTGGTAGTGACGATCTCGTCCGATGATGTCGCCACAAAAGCTGGATTACAGGATATCTTTTGCAACAACGAGCCACTGTCCCACGTTGTGATTAGATCCCAGAGGTCACGTCGTGCAATTAATAGTCGTCCTTTTTTAGCCAGTCCGGACACTGGTGTACACTTGTGGTTTGAAAAAAAAAATAAATACGGCACAAAAAAAAAATTAATAAAATAAATGAACAATGTCGAACACACCTGGAGAGTTACGAAGAATGTCTTTATATAAAGAAAAAACAATGTCTTTCTTTTCCCAGGAATACAGTTGTCGAAAATGGTGGTTACAACGGAAGGAGAAAGTTCGCTAAAAGCATCATAGCTTCTAATCCTAAAAAAATTTCTTGTTTAAGTTTCATTAGTTTCGTTGGCGTTAAAGAAAACAGATCTGTTCAAATTTTCACTAAAGTCTCTTCACGTATTTCATTAAAGTCTTTTTCACCTCTTCTCTATAATCAGGGTTGTCAATTTTCTATGTAGCTTCTAAAACAGCAAAGTTCTTTTGGGTCCTTATCGGAGTTTAACGGAGTTTGCCGAAGTTGAGCGAACGAAGAATCAGAATTTTCGATTTTTCCGTGATTAAAAAAAATAACAATAACGTTCTTTCGGGATTCATGTCGATGGCGCATTATTCCAAATTAACTCCTTGAGTTAATTTGCGGCAGGCTTCATTCGAAATTAACTCTTTAGCCATAAGTTCTATAGTGGGCAACCAGCCGTGGGTCATGGCTCCCTGGTTGGGAACCTTTTCCCCAGACGTTACAAAGAAATCTGAATATTGAGTAAAAACTCTCAGCAACAACTGAACTTTTCTTGTCGAGCATCTATTTTTATAACCAATTTCGATCCTCTCTGGGGATCCGGCCGGCTCACGGCTTTCGGCCAATGAAATCGTTTTCCGCCCACTCGATTTGCTGAAGGTTTTAGCTCGACGAATGTGATTTTGCCAACTCACATCGGATTTCGATATCCTCCGGGTTCCCACAGACTCCTGTGTCCACCAGAAGGTCTGACGGGGAACCTTGGCCTTCGTGTAACCTTATCAATAATTCTGACACTTGTTTTGTTTAAGCGTCTCCAGCTTAACTGAATGTTCGCTTCAAACCCCGAAAAAAAAAAAAAAAGAAATTTATATAAACCCAACAGAAGAGAAATGTATATTTTCCCAGAATAGTTAGATTTTATATTCCCAGGTATTAAATTTTTTTTCTAATCTCACATCGCGTATTGTAATAAAGAATTAATAATAATATTGCTAATATTAATTTCTCTCTCCGCTGCCTTAAACCAACCAAATGAAAGTCTCCCCGCGGGAGAAGGGAAAATATCCCTGCGGTAGATAGTGTCACAGATTGAAAGCTCTGATATTTTGAAAACTCTCTCTCTCTCCGTTGTGAACTGGCATTCCGACAACTGTATTATCTGCTCCTGTAACTAATAATTATTTTAACTCTCCAGGCGTCTTCGACCTTATTCATTTATTAATTTTTTTTTTTGGGGGGGGGGGGGGGTGCTATGTTTATTCTATTTTAACCAAAAGTGTACACAAGTGTCCTGTCTGGATCTGGTAGAAATACGGCTGCTGAATTTGCACAACACGACTTCTGAGATCAAACGCGGGCAGTGTGTCCGTTGTTGTAATAGACGTCTTGAGGACCAGCTTCTGTGACGAGATCATTACAACCAGCAGCGGACCGAAAGCGTCGACGTAACTGGTACCATTTCAACATCATCGCAGCAGGATCCGTTCCCGAACCAACAAACCAACCAGTCAGCCGGGTGGCAGTGTCACACATGTTTTTACTCAAACTTCGGTCGGTTTTGGCATGAATAACTTTGTTTTGTTTCATTTCAACGAATGAAACTTTTTTTTTCATTTACCAAAGGCAAATTTACTTAAAAGTTAAAATATTTAAAAAAAAAAAAAAGTTCTGTAAGATCTGTTTCGACTGCACTTTAACTGGCTGAAAATACTTTTAAGCCATAATAAACTATTTCCATTAGCTTTACGTATTTTTTTTGTTTTTTTAGTATTTAAGTAGTGGCAGCCGTCAGAGTAGTAAAACAACAACACACATCGTCGGCAAATGTCATACTTTTCTCCTGCTTTTACACTCCATAACCCACTAAATTTATTTTAAATGAATAACTTATGAAAAAAAATGTCTATCTGTCAATGTCACAATATGTAAAATCGTCTACAAAGAAAATCTCGAGTATTAAAAGTTGGCAGTGAGCTGACCCGGGTTTTATGGTTGTTGGAAAATGTTTGCAACTCGTTTTCGTCACTGGTTGACTCACAAGAAGATACAGAACGTAATATTTATTTAGGTCTTCTTCATGTATGGAGCTCAGAAAAATGATATCAAAAGAAGCATGGACGAAATAATTTTCTGTCAAGAATAGGTTTCAACCCCTAATTATTTTACTAGATACCTCACCACTAATTCTGTGAAAAAAACAAAACAAAACAAAAAAAAAACAAAAAAAAAACAGCAGAGCATGAAGAAAAATGACCCCCCACTAAATACTTAAAAACATACTTCTTTATCAAAATGCTTGTTATTAATTATTAAGAGGAAAGATCAAAGTATTTTTTATTATTTAAATTTTTTTTTAATCCTTTCTAACACGTTCGAAATTTTGTTAAAAAATCTTGTTTTGATTTTCGTTAGCAGGTAACCAAATCGTTACTTAAGTTTACAATGGATAAGGCAATAATATTACGTAACTCTTTTTTTTTTTTTTTTTTTTTTTTTTTTTTGGCTGGTGAAAAACATTAATCTGGAAATTCTTGTAAAATCAAATAATTGTAGGATTTTAAATGAAACTTTTAACACTTATTCACAAATGAAATTATTTCTAAAATTACCATTTAGAAAATTTTGGTTATATATATATATATATATATATATATATATATATATGTATGTATACCCACACATTTGTCACCTTACCCACCGCGTAAATTCATTAAATTTCAAGAAATTAAATTTTGTAGCGAAGATTTGTTTTATTACTTATTGGGGAATGTAAATAATCTATTTTTTTTTTTTAAAACATTTCACCTTTTTGCTAAAAATCTTCGAAAAGTAAAATAAAATATGCAATAAAAACTATGATATTATTTAATTAGATGTGCATTTAATTGATTTTGTAAATAATATATATTCAGGACCTTATAGACTCTTAGACTGACGAAAAAAATTCGATGAATAATGAAATTTTAAAAGAATTGTTTTAAGTCTTTCTTTTTTAATTACAATAGTTTATAAAATTTCAAAGCTTTTTAAAAACTTCTACAAATATTTGTGGCGGTTGGGTTAAGTTATTAAGTGAAGACTATATTTACTAATCGGAAATTGAAAAGTTTAATACAAATCGTCGAGTCATCATATTTTTAAAACAATCTTTATTTTTTTATGTGTGTATTTGAATTTTTTTTAAATATGGTATTTTATGTGTTACATTAAAGAGGTCCTGCGTTTCACGGTTTCTTTCCCTTACAGGAAAAAAAAAAGATAATTATGCCAATTCTGATCAACCATACTTAGCTTATCAGGTCATCATCACATATCTGGTTGTCATCACATCACTCATTTTCGGCAAAAGTCAGAAAGATTAACGCTCTGTGATTCAGAAATAGTTTTATTCTAAATTTCATGCTATAAATAAGTAATGCTTGTGTAAATCAGATTAATTTAACTTTAAATTTGCTATTTTTCCAAAAATAATATCACAGATGCATATTTTATTTTTGCAAGATTTTCAAAACCGAGAATTAACTTTTGTTAACAATTCTGTCGATCGCTCAAAAATGGCCGAGAAATTGAACTTTTTTTTTTAATCTCAAAATTTTAGATTCCAATCAATATAATTTATGTTTGAAATACACAATAGTATTTTACTTACCGGAAATAGTAAATTTAATCATTTAGCTTTCAATTAAAACTAAAATAAAAGTTTCAAGAAAACCTTTTATTTTAAAAAATTCCATCTAAAAGTTAGGTATTGAAAATGAGTGGAGCTACCTTCGCTGATTGGTCAATTAATTGTAGGCACGTGGAAACGTCATTGAACATTTTTAATTCTACCAAAACTTACAAGTGTTCGTGATTCACTTTCTGCCAGTATTTAAGGGGAAAACCCAGCAAGAAACTAGACCTAGGAAGGAAGCAGACGTCCGTGCAAGTCGCCACGTAATAGACAGAAGAACAGTCGCCCACTTCTTTCGCTATGCAGCGCGAACCTGAATCCTCAATTGAGAAATCTTCTTTTCAACTCTCTTAATCTTAACATATACAATGTAACCCTGATATAAGAGAGTTGTAGGTTAAAGGTTATCTTATATCCGGATTTCTCTTATATCCGGGTTTGGTCTATTTTATATACATTACTACAGGCTCTAATTTGGGACAACAGAAAATCTCTCTTGTATCAGGGTTTCTCTTGTATCCGGGTATCTTATATTTGGGTTATACTGTATTCCTTGTTCATTTTCACTCACACACCTATTTCATGTGACATTTACCACATAATGTCAATGGAACATTTATTTAATTCAACAAATTAAATAACTTCTGCATAATTCGAACTGTTCTTAAAACAAACAGCACCACGTTGAAGATTTATTGTGAAAGTCATTCAACTATAATTTTTGTAAACATACAATTTCGCAACTTTTTTTCGTATGCTTATCACTACTTACTGTTATTTTGTGTATTGTTATATAAATGTTATCGTTTGTTGCCTTACAGAATTTTATTGGATTTCTTTCGTCGATGTACAAATTAGAAATGTTTGCAGATTGGATTCTCAACTCGTTAGTAACTTGTAATAAGTGAATAACAATTATTTGATCGCATAGATAACCACACATCCACTACAAGCCTAACATGCCGACGAAAATGTACTTATTTGAAGTACTTTGTCATCAGGGTGCTGTGGAAATTCTAATGTATTAGAATTTTAGCACATTCTGGAAAATATGTCGGTAGAGTTTTTTTACGTTGAAAAAAAACAAACAAAAACGGCACAGAGAGACGAGCTGTTGGTAGAGCTGCTACAATTTTGTTTTGTGGTTGTTTTCCAATACTCCATGTTAAGTTGATCTTTGTTTGGAAAGTATCATTTAAACTCGACTTGCGGATGTTTTAGTCGTTCCTGATAATCTCTGAAACGCCAGTGTCTCGACGTGTTTCATATCTTTTTACTGTTAAGCCCGATAGAGAAAGACTACAGATTTGCAGTGTAGTAAGTGGTGTAAGGAGGTTTGTTGTGGTGTCATGGATATCGGATCGCAATGAGAAATCGGAGAGCCGAGTTCAAATTCCTGTCGAATTCGTTTCATGTGCTTACGCACAAATACCCTTGTGTCAGGGAATTTTTCTTCCACCAGCTATGGATTGAATAGCAGGGCAGATTGAGTTCTATAGCCTTGGTTGGCAACCAGTCTACCGCAGAAAGTAATAGCAACTTACTGCGGGAAAATCTTCTGCTTTTGACCAAGCGTGTATTACGTATGGCACTTAACTGACTGACTGAAGAGAAAGTTGATTTCTGTGTGTGTGTGTGTGTGTGTGTGTGTGTGTGTGTGTGTGTGTGAGGGGGTCTTTTCTCGTGCGGTCCGCGTAAGTTTCTTTGAATTGTGGGAGGTACTCTTGAAGAAAATAAGTTGTATTTTAAACTTGTTTAGACGAAATTATTTTTTGTTTTTCGTTTGGTGCAAAGTTCCGATGGTAAAACTTTGTTTTGTTCCCCGAAGGCCTTTACCCCGTCAAAACTTTCTAAAACATTCTTAATTCCGTGCAAATGTATGCTGAACTCAAATCAATAATTGTTTATTGAAGAAACTTACCATTTTTTTCATGTTATCGAGCAGAAATAAATTGGACGATATCTCACCCCTTACCCTTACTATTCTCATATCTGATTCACCGCTGAATGACTTGAGGCGTAGGTTAATTATTTCGGCCTTTTTAATCCCTTTCTGCAATTACTCCACGATTTCTTAGGTTTCGGAACTCATTTTCCGCGTTGTAATCGCAAAAAGGAAGTAAAAACGCCGAAAAATCACAAAACTACGCGTGAAGTCAGTCTGCAGTGAATAACATTTTTGAACCGTGGTTAGGGGGTGAGATAAACACCAACAAGAAGTTCCATATTTTTCTGCTCGATGACATGAAAAAAAGGTGGGTCTCTTCAATAAACAATTATCGATTTGAGTTCAGCATATACATTTACATGGAAATAGGGATATTTTGGAAAGATTTGAAGGGGCAAAGGCCTTCGGGGAACAAAACAAAAATTTACCGTTCCCATGTGGTGTGCCAAGTTGAGTTTAAATGTTACAGTTTTGCGTTTGCCGACAGTTTCCATGCGGTCGTGTTTAAATTTTGTTATGTCAGCAGAAGTCAGGCGTGACTGTATCCAAGAGAAAGAAAGGATTAAGCAATGGCAGTAGAGACGGAAAGAGTATCGCCCGCTTTCTACCCGAGACAATAGTTTGAGTCTATGTTGGCCTCTTTTGTGTAATGGCTTAAGCAACGAGCCTAATATTTAAACATCTGAAACTCATGAAATTGTCGTAAAAATAGACACAAATCCTTGATCATAATTCAAGTCATGTAAGAGTTGCTTCCCCTTAAATGTTATTTAAATTCCTAACTTCCGTTTGCTTCACAACTTGATGACTTCCGTTTGGATGACACGACGTTTAACAAGAAACCAAATTCCACGTATACGATTTATGCTTAATAAAAATTAATCGACAAACAAGTTAATGTCTTTATTCGCCACACGTACGCAGGCACGCATTTTAATTTTATTACGAGTACGAATGACAAAGAATATTTAATTTCTTATTAAGTTTTTCCAGTAATTAAATCTTCCTTGTCAGACGTATTTAATGTGAAAGTTGTTTAAAAAGAAAGATTCCTGCCCAAATATACATTACAGTATGACCCTGATATAAGAGACCCCGATATAAGAGATAACTTCTCTGGTCCCAAATTAGAGCCTGTGGTAATGTATATAAAACAGACCGAACCCGGATATAAGAGAAATCAGAATATAAGCGAACTTTTATCCAGTCCCAACAAGTCTTTTATATCAGGGTTACACTGTATATCCAAATAAATACACGTTGTATTTAAACAACAGTAAATACAGCAAAAGAACTGCCTTTATCCTCATATTTTTGGAAATTTAAAAACACCAAAAACAACCTATTACCTGGAACATTGTCGCTAAAACCAAATCTTATAATAACATTTTTATTATAAAAGGAAAAAAATGTAACTTATATCTGTAATATTTTTTGTATCTTTGTGGGTATAATTGACAAAGAAGTGGATACAAATATTAGCGTTGAGAGGAATATTTTATTTTCTTATTTTTACATACTTTCCTGTTAAGTGTCTGCTGGCAAGAGAACACATGTTGCCTGCTTAGAAGCTAGAGAGGGACTGGCCAATCCTTTAGGTCAAGCATGGGTCAGGGAGATAGGGAGAGTAGGGGAAAGAGAAATAGTAGCAGAGAAAGAAAAGGGAATAGATTTGGGTATCTTAGTTCTTGGGAGTTATTTAGAGACAGAGAGGGTAAAAGAAACAATGTATTCTCTGCATGGTAGTAGTATCTGACCTGAGGTCATTTTGGTTCATTCCTACAATACTCTCCTACCAGATAACGGAGTGTTTTTTTTTTTTTTTTTTTTTTTAGTAATAATAAAAGTATTCATTATCTTTTTTCCATTTGACTCTCCTACCAGGGTTTGTTGTCTTTATTTTATGTTCCTGTACTTCTTTAGGAGGTAAAATATCAGGCTCTTTATTTTTGTTGGTAGTTGTATTTTGTGTACATTTTTGCTTGTTTTCAATGTAAGGTTTTAAACGGTCTATTGAAACTTGTGTATGCGTGTTTGGGTTAGTTTCTATAAGGAAATATTTTGGTGTTCGTTCGAGTACAGTGTAAGGACCTGAATAGGGTGCTTCTAGCGGTTTTCGAACACGGTCTATCCTAATCCAAACTTTTTTACAGGTTTGCAGTTGATTTGGTACGTAAGATTTTTGTGTTGATTTTTCTCTGTTTGAAAAGTCAGTCAAGTCAAATTTTGCCATGGTTTTATATAGCTCTCTAGTAAAATCTTGTGTGACTGTTTCTGGGTTTTCCGAATCTATCATTAGGTGTGGCAATAACATTTTTGCACCTGTGACCGCATAAAAAGGGGAAAATTTAGAGCAGTTGGGCATACTTCGAATTCCCAAGAGAACAATTGGTAGGGCTGAAATCCAAGATTCTTTTCGGGCCATTATAGCTGCTTTGATGGTTCTGTGAGCTCTTTCTATAAGTCCGTTGCATTGTGGATGATATGACGTTGTTCTTAGCCTATAGAATCCGATAATTTTTGATAATTCCATGAATAATTCACTTTCAAATTGTGTACCTCTGTCTGTTATGACATGAAGTGAGACACCAAAGCGAGTAATCCACGTATTTACAAACGCAACAGTTTGTGCCGTAATATCTGCTATGGGTTGCGCTTCTATCCATCGACTGGTTCGATCTATGCATGTTAAAATATATCGACATGGATTAATGTAGGGATTGTTGGAACATTTTGCTGGCGGTAGAGGTCCAATTATGTCGATGTGTACAGTTGGAATCTTGATGACGGTATTTCCAATGTTTGTACTGGCGATTTTGTGTGTCTATATATTTTTGCCTGTTGGCAAGATGTGCATGATGCACATAATTCTTTGATGGTTTTATCCATGTTAGGCCAGTAAAACCTAGCCTTAATCATTTTTATAGATGATTTTATACCTGGGTGTGACACTGAATGCAAACTATCGAAGATGGATTTTCTTAGTGTGCATGGTACAAAAGGTCTGGGGTATGACGTTGATGTATCACACAACACAAATTGGTCTTTTCCAGATATTGTATATTTTTTTAATTCTGGGAAGGACTGTATTTCAGTATCTGCTGTTTGGGCATCTGCAAGTGCTGGGAGGTCGTACATATCGATCTGTACAGCAAATGTTGGGCGTGATAGACAATCTGCTACTACATTTTGATCACCCTTCACATGGGCAATATCTGAGATTCTGTGATTATGGCTAGTTGTCTTTGTTGCCTATCCGATTTTGCTGGTTTTAGGCTGTGAAATGCGCCGCATATTGGCTTGTGGTCTGTTAGAAGTAATACTTCGCGACTTTCTATGAGGTGGCGAAAATGTAATACAGCCAAATACGCTGCTAAAAGTTCACGATCAAAAGTGGAATATCTTGTCTGTGTTGCTGTTAGTTTCTTTGAGAAAATTCCTATTGGTATAGGGTTTCCATTAACGACTTGATGTAAGGCAGCACCTACTGCATATTTGCTGCTGTCCGTGACCAGTTGATATTGTGTACAACTTGGTTGAGGATGGAGTAATTCCGTTAGCTTACCCAATATTTTAGTCATGGTAGAGAAGGATTCTTTTTCTAATGTATTCAAGGTGATTAGTCCTTTCGGTGTTAGTCGCATTCTCTCAGATAAAGGAAAAACTAACTTTGCGAATCCTGGTATTAATTTTCTGTAAAATCCTACCATACCAAGAAATCTGCGTAGGCTTTTAGCATCTTTAGGACACGGAAAAGATTCTATTTCTTTTACTTTATTTGCAGTTGGTGTAATTCCCTTTGCGTTAATTCTAAAGCCTAAGAAGTCAAGGGCTGTTACGTTGAAAATCGATTTGGAGAGTGATATTTTTAGGTTGTTTTCTTGTAGAATTCGAAACACTGTGTCAATATCTTTTTTATGAGATTGTTCGTCATCGCTGAAGATGAGGATATCATCGATATATACGAAGACACAGTCGGTATCTCGAAAGATTCTGTCCATATATCTTTGAAAAGTAGCCGAAGAATTCTTTAATCCAAACGGCATAAATTCATATTGATAAAGTCCCATTGGTGAAATAACTGCAGTTTTTGGAATATCATTGGGGTGCATCTTGATTTGATGATAAGCTGAAATTAAATCAATTTTTGAAAATCGCTGTTTCTCAGCGAGTTTAGCAGTAAAAGAATTAATATTAGGGATGGGGTATCTATCACTTTTAGTGATACTGTTTAAGGCGCGGTAGTCTCCACAGCAGCGATATCCTCCACTCTGTTTAGGTACTAGATGTAGTGGGCTTGACCATTCGCTGTCTGAAGAGGTTATTACTCCTTCATTTATTAGTCTCTTAAATTCTTCTTTTGTAGCAGTCAGCTTTTCAGCAGACAGTTGTCTGGATTTAGCAAAAACTGGTGAGTGACTACCTGTGTCAATTCTGTGGTAAACACCGCAGTAGGTATTGTTTTTGTTGGTGTGAGGAGAGATAATTTCTGGGTATTTATCTAAGCTGTTTTTTATAAATGTGGGTATATTTGCTTCGTTTATGACCACATTTACAAGAGCAGTAGTGTTTACTTACAACTTCTTTTTAGTGGTTGTTGCTGGGTCATAAATTGTCCTGTTTTTGCAGTTGATAGTGAGGCCAAAGTTATTTAGAAAGTCAATTCCGAGGAGGGGATTGGTGATATCAGCGACCACGAATGTCCAGGAAAAGGTTCTTCTTAAGCTCGGTATTGCAATCTCCAGGTTAGCTTGGCCATGGCATTGTATTTTCTCTCCGTTGGCAGTGGTGAGTGATACTGGTGTTGGGTATAACGTCACGCCTTTTAACGCGGACGCCGGTATTATTGAGAGGCTTGCACCAGTGTCTACTATAAATTGTAATATGGTTGTCCCTAATCGTGCTTTGATTTGTAGTAGCGGCGAACTCAAGGGGACAGACATGGTTCGCGCTACTAGTTTTCCGAGGCTGTTGGTGGTGGTGTGGGTGGACGCGAGCTTGGTAAAATTTTGATGTTCTGCTTCTTTGGCCATTTACACCACGTTTTGCAAGTTCTTGCTTGCTCGGCAAAGTAGAGGTGTGCTCTGCATATTTTAGTTTTTTGGTCTGGGAAGTAGGGTTTTATTCCTATCGGTATGCGGACGTTTTTATTCCTTTCTGTGTGCTGCTGAGTGGAGAATGCTGTTGCTGTTCCGTTCATGTTATTTAATAAGGGCATTAATTCGTCTGCTAGTTTTCCTATTTGGGATGAATTTAGTTCTTTTTGGGAGGCAATGACGGGGGAAATTGTTGCGGGTAATGCCTGTAGAAATTTGTGAAGAACAATTTCTTCGCCGACACCTATCCTTTTAGCTATAGAAAGCATCTCTTGAAGGTATGCAGATGGACGGCCTGTAATTGTGTTGGTAGACATTAACTTGTCTAGCAACTCAGGCTTTGTTCTTTCATTAGCCTCAATTAAGGAGCATTTTAGTTCCTCATAGTTCTTTGCGTCTAAAATGTGATATGGTATTTTAGCTACCACCTCTGCAGGTAGAGATGATATGACCGTATAAAACTTTGTTGTTGAATTTGTAATATTCCGCAGATGGAATTGGGCTTCCAGAATGGAAAACCAGCCATTCACTGCCGTTTCCATGAATTCCGGCGTTTTTATTGTAATTTGTTGTAAGGAGGCTTCTTCCATTTTTGTTTTGTATGTAAAAATATATATATTCAAGTATTTTTTTTTTTTTGGATGAAGAGGGGTGGAAAAAAATGTAGTTTGTTTTACTTACGTCAAAGGTTCTCTTTAAAAACGTTTGTGACGTGAAATTAACTGCTACTTGTATATTTTCCTGAAAACTCCAAAATGTGTTTCTTTCCTTTCAGTCCTGGTAAAATTAGTTCGTTTCTTGAGGTTGTAATGTCTTTTTTGTCGGGGTCACCATTGTAATATTTTTTGGTATCTTTGTGGGTATAATTGACAAAGAAGTGGATACAAATATTAGCGTTGAGAGGAATATTTTATTTTCTTATTTTTACATACTTTCGTGTTAAGTGTCTGCTAGCAAGAGAACACATGTTGCCTGCTTAGAAGAGGGACTGGCCAATCCTTTAGGTCAAGCATGGGCCAGGGAGATAGAGAGAGTAGGGGAAAGAGAAATAGTAGCAGAGAAAGAAAAGGGAATAGATTTGGGTATCTTAGTTCTTGGGAGTTATTTAGAGACAGAGAGGGTAAAAGAAACAATGTATTCTCTGCATGGTAGTAGTATCTGACCTGAGGTCATTTTGGTTCATTCCTACATATCTTTTAGAAAAACTTGTCATCTTAAATTTTATTAATCGCCCTAATCTACTTAACAAAAAAGTAAATTACTGACCACATAATGCCATAGCAAAAATACTTAAATTCTTAAATCCTGATTGATACAAATTCCGCTCTATACATTTGTCTCTTTCTTTCTCACTCCGTTAATTCCGCTTTTTTCTTTTCCCTGAAAATACTATTATTAATAATTATGAGTTACGCTCCTTTGATTTCATCACCCTGTATCTTAATAATTTTTAAAATTTAATATTTTAATTTTAATTTTTTTTTATCTCCATATAATTTTTTGTCTATTTAAATTCTACTCTTCATAATTTAAAAAAAGTACCCTAAGATTATTAGATTTAATTCCCATGAACATCGAGTAAACTTAAATTCAAATATATTAAGCAGTCAGTTCGTAATATGCACCTAATGACTGCGTAACACATAAAACTCCGAGAACAATGATTTAGAACAATGTACATATTTATTAATATATATAATAGCCCTGTTTATACTACATTGAGCACTGTTTTAACACCTGAATAATATTTTTATACATGTGTTTATTCCCATACGTATATTTATTAAACAAACGCGCGCGCGCGCACGCACGCACGCACGCACGCACGCACGCACGCACGCACACACACACACACACACACACACACACACACACACACACACATGTATATAGTTTTAGTGCAAAGAATTTGTCACTTTAACTGAGCAGGTCTCAAGTAGGGAAGATTGAGTATGCCTATTAAACTGGCCTTGAGCCGAACATAACCGAACCTCCCGCAATTTACCCCAGATCAGAAGCTTGAAAGAATATAAACTGTTTCGTGCGTATAAATAAATGAAAATTTATTTATCGAACAGCATAACATCAAATAGTTTGTATGTAATTATTAACTGTGAAATGGTCTAAGAGAAATTATAGTGAGAATTTCAAAGAATTAAGAATTCATCTGTTTTAGAAAAATGTGAAATTTAATTTTGTACAGAAAAGGGTTAAATCCTTGTTTTCGATGTGATGTATCAGCAGGATAGTAGTAATGTCTTGTTCTTCACTTTCTTTTTGTGTACGGTGGGTAGGTGAAGAGGAAGAAAGACAGATAAAGAAAACAGCACGAGAGTGAAAGTGAGAGGGTACTGATTATTTTCTTGCTACATTGTGTTCATCATGGACTGTCTGGTGCTTCTTCGTCTCTCTGCTCTCATCGGCCGGGAAACGTGTTTAAATAGCAAACTCCGATCACGTGATTAGCTCTGAACATAAACTTCTTTTTAGGAAAGGAAGAAATATGACACGAGTCATTGAAAGTTCAGTTTATTGTTTTCTGCAAATCGCTCCCATTTCATTGGTTAATTAATATTTTCACACTTGTTGGCGAAATTTTGCAAACAGAGCAGAAAAGAAAGTTATTTTTATTTTCTACTCACCACAGATTTATGCTAACTTCGAAGTTTCGTGAGGACACTGTTATGACGCTTTTACTCATTAGGGCTGGATGTAGCTGCCGCCAGGCAGCCAATGCAAAAATCAGCAGGTTCGTTTTTTTGAAGAAGTGAGCCCTGTATTCTTGACCGGCGGCCTTGTCACCCTTTGGGACAATGTGGCCAGAAAATATAGTTCCTTATATTTTAGGATAACGTAAAGCAATAATAAAGTCTAAATGAGAAGTATGAGACAAAACAGTAATTAATTTTTAGTTTTCAACAGGAACATCTGCGCGAACCCGGATGCGCACTGACGACCTTTAGTCATTTGCTTTTTGGTTGTGAGGGTGCAAACATCCGGTCCATCGCTTTTGCTCGGTCGATATCACCACAAAACAATAATGAGGTCAAAATGAAAAGTATGAAACAAAACAGTTAAGTTAGAATAAGTAAGTAAAAATATAACAAATAAGCTGTTTTTACGGCAACTTTTTCTAGAATATAGGATTTTTATCTCTGCGTAAGAAATAGAAACCCCCTTAAAAGGATTGAGACCTTCTAAGAGGTCAGACGTAAATTTGTTATCTCCAGTGGCAGTACATTCGTTTTCGGTACTGTTAGGGAGTAAACCACACGAGGTGCCAACGAGGTAATTAACATTTTTTTCCATTCAATTTTCAGCAAACCCTAGACAAATTTTATAGTTAATGAATTTAATTCTTCTAAAGTTTTTATTGCTTTTTAGACCCTTTCTTAAGATGTAAAAATGTATTGCTTTGGCGATTCAAACAATTCTTGCTGATTTAAGCACTTGTTATAATTTCCCTGTTTTGTTACAAGTATTTATGTAAATTTCATTGTTTTCTTATTTTTTCGAATTTTGTAATTTTCTTCCTCCATGTGCTCACGTTATTTGTTTTTAATTGCAGTTTTCACAGCTACACAAGTACTGTAGAGGAAATAAAATCTTTTACAATATATACCCGCAGTTTGTCAGTTCTCTCACGCAAGTTTCATGTGGCAATGGCAATTACACTGGATATGAGTGAAGATATCAAAACAGTGGACTTATGGTGGACTGTTATAAATTTATAATAGACTGTGGTCACCAATTTATAGTGGAGGGTGTGTGTGTGTGTTGGATTTGATTCGGACTTATTAAGTTTAAGAAATGTGGGAAAACAAGAAAATCAAGATATGTATTAAAATAATTATTTATATTAATGTTTAATAATTCAATATTATACAAAATGGTAGAAAGGTTCATATGTCTGGTACAAGGTTGTAAGAAGAGTTCATAATAGTTCTACACAAGAGAAAAGTAAGTAACAGTGTATGAAAGCAGAATGACAACAAGGTTGTATGTAGGAGCGGGGGTAAAGTTGAAGTCGAGATGTCTTTGATGTGGCCGCTCATTTCGTGTGTCTTCTATAAAATATTCTTTGAAGGAGAAAGAGAAAGAGAGACTGCAGAAAGTAACAGACAGTGATAGGGTAACCAATGCGGTGGCCTGACATGCGTCGAGAGGGGGATGCTAGAGCCACTCTCTGAAGAAAAAAGGCAAAATCACGCGATTATAAGCACTTTTGGAAGACAAATGTGAGATCGCATTCAAATATATTTTATCTTCTCTGATTGGTCAATATATATATATATGCAGTGTAGATATAAAAGAATCCAAAGGAGTATCCTGTATGACACTTTCATTTAAGTGTCAAAAAGTTGACTGGCGAAATGAATTAAATGAAAATTAATTAAATGAAAATTAATTATATAATGATTAATTAAATCATGATAATAATTATTTTATTAAACCATTATAAAAATAAGTTCATTCTGGATATCCAACATTTTTAAGAACCAGGTGTAGTAAACCGAGGTCATTAAGTATAAAGATATCTAGACCCAAGCGGAAGGCTGACCTATAAACTGTCACTAAAACAAAACACTCTGCAGGTGTAATGACCTGTCAAAAAATTACTTCAATTTCAAAATATAAACATATTTTGAGCGTGGCAAACAGGTGGGTTGCTTCACCCGAGGATTGAGTGCAAGAATGGCACAAGGTAATAAATCATTGATCAACCAACCACAGGGCTTGCTTCTTGTTAGCCCACCTCGATGACTGCGACTGATTATCTAAACCAATCAGATGCAACCCAGGGGGGTTGTTACGACGATAGCCATTGGCCGGTGATCCCTATCGGCTGACCAATCAGGAGCTAATTATTCGGGATTCGGGCCCAGAGTAAAAAATCGAGTCGGTCATTCTTCGCTACCCAGAACTGAATCCGTTGCTACTACATACTCCATCATTGACACTGCCTAACTGCAGTTAAGATTTCTTCGAGATAAAGAAACCTTTTCCGCCAGTCAACTACATTCACCCCTCACTTCGCGGTGTTTGTTTTGATTTGATAAGAAATTATTGTATACCAGTGTAAATAAATGTTTGTTACTGTTTATAACAAACGCTTTTCTTCATTTCTTTGATGGTATGGCAACTATTCTTCTACTCCGACGCCAAATTCAACACTCCATCGACTGAATTGTATCCATACCCACTTTCGCGGATCTTAAGAAACAACGTGGGCGCGGAAGAAATCACAGAACAACCAGTCTGGAACACGTGGTAATCATGAAATCATCGGCCAACTTGGTATCGTGAAGATATAGTACCACACCTATACATAAAGTGGTAGGATAACTCTCTAGGAAAGCTCAAATTAAATATGTATATAAATACATATAGGGCAAATATATGTAAAAATTAAAACAGACACATTACTCCATGGTTAAGCGGACGTATAGACCTATTTCAGGCGAACCATCTTCAGCCTCCGTCTTTATTGTACAGAAGATTTTGCATGAATCATATATATATATATATATATATATCTTTTAAATTTACGGTATTTAAATTATTCGGACTATTGTCCTCATCATTGTTGCCATTTGTACGACGTTTCGGTCGTTGTACGCTCCAGCCTTCTTCAGGTGCTAGGAATTTTGAATTGAACCCTTTATTACAGTCAGTGGGGTATATGAACTCCATTCCTTGCGTAGTAGTGCCTCTTTTGATAGTCATGAGTTATCTCCATATAACCCCGTACTTGTTCATCACTGCTGTAGCCTGATATTGAACTCACAACTCTTTGGGTCAAGTCACAGGAACTATAGACAAATTCTTTAAAATTGTTTTTCAACCGGAAGATCTGCGCGAAGCAACATGTACAGATACTCAAATATGTCATTCTGTTTTAAGTTGTTAAGGAGATAATCAACAGAAGCACACGCCCAGGCAATTGAGCGATTGTGGGTGAATGTTAAAATAATGATTCTCAAGAAAATGCAAGGTGTTGGTAGTCAGCTGTTCCAATCACATCTTGTTCATTTTTGCTGGAAGATGATGAAAAAAATTCCAATGATCTATTCGTGCCATTCCTAAAAAATAAACAAAGTATTTATTGCTAAAATAAATTTATGTATTATATTTGATAGTGAGTTTATTTTTACCTCTCTACTTTTAATATAAATAGTATATAGATATATAAATAATATAAGGTTTAAATAAATATTATAGTTCAGTGCTGCGGTAGACCTCATGCTATAGTCGAAACGGGAGGTAGACCTCACGTCATACTGAGTGAGACCCAACTCTATAGTCGAAACTGGAGGTAGACCAAGCTGTATTGAGGAAGACTTCATGCTATATTCAACAAAACGAGAGGAAGACCTCAAGTTATATTTAGATAGACCTCACGCTATAGTCGAAGCGGGAGGTAGACCTTATGCTATTTTGAGGTAGACCCCACGCTATAGTCGAAGCGGGAGGTAGACCTTACGCTATATTTTGAGGTAGACCTCACGCTATAGTCGAAACTGGAAGTAGACTTCATGCTATATTAGCACCATTTCGTTTTTATTCAAAGTATAGGGTTTCAGATAATTACGGAAGTTTTGAATTTAACCATCAGTATTTTGGTGTGTCACTATTTCTTGTAAGTCGCAAACGTCAATATTGATTGCATTTGCAAGTCGCAACAAGCAATCGGCTACTATGTTTTGTGAGTCTTATCGTTAACGTATTCGCTATGAAACTGAGGTAACGTTGTTGCCTATCAGTCTTTAATGGAGACTGGCTTTTAAAAGCACTGCAAAGTGGTTTATGGTCAGTCATTAATCGCCCATTTCTTCCTACCACAAAATGTTTAAAATGTAGTACTGACAAATATGCAGCTAATAATTCTTTGTCAAACATGGAATACTTCTATTGAACTTGTGATGAGTTTTTAAAAAGAAACCAATATGAATGGGTTGATTATTAATGAAGTGCTGCTCCAACAGCATAATTTAAACTGTCACGAGGTGAGAATAACTTTCGAGTTGGGGAAAGCTAAAGCATTTGCACCTGTTAAAAAGTTCTTGAAATTCTCCAAAAAAGTAATTACTTCCTTAGTAAGCATTGTTATTGTGGCACTGTGCGTGCGATTGTACATGGATGTGTGTATGTATGCGCGTATATATACATATGTGTGCGATAAGAAGACGGCAAAGTAAAAAAAGACTGTAGTTTTATCTAGACAGCAAATAAATATGATTCTAGTACCAAAGCTCACCAAGTTTAAATTACATGTCTTAGATTCAAAGGTCAATTTGTTAAATTGTTAAAACATCGATAGTTACATTAGGCTAGTGTGTGTGTGTGTGTGTGTGTGTGTGTGTGTGTGTGTGTGTGTGTGTGTGTGTCCATGGTTGTACATAGATGTGTGCATGTATGCGCGTATGTATACATATGTGTGGGATAAGAAGATAGCAAGGTCAAAAAGACTGTAGTTTTATTTAGACAGCAAATAAATATGATTCTAGAACCAAAGCTCACCAAGTTTAAATTACACGTATCAGATTCAAAGGTCAATTTGTTAAATTGTTAAAACATCGATAGTTACATTAAGCTAGTGTGTGTGTGTGTGTGTGTGTGTGTGTGTGTGTGTGTGTGTGTGTGTGTGTGTGTCCATGGTTGCACATAGGTGTGTGTACGTATGCGCGTATGCATAGATATGTGTGGGATAAGAAGACAGCAAGGTCAAAAAGTCTCTAGTTTTATTTAGACAACAAATAAATATGATTCCAGTACCAAAGTTTTTATGACTATTCTTAAAACACGGATCAGTTTACGGCAGTCTTTAATAAAAATATAGTTTCATTTTAAGTGAGTAGGGACACAACCGTTTAAGCGTGCGGTTGATTAAGATCGGGGTCTTCGCGATGGGTGGGGTAGCTTTCACGCGGCAGACTAGCCCAGAGGGAGAGCCCTGCCTTTTAGTCAAGGGCGATGCGTGTTGTTGTGCTGGAGTCATTGCAAACTTCTTGAAGAAATACTTCAAGAAGTTTGCAATGACTCTCTTCGTCATCCAGGATAAAATATCATCAATGTAAGTCAATGTACATTTGACGTCACAAAAAATATTATCCATCATCCTTTGGAAGGTACTGGATGTGTCCTGCAAATCGAAAGGCATATAATTGTACTCGTATAATCTAAATGGTGTGATTATTGTTGTTTTACGTACGTCATCGGTGTGTAATGGCATTTGGTGATATGCCGATGACAGGTCGATTTTCGAGAAAAGTTTTTTGTTATACAATTTAGAATGACAGAGAATTTATATTTAGTATCGGGTAGCGATCAGGTTTTGTTATTGAATTTAGTAATCTGTAGTCACCTACGGGTCTGTAAGTCCCATCAGGTTCAGGTACTATATTTAAGGCTGTACTCTATTCCGATTTGGAAGGGGAAATTATTCTAGTTTTCAGACGTTTCCGAAATTCTTCCATCACTATGTCGTATTTTTTTTCCATCACTATGTCGTATTTTTTACTCCGTAAAACAGTAAAACTACTAAGATCTAAGATGGTTGCTAAATTACGTCACAAAAATCAAATCACACGTATCAAACTTGACTAAAATTTCTTTTTATTAAAAAATGAGCCTTTATATTTAATTTTTGTTCCAACGTTTTAAAAATTTGAAAAAAAATGTAAATATTTTCCCCCGTAATTTTGAAACAAAAGAAATATTTAGAAAAAATGGTTCTTCAAACTAAAACAAATTATGTAAAAAAAAAGTGCCAATGGTTGATTTAATTAAGTCTTTTTTTTATTTAATATTTTGTAATTCCGAAAAAAAAAATAAAGCTATTTTTCGCTAAATATTTCATGCAGGAAATCAACTGTCTTTAATTCGGGTGGAAGTAATGTAAATTTTTCCTCTAAAATAAATGTCTACATTTTTAAATATTCTTCGAAAATTTCAGAACTGAAAGCGTAATAGTTTTTATATTTCTAATTTCAGTAAAACAAAACAATTTTTATTTTTATGTTAAATTCATTAAGTCAACAAAAAATCAAAATATTTTCCCTCGTAATTGTGAAACAAAAACAAACGCAATGTTGTTTACGATGTCACACAAAACATCAAATCACGTTTGCGCAAAAAAAAAGAAAATAGAATTTTTAATGGAATTTTTTAACAATTTTTAAACAACAATTTTTTATATAATTATTTTTTATATAACCGAATTTTAAAGGAATTTGCCCATTTAAAATTATAAACATTCTTTAAAGCGAACCATGCTTCGTCCATGGCCAATTGTACGTAGCCTGTTCCCGTGTTGGAAACAAGACTTCCTTTTTTGCGTTTGCATGTTAAAGAATAACACGTAACATAGTATAGTTTTGCAGACTGGGATTATATTCTGTCTACTATAGGCTCCCAAGTCCCTTTCCATAGGTTAACATCATTTTCCATAGCTGAAGTCTATTTGTGGTCGGAGCATAACCGACTGTGCCTTACAACATGAAATCTCCTTTTGGTGATACTTTGTGTGTTAGAGCCAAGACCAGTTAGGCGTTGGGAAATGGTGTAGAAAGGAACAGAATGCACAATATTTTAACCCAAACTCTACTGGCCAAACTCCTTATACAAGCGTTACTGCCACGCCACTGAGATTACTAAACTGGGTTCAGTTTGACTATCTACATTTAAAACAGGTAAACGTCTATCTTATTTATTACTAACTCCACTTCCTGCAAATGTTTTCTATTTATTTCCAGATCAAAGAACCCCCAGCCCCTTAAAAGGAGACAAAAGTATGACCGGCACTAAAACTACACTTTATACTCCGTTCGAATGCTACAGCAACATGCATTCAATGCCTTCTTCTTAATGCTGAAAATGGTTACTAACAGCCTCAGCTCTCCTTTCCAACTTTCAATAAGTGATTTCCATCTACTCCTCTCATTGGCATCTTCTCCTACTACTAAAATGTTCTGAGTTGCACGGACAACGCCGTGCTATGATGCTAGTTTAATCTATTTGAAACTTTAAATTGAATATTTTTTAAATAATTCTGCCTGTTGAATGTTGTACGACGTAATGAAAAGGATATTATATTAAAACATAAAATTTACGTAAAATAAAAATTTACGTAAAATAAAAAAAACAACAAATGTGACACGATAACTAGGCGTATATTAAGGTGGATTTGTAAAATATGTATTTTATTATAATAGATTAAAATAGAAAATGGTTAAGAATAGACAAACAGTTTAAAAGCATGTGTTTCGTTTAACAAAAGTGAAAAAGAAGAGGAAAAAATAAATAAACGCTTTTTCTTTTATAAGTAAATTTGTGGAAGAGAAAAGGGTTTCATATTTCTGTTAAATCCTACCAGTCTTCCAATAAATATTTGACTAAGTGATTTGATGTGATAAAAGATAAAGTTTAGGAAATAGATTTTGAGTGACCAGGTCAAAAACTGTCTTTACTGTATCTTGACCACACATTAAGAAAAGATAATAGAATTTGCCCTTTCTCCAGGCAGTAAAAAACGCCTAGTTACGGATAAAGTGTCAGGGCAATAAAAACATCCGGCAGCCTTCATACGAAGCTTTATTAAGATAAAAAGATAAAAAAAAATCCTGGAAAATACTAAGGCTAAGTGCAGACTGGACGTCTGCGGGAAGTTTACACATCAAAGGAAGCAAAATTGAAGTACCTTGAAATTATGGACTTACAGTCACCAATGCTTATCTTTTGTTTTAAGCCGATCGTCTAGTGGACTTCCGATTATTTCAATATAAATACAAGTGATTTTTCCGAGCCGATCAGTTGAGTTGTGTTGAGTTAGTTCAGCCGGGCGTGTGCTTGAAGTAGAAACTCCGTTCGTCTTAAGTCGGTCGGTTCGGCATTTGATTTCTATTAATTAGAGTTAGAGCTGAGTGTCACATCGCCTGCCCCAACTGAAAGACTAACTCTAAACGAAATAAAGCATCGATTTAACTCATCCAAGTTGTGGAAGTTCGTTCCTTATAGTTTATCTTGTACCCCCAGCTTCAGTCGCCGACTTTTTCAACCAACCCCCGGCAACATCACAGCGTGGAGAACGGCCGCCGGAAAAATTGTTCGGACCTCCACTGAGGTGTTACACAAAATAGAAAGGCGTCTTGCATAAAAGAAGTGACACAAATAAATAATTCAAGATTTTTTTGACTGATGACTAAGAAACACCCATAGATTACTTTAGTTTTGATAAAATTTTTGAAGCAAAATAGGAACATGATGTTAATACTGGCTCACTGCCATTTTCACCTGTTACATGATGGCTAAAATATTTAAAGCTAAAAGCACTTCCAGAAGGAAAAAATAAATGTCTTTTCAGAGCAATTAGCACACTTCAAAAAGTACTTATCAAATATCTGTAAAAAACAAAAATAGAATCTTTTATTTTTAATTAGTAAATGATATAAATTTTTAAAAATTAATAAAAAATTGTATAAAATAAACATAATACTAGTTTATGTTTACATTTGGTTGAAGTGAATTTAGAAGAAAACCAGACTGTTTAAAAAATAAATAAATAAATTTAATTTCTGACCTTATCTAACGTTTCTAAATTTAGAATTGGTTCTGTTGCAGAGTTTGTTTATTTTTGTTGAGTTAACATTTTATCAGAAGGATTTCTTTTAAGAACTGCGTGAAAAAACTCCAACAACATTTGAATTTGCATGTATGACACAAGGACAAAAACAACAAATTATTAAACTAGTTTATAACTTTTTATTTAAGGGTTACAAATTTGTAGTAAGATCCCCAATTTGTTGTGTACATTGGAAATAGTTTCAAATTGTATGATGTCAATATAAAGAACAGGAGTTTAAGTAAGTGTGTAGTAATTAGTCAAATAGAAAATGGATGTGAATGTTCATAAGGGAAATCAACAGCGTGTGTTGTTCAGAAAAGTTCGTTGGGCTTACAGTTTTTTGATTGTTTTAAAAAATACGGAAGATTCTTCTGATGTAGGTCTTTGTTGAATGTTGTATGTAAGATTTTCTTGTGGGAGAAACATTTGTTTATATGATAACGGTTAGTTAACCTTTCAGCTTTCTCGTCGAGGTTTGTAAAAGATTCCATTTTTTTTTCAGTTGCGAATTACTAGAAGAAAAAGTTCAATGTGCCTGCTTCTTTCAAGTTTTCACTGTAATTGCCATTGCCACATGAAACATGAGTGAGAGAACTGACAACTGCGGGTATATATTGTGAAAGGCTTTATTTCCTTTTACAGTACTTGTGTAGCTGTGAAAACTGCAATTAAGACAAACAAATAACATGAGTACATGGAGGAAGAATATACACAAGCATAGATAATTACAAAATTCGAAGAAATAAGGAAATAAACAATGAAATTTACATAAATACTTGTAACAAAACAAGGGAACATATAACAAAGGTTTAAATCAACAGAAATCGTTTGCGTCGCCAATGCAATACATGTACCAATTAAGAAAGGGTCTAAAAGGCAAAAAAACATTTAGAAGAATTAAAATTTCATTAACTATAAAATTTGTCTAGGGTTTGCTGGAA
This sequence comes from Ascarosepion bandense, assembly GCA_037127315.1. NCBI lineage: Eukaryota > Metazoa > Mollusca > Cephalopoda > Sepiida > Sepiidae > Ascarosepion > Ascarosepion bandense. Next base: position 680,070 of record JBBBDQ010000509.1, on the reverse strand, counting down.
CGTGAATGGAAAAATGTTAATTACCTCGTTGGCACCTCGTGTGGTCTATGGCAATTGCGTTACTCCCTAACAGTACCGAAAACGAATGTGCTGCCACTGGAGATAACAATTTACCGCTGACCTCTTAGAAGGTCTCAATCCTTTTAAGGGGGTTTCTATTTCTTACGCAGAGATAAAAATCCTATATTCTAGAAAAGGTTGCCGTAAAAACAACTTATTTGTTATATTTTTACTTACTTATTCTAACTTTACTGTTTTGTTTCATACTTTTCATTTTGACCTCATTATTGTTTTGTGGTGATATCGACCGAGCAAAAGCGATGGACCGGATGTTTTCACCCTCACAACCAAAAAGCAAATGACTAAAGGTCGTCAGTGCGCATCCGGGTTCGCGCAGATGTTCCGGTTGAAAACTAAAAATTAATTAAATATTAAATTTCCAGTTCGCGAGCCTACGCAAATTTTATTTATCGGCCAATGGAAAGCCTAGAATCAAATACGGATATGGATTCCCGAATGATCTGCTGCTATCCAAAACGTCGAATTAAAAAGCCGATACAGAAATAATCGCCAGACAAACACAGACTCGAGAGAAACGACTGTAATTAGTAGCCCCCTTGACCCAAGTCAAGCGGCTTACTATGTTCACCTCCCTTACCCCTCTTATCTTAACTTTCCCTGTCTCAAAACTATTTACTGACCTAAGGAGCGAATACATCAAAGACATTCCTGGCTTACAACGCTCCCACATACCTAAGTATTAATTCTCTTTTCAGCATTTTATTGCCATGAACATTTTAACGTCCGTTGGACCCATATTCAAAGGATTACTTTAATTGTAAAAACCTTAATTGATATGTGTATATATAAAATGTTATTTTTCAACTCAATTTATAATCATTTTATGACTTATAGTGGGCTATCTACAACGAGGCCAAATTCCGTCAACAATACACAACTAACCTTCACTAGAACGGACTCTCCACTATAAACTGGAAAAGAATGGATAACCCACTATAGTTTTACGTTATCCTAAAATGTAAGGAACTATATTTTCTGGCCACATTGTCCTAAGAATATAGGGCTGGCTTTGGCGAGAAAACGAACCTGCTGATTTTTACATTAAGGTTTGGTAGTAAATGGTGCCTGGCGGCAGCTATACGCAATTCTCACTAAGGATTTTGTCTCGCTCATATTTCATCTTTCATATTCGTCTTTTCTGAAGATTCGCTTTGCGTTATACGATGAACGATTTGAATGGGTTTGCTTCCATCCGTCTAACTGAAGATTCGCTTCGCATTACATGATGAATGGCGTGTACCTTCTTTGCTTCTGAGAATCACTGAAGGTTCTGTTTCGCACCACAAAATTTATACTGTTCTTGATCATGTGACCGGCTCAGATCAAGCATTCTAATTTTGGCGCAATTTTTAATCTAAAATATTTGCACAGGCGCATAAAAAATATTAGAGAAATTTAACAAACCATCGGCGATTGTCACAGATTTAAATTTGGATCCACTCACATTTCTTTACAATTAATACCCGCGATGGATAAAATGTCGCACCGAATGCGATGTAAAAATTGTCATTTATTTTTTATTTTAAAGTGGGACTCCACAGCCATAAACTGCCAGAAATAATTCGTCAAGGCGAGCCATTGGCGAATCATTTTTCAAGTTTTGAAAAGTATATATTTTTTGTATTTATTGTCTAATCAATAAGGTGGTTTCAAACACGTACATTTAAAGTTAAGATCCAACTGTAGCCTGTTTGGGTTATATGTAAGTGTTCATATCGTATTGTAATTCTCTCGCTACAACCTCCACTCTCTAGAGAGGGAGATCGAAAAAGAGATCATCATGACGTCTCCAGAATAAACGCACGTGGGAATTAACCTCTGTGTTTGTGGCATATTTTATCTTCCCATATGCTCGGGAGCATTGCTTTTCTAAGCCTTCATCGGAATTATCTACTTAGCTGTAACATGATGTTGGAAGAGGTATAGCTATGAAAAGAAATTTCTAAACATTCAGATACTGAACCTTATCGAATGTACTCGTTTTACACATTGAATATTTGAACATTATTATTTTAAATTTGTTTCGGTCTTGTACAGTGGCAGGGGGGTCACCACTGTAGCTGTAAGGACAGACAGCCATGTCTGGTACACAATTCACAAACACAATTCGCAAACACAGCCAACAATCCTCACAACTTAACGTTTGATTAGAATTATCAGAAGGTTATCAGAAGACAGATTTGTGAAAGAATAAAAATATACCTTTTGTATGTTTAATTAGAAATTTATAAACGAAACAGAATAACATGAATAGGTAGAAGTTAAACGTTCAGTAAGAAACAGTAGTAAGAAGTTAAGGGTATCAAAAAATTGTTGTAGTAACTGGTATGTATGTATGTATGTATGTATGTATGTATGTATGTATGAGTGTTATCGTTGAGTAAGAATGTTTTTGAAGTAATCGCTCAATCTTAAAGGGTTCCGTTCGGTTATCAAGTATAAGAAAAGGTAGACGGGGGAACGATGAAAAGGAAGAAAGTGAGAGAGAACGATAGAGATAATAATGATAATCGCTTGACGTTTGTCAAGGGACGTGTTAATACGGTCGTCATCCCCTCTCTTGCAACAGGCAAACTTGCCCCGTCTTTTATTCTGTTTGTGGGGATTGAAGATCTCATTTGCAAATTCACTTCCGGATGACGAACAAACTTTGCGTCGGCTCGCGAAAAGTTCTATAAAAGAACTTGTTTTTGAGAATTGAAGATTGTTTGAATTTTGTTTTTAGATGTTTTGTAGTATTTTATTGGGCGAAAAACATTTCGCATCAAGGTGTGAAACTTCAGCAGTTTTGTTTTGGATTCACTTTTGGGTGTGTGCCAAGCAAAGTTTGTAAATTTGAGTCTTTTTTTAATTTTTAACAAAATCAATGAGTCAGTGCTTAGCTTTTTAATTTTAAATCTAAATCTTGTTTATAATGTTACACTGGTGAACGTATTCACTCACTGTTGTCAGTATGTGGTCATACCGCCATCTTGTTATTAGACTGTCTTATTCATTAGCCTGAAAGTTCGTTTGCCCAACATGTCTAAAGCGAAGCAAATTACTGCCCCATTGAATAATCCCGATGAAGGCCTTCCGAACTAACAAGTTGTATTTGATTCAATGAGTATTGTGCTTCAAATCCGATAACAGCAACTCGTCATGCAAGAACAGATACCGCGTCTTATGACATAATTTATACCAACAGAGGAACAGGCCGCCGTTTAATTGCACCTCGAACGTGTGAAGCCTGATCACCCAGTAATCTAGGCAGACTCATCTAATAGCAAGTGGATTATTTCGCAGGACACCTGGAGCCGTTATAAACAATAACTTTGCTGACCAACCCAAATGAAACTCGAAACGAACTACGATCCGCCTGCGGCCCATAAGTAAACGAAATGCTTTTTTAATTTCGTTGGCTCTGACAGCCTCAAGGATGGCACAGAACAACAGTTGCTGGAGTACATTAAATCAGTCGCAGTGAAGTCTGTTCAACCCTGGAAGTTTGACAGCATTTCTTTTGGTTGAAACAAGACGGAGAAACCATCACAACATTCGTTTTTCGCCTAAAAGCGCAGACAATTCTTTGTGCGTTCCAAAGAAACAGTGGATGTGCTGACCCGCATGGTTTAACGTGATACACTGCAGACATGATTAAATCACAAGTCATTGCTGGCCTGCGTAACAAATCTCACCAGAGCGGAATTTTGACAGATTTCTACGCTGTCAACCCTGAATGGTATAATCGAACGTTAACTGACTTTAGAAGCCAGTGTTAAAGCCACGAACCACTTCCAACTAATAGAGGCACCCAGTCCTAATCGAATCGCCTCCATTAAGTCTGCATATCAACGGAAAAAAGTCATTTAGATGACCTGAACCACCAAACAACAGGAGCCATGACACTCATGCCGAAAAGTGCAAGGTTTGTGGGTACAATGTGCAGCCCAGAGACCGCAAGCAATGTCCTGCATAGGGAAAATCATGCTACATGTGTGGCGTAGAAAACCACTTTTCCGCTGTATGCCATGGTACAACCTTATCAAACTGTATAATGAAGGACACTGCTAACCACGACCACTATGAAAGTATTTTTTCATAACGATCATGAGTACACAGCGTTCGTTGTGACCAGATGGAGGGGTAGAAATATCACATGGCACCTGAACCAGTTTATACCTGAAAGATCATTCATTGATGTAAAGATCGCCTTAAATGCGACTAGACACAGAAAATTAGAACATTCAATTCAAATGAAAGTAGAACCTAGAGCCGTTCAAATTACAGCTGTTACAGTTAGAGGGGCTCAGACAATTACAGCAAGAGTGAGCGTTTTAGCGAAGCTCCCAGCTGCATACTAAACATCGTTTTCGTGCCGTAAATGACAACAGTTTGCCACTAAAAGGAGCATTAATTGCCACTGTATTGCTTATTGGCGAAAGACGATTTACATATGCCCAAAGGTTAAAGGCTTATACATTTCACAGACAACATTAAAAAGTTAAGACTTATCAACAAGAACTTTACAGCACAACCCAGAAGTGAAATGCTGCTGCCACAAAGAACGACCAAAAAGACAATTGTTGACACGTTAGTACCATGTAGCTGTCCCACTCGATCACCTTACCCACTGGTAACAGACACATTACCACTTCCCGCCTCGTCTGAATATCGTGAAGAGCTGGAAAAGTGAAGTGAATTAGTGTTACTTTGCCAATAGTGAATTCAACACACATACTTACCAAAAGCTGCAGACCATGACAGGCGAATCACTCTCCATTTCATTCTTGGACGATTGCCAACCTGTCGCCGAGAACAAACCCAACCCAGTGCCTCACCACCGGAAAGAAGCTGCCAAGATGCATATGTTGCACTTAACGTCATTGAACCAGTCCCCGCTGGGACACCGACATTATGGTACTCCAGAATGATTACAGTTTTCGAAAAGGATAGGAAATCACGTAGAACGGTTGACTTATAGAACTTGAATGCAGCTACAAGACGGGAGACGCGCCATATATCCTCCCTGTTCAACCTCGTTAGTCCAGTGCCTCCAGGAAAAAACAAAACTGTTTTTGATGCCTGGAATGGATACAACAGCGTACCCCTTTCCGAGGAGGCACGCAACTCTACAACATTTATTATAAAATAGATATCTACGAGTCATTGAAGGCTTTTAAACACCTAAACATGGCTACTCGAGACGATTCGATGATACTATATCTACGAGTCATTGAAGGCTTTTAAACATCTAAACATGGCTACTCGAGACGATTCGATGATACTATATCTACGAGTCATTGAAGGCTTTTAAACATCTAAACATGGCTACTCGAGACAATTCGATGATATATCTACGAGTCATTGAAGGATTTTAAACATCTAAACATGGCTACTCGAGACGATTCGATGATATTACAGGTTTCCTTTGCGTAGCGCCTTGTTTGGATGATTCTATCGTATGACATGACTGTGTGTCACTTTCATTTTGACACACTGTTGGACACATTAAACTTGGTGCTGATAATGGGATCGTCTTTAACCCAAACAAATTCCATTTCGCAAAAAAACATGATGTAGAACTTGTTAGTTTTGGTATCAGCTCAACAGGATATAAACTTTTTCAAAAGCCACTAGAAGGTGTTAGATAATTTCCATTCCCGGCAAACATCACAAGAGTTACATCCTTTTTTGATTTAATCAACCAAGTTTCATGTACATTCGTCCAGGCCCCCATCATTTCATCATCCAGAGAACTGTTCATAAATGAAAGCAGATTTTAAAACAACTTTTTCAGCAGACGAAAGCTGAAATTTTAAACAGTATCCAAGATGGTGTTCGAGCATTCCAGATAAATCGACCCACATGTTTGACCACAAATTGGTGCCGGACAGGAATGGGATTTACCCTATGCCAAAAGCATAATGAATGCCATTCACAGCGAATCATCTTTGTGGGTCAGGGCATTGGATAATTATCTACGCGGGTTCTAGATTTACCAGGACCGTAGAAAGTCGTTACGCACCCATCTAAGAAGAAGTTTTGGACATAAAGTTCTGTTTGGAAAAGTTGCAGAATGTTCGCTTTTGGCTGCTCCTACCTGATACTTGCCATTGTTCACCTCTCGTGCTTATATCAATAACCGGCGATACCATCGAAGGAACGAATGGGATGTCTCGTATCCCAGTGCAGATTGCCAAGCTTACATCAGTTGAGTCAACCGACTTAGAAGAGGCGAGAGAGGCAGGAATAAGTCAGTTAAGTGCCATACGTGATACGTGCTTTGGGCGATCATATCTCGAAAGAGACAGCTGACTGGGCAGAAGATTATCCCACAGAAGGTTGCCATTACTTTCTGTGGTAGACTGGTTGCCAGCCAAGGCTATAGAATCAAATATGTCCTCTTACTTAACCTATAACTGGCGGTAAGAGACGGATTAATACCTTTTCCAAGGGTATTTGCACGTAAGTGAATGCAAGGAATTCAAGTGGAATTCGAACTCAGCTCCCCGATTTCTCGTTCCGAGCCGATATCCACTGTACCACAAAACACATCCGTACCAATATGACAAGGAGATAGCTCCCATCAACTCGTACGCATCAAGTGGGAAGCGAACATAGATCTTAAAGAATCTGTGTCTAGGCCTATACACCGGCATGGTCATGTAAGCCTTCTCATGTAAGCAATCTCGTGTTTTAGTTGATGGTAGCCGGCGAATCACATTCTCATACCGTCGCTTCCTTCGTAAGATAAACGAAGATACCAGTCATATAAATCTCGAAAAGACTAGTGATATCAACGACACCTGTTGTACCGACGCCGGATCCTTCCCACCCAGTACGTCTGGAACCCTTAGATCTACCATCAACCAAGGAACCACTGACATTACCTGTCCCACCGAAACCTTTAGTAACTAATGACTCCCCACACCACCTGACGGCAACAAAACCAAACGACGAGCTGGACCTCAGAACCAGACCCATCCGTGCCAGGAGAATGCTGCCCAGATTTAACGACTATCAACTCGGAGGAAAACAATACTGAATTTTGTAACTTAATAATTGATGTGGAGCCAAAAGTGGGTCCACGAAAATATAACACGGAACACAAGGTGTAGGTTAAAGAAAGATGTATTACAGAAAAGGTTACAACGAAGACGGTACAAATAAGTAGAGCTTACGAATCCAGTACAGTCCTTGGTAGTAGACTGCGGCCATGTGCACAGTGCTACTGTCTGTCCTCACTCCTCACACATTTACTGCTATCACACACCTATTAATATAGCAATGGGTGAGTCCATGTTGAGGTGAGTATGGGTTCCACAACAACAACAACAACAATAATAATAATAATAAACTTTCAGGCAAGCATTATACATAATAATGTGGGTTCAAAATGCAGGTTCTGTGATAAATACCAAGAAACAACAGACCATCTAATTTCAGGATGTTTTGTACTTACCCCAAATGAATATAAAAATCGTCACGATAGAGTGGGTCAATATTTACATTGGACAATGTGCAAACACTATGGAAAATATGTAAACGAACACTGGAATGAACATCACCCAGCACCAGTTACAGAAATAGAAGATGTCACCATTCTATGGGATTACGCCATCTACACAGACATAAAAATTGAAGCAAATAGGCCGGACGTTATTGTTAAAAACTTGCTTATTAATTGATTTGGCTTGTCCAGCGGATTGTAACATAGCAACCAAGGAATAAAAAAAAAATGTCAAAATATAAAGACCCGGAAATTGAAATAGAAAAAAATGTGGAAATTGAAAACAAGAATCGTGCCAGTGATAGGTGCACTTGAAATGATAAAAAATGGAACAAAACAACACATTGAAAGAATCCCTAAAAAAAACCAAGCTTAAGAGATATACAAAAAGTTGTCTTGTTAAGTACAGCCCACACACTAAGGAGAACTTTGTCTATGTAACGCTAGGGATGATAGGGGAGATAGAAAAAGAATATAAAATGGAGCCATAACAAAACAACACCTCCCGCAAAGTTATTAGGTAGTGCGACCATAGCAAAAATCTAAATATGATAAAAAATGACAAAATAATAATAATAATAATAATAATAATAATAATAATATGTTCATATCGTATTGCAATTATCTCCCTACAACCTCCAGTCTCGAGAAGGAGAAAATAGAAAAGGAATAATCATGGTGTTTTCGGATTAAATGCATGTGTGCATTAATCTCCTCGTTCGTTTAATAATGAAATTTTAAAAGAATTGTTTTCATTTTTTTATTATAAGCATTTATAAAGTTTTAAAAATATTTTACAAATACTTCAAAGATGTGTTGTGGTTGGTTTATAAACTTATTAAGTGAAGATTACATTTACTAATCGAAAATTAAAAAAAAATAATGCAAATCGTTGTGCCTTCGTATTTTTAAAATAAATTTCATTTTTTTGTATTTTAAGTTTTTTTTTCTATGGTAATTTCTATGTGTACATTAAATAGTCATGTGTTTCGCGGTTTCTTCGCTATACCGGAAAATATTTGTACAATTATGTCACTTGTGATCGCCATACACTTATCTTATCTCACCTGTTAATCTCTTAACACATTTCAATTACGTTGGAAATGTTAAAAAAAGTTCAACTCTGTGTTTAAGAAATAGTTTTATTTTATTCTAAATTTCATGTTATAAATAAGTAATACTTGTTAAATCATATTAATTTAGCATTAAATTTGCTAAATTTCCAAAAATAATGTGTCACAGATGTAATTTTATTTTTACAAGATTTTTAAAACCGGGAAATATTTTTTTTTTATAAATATGACGATCGCTTAAAAATGGCCGAAACATTGAAAGACTGAAAAAAAATATTTTAGATTCCAATCAATATAATATCTGTTTGAAATACACCAGAGTATTTAGCTTTCAATTAAAACTAAAATTAAAGATTCAAGAAAACTTTTATACTTTTAAAAATTCTAAGTGAATTACCCGTCATTCTTAAGTATTTTTAGTGTAGTAAAACATGCAATTTCATTTTCCATAAGACGGCGATGTTTTATTTAAATAATCATCAGCGAATATTGCGAAAATTTCTTCTTGCAGATTGAATATTTTCCTGAACTTATATTTCAACCGAACTCTATAATACTTCAGCAGTCAGTATTCGATCAACCAAACCCTGTGTGATCAAGAGCTGCTGGAAGTTCAAACAAAATGTTTGAGCAAGTAATTCGTCTGCCCATGCACTATCGAAAACTTATTAAATTAGAATTGATTCATTATTTATTGACACTTGAACTATTGTCTCCTTTTTTATGTTATTCACACAACATTCCGGTTGACCCGGATAACCGTCAGAGAATTTCGAACTGAACACTTTATTTAATCTACGTGGGGAGGAAACTCTTCAAGGTTCCGCTGCTCATTTCTATGGATATCTCGCCTTTTTTTTTTTAGTACCGTTCAGTGATTGTTTTCCCTGTTTTTGTACTACCAGACCAAGGAATTGAACTCATAATTACTATGTCGCAAAATTCATCAACCAAAGCTTTAATCTAGTTTCAGGACGTAGGCGACCATGGACCTCCACCTACCCATGTCTCTTATCGCTCTTAGAACTTTTCCTTTTGTTAGCTCTTCTACTCCACCTCCGCCATCCACTTGCACAAGCCCTTCAAGTATATTTCACGCGTTGTTTTCCCCAGTCTCTCTTCCCGTCTATCCGTTTTGTGAGTATTAGATTTTCCAAGCCCTCTTTCCTCATTACGTAACCCAGAAAACTCAGCTGTCTCTTCCTGATGCTAAATATGCGTTTCTTTTTCGTTTTCACTCTCTTCAAAACCTTGTCATTGCTCACATGTTCCGTCCATGATATCCCCAACATCCGTTTGTAAAATCACATTTCTGTTGCTACGAGTCTCTCCTTCATTTTGAGGAGATTGTCCAGCATTCACATAACAGATCTTTTTTATCCAACAAACTCTTCTCGTCTCTTAATACTCTGCTTAGCTTTTGAAATGCGTCCTTGCTCAGACCACAATGAACTTCGTAACTCAGTGTCGCCCTTTTCCATCCTCTTGCAGAACATTTCCCAGATATTTAAAAAAAAGTTTTTTTTGCATCTGCTTCATTTTAGTCTCCTCGAGCTGTAGTTGGCATTTTGGGGTTCTCTTTTTGCTGACGACCATGCATTCGTTTATCTTGAAGTTTAAGCCCTTCCTTTTCTTTTTCCCTGCTTACCTTCTATAGAAGGTAAGCATATCTAACTCAAAATACTTCTTCATTTTTTAAGGGCTTTCAGTTCTCTTTTCTGGTTTAGATATTTATAAATTTATTGATGTCAAGCAAAGAAGAAACTTTTTTTGACAAAACATTTTTTTTGTTTGGTCTTGAGTTAAATTCATGTGATGTGCGTTTTGGTGGATCTCAAAAAGCCGAATTCGATTTCCAGTTGAATTCGTTGCATTCACGCGCAAATACCATTGAGAAAGGTATTAATCCGTCTCTTCCTTCTAGCTAGGAGACAGAACAGATTGGATTCTATAGCCTTGGTTGGCAACCAGTCTACTGTAGAAAGTAATAGCAACCTACTGCGGGAAAATCTTCTGCTTAGTTAGTCATGTCTCTTTCGAGACATGATCGCGCATGCGTGTATCATGTATGGCACTTAACTGAAGTTAAACTATGCCGATGAAAAATGAAAATATATTTTTTACCCAACCTCCCCCCACCACTAAAAAAATGATTCACACGAATAAGAATATTTTCTATCTAACCTTCTACAATGGGCAGTTATCATTATTTGACATGGTCGTAAATGTAAATAACTGAGATTAGATTCTATATTTTTTATTCGATGCCAAATCTAAGTTCTTGTGCCAAACGCAAAAACTATCTGGTCGGTGCAAAAGTTTTTGCCGATTTAAAATTTTATCTTGAAAATGAAAAACTGTGTTTTTAAAAATCTTTATTCATAACAATAACGACCTTTGCTCTCTATGACTTGATTCCGTCTGCTCAACATGATCTTTTTGGGATGGTGTCCTGCTCTCGGTTGCTGAACTGGTCTTTCTCCTCGATTTATTCTCGATCGCCGACGTTGAACGTTATGGTAGAGAATCCCCTTCTCATGACAGGTGATGAAAAGTGGATTCAAAAATGGTATCTGAAGTGGATTTAAAAATGGTGTCTGAAGTGGATTTAAAAATGGTGTCTGAAGTGGATTTAAAAATGGTGTCTGAAGTGGATTTAAAAATGGTGTCTGAAGGTGTCGTGAAAGCAAAGATTCGCAACAAGGAACACGTTGCATATGTATTTGGAACCTCTGTGAAACTCATAGAGTAGAGCATGCCTAATGCATTCATTAGATGGAAAGAACATGGGTGAGAATATTGCAGAAAAGTATGAATGATGCTTTAATAATCTGAAAAGGTTATAAATTAATCATGGTAACATGTTTAAGTAATAACAATAGGCATAAAATAAATTACAATGATTTAAAATGCCCCCTTTACAAATCGGCAAAAACTTTTGCATCGACCTAATAAATAGGAATAGCAAATCCCAATAGGCGCGCGCAATTCACAAACGAGACTTAGCCACTGCGTAAACTTTTAAAGGGAAAACATTTATTATACAATTTCAAAGGAAGGTACAAATACAAAGTTTGTACAAAAATTTTCTTTTGTGTGCCTATAACAATATTTTGGAGCGGATCGAAGATGATTAATTTTATTAATTAATTATTAACCATAACCGGAAAATCTTCTAATTGCTATTATAGATCACAAGAGAACATACTAAGAGAAATTTTCTTTATCCTCCGAATATGAGCAAAGGAAAACGGAGGTGATTAATTTTATTAACTAATTATTAACTGTAGCTAGAAAATCTTTATCTTTAAAAAGAAAGCAGTGACGAAAAATAACATCTGGTATTTCTCTGTTATTGTAAACCCGGAAAGAAGAAAAAAAGAAGAAAGAAAAGAGAAATGGATTTGTTTAATGTCATAGAGTCGATTTCGGCCCACCGAAAAAAAGCTAGCAATTGTCATTTTAAATATAAGGGGAAAGATAAATTTAATTGTTGTTCTTTTTCTGGGTAAAGGAAAAAGAGATTTCGTTTTGTATCTGCTAGCATGAATTGTGAAAAAAATTAAGATAACACTGGTCCCCAATTGTGAAAAGAATTGAGATAACAAATGTTTTGATTCCGAGTCAAAATAATTTAGAGAAAAGGTATTTTCACTGACATCAGGGTAGGACAGATAACAAAGCATTCTTGTCGCTTGAAAATATAGGTGACTCAGAGAATGGATATTAAAAACAGGTGTGGAGAAATTATTATCTGGGTAACAATGTCAATGGACCCTTGTCAACTTGTTTTGGGCGAAGTCAGTTCAAAAAGGTTAATACCCATTGTTTTAAAAAAAAAAATCCCCGAAATTGTTTTGTGAGAAAGAAAAATTTTGAGAGAGAAAATCCGGTTAAGTCCAGCCCAGAAAAGGGATATGGGAAGATGACGCCATAAGATCGAGAGAGATTCCATTGGTCCTGTGAACAAGCCCCGAAAGGGGGAGATGACTAACAATTGACGTCATGGAAAGAAGACTGATTCCATTGGGTAAACCACAGGCAACAACGAGTAGCAGCTAACCCCGGCATCCGATTGGTTACCGAGGTGAGGGATTAGACACCCAGCGGCCGTCGGCCCCACACCATGGCATGGGCATAAATACAGGGTCCCGAGTGACAAAAATCAGTTGAACTGGAGTTGAGACCCAGAGGGGGTTCGAGGTAGTTCAGTTTCAGTTCCAGTTACCGGCCTAAAAATGTAACGACGAAGATAGGCGCCATGTTGTTGGGCGCCAACCGCAGAGCCTGCCAGCCAGCCAGCCAAAGTTACAGAAAGAACAGAAGAGAATTTGTAGACAAAGTTTTTGAGTTGCAGTTGAAGTCGGAGTTTGAAGTCGAAGTCGGAATGGCAGAGATCGACAGAAGAGGCCTGATGAGTTAAAGACAGAAGAGAATTTGCTGACAAAGTTTTGAGTGAGGTTGCAGAGATCGACAACGGAATGCAGTTTTCAGTTGCAGTCAAATAGTTGCAGCTCGAGTGGCAGAGAGTTCGATTTCCCGGTCCAGAGACGTAATGACCAAAGACAGTTCCCAACCGAAGAAGTAAAGAGATGATTGCTATGCCGTTGGGTGCCGACCGTAGAGAAGCCTGTCGCCAATCAACCAACCAGAGTTAAGAGACAGACAAGAGAATTTGCAGACAAGTCTTAAATTTCTAACTGAAAGAGAATAACCCAGCACTTCGGCAAAACAAACAAGTTGACTAGACTTATAACGAACTTAGACTCCTGTTCGGAGCAGCGAGCTGCGGCCAGCCAGATTCCTCGTTATTGCTTAGGAGAATAATTCGATTTACCTAAGAAACGCCCGTTCTGCTACCAGTTGATAGAAGCAGGGATGGGGAATTATTCAAGAAACTATTGTGTATAATCTGTATATAAAGACGTTATTTTACAACACTTTTCAGCCGTCAGTCCACTTATTTTCCTTGGTGCTATATTTCTTTCTTTTATTACTCAATTGTGTGCACACTTCCCGGTTTGGTTTAGTTCGGTAGAGAGACAGCTAGTGGAGAACTCAGGTGACTACCTTGTGATTAATCAGCACAACGTGGGACAAGGGAGAACAAGGTGACAGAGTCAATCTACGACCAGCTGACTGGATCGAAACCAACAGCGACCTGCCGGGTAGTGACATATGCAGACGAAAGCAGGATAGCAAACTCATCGTAAAATGGGGGGAAGAAAGTTTGGAAAAAGACAAAGATTTTGAAAAATACAAAAATAGAAAACAATTCAAGAATATAGCAGTAAAACAAAAGTGCAACCACCTTTAAGAAAAAAACGAAAACTCCTACATTTACTAGTTCCACAAGCGTCCCTGGGATATATCAGTCAGTCAAGTGCCCTACGTGATGCGCGCATGGGCGATCATGTCTATTTTGAGACATGATTAGCTGGACAGACGATTTTCCTGCAGTAGTTGCCATTACTTTCTGCGGTAGACTAGTTGCCAACCAAGTACAGAACTCAATCTGTCCTGTTATTTAATCCATAGCTGGAGAGAAGAGCGACAGGTTAATACCTTTTATTAAGGGTATTTGCGCGTAAGTGAATGCAACGAATTCGAGCGGAATTCGAACTCATCTCTCCGATTTCTCGTTCCGAATTGATATCTACTGCACCACCCATGCTCATAGTCATTTTTGAAAAGTAGCTTTTAAATTCACATTGTTGGCACTTTGAAAAATTTCTTTGAATTCTTTTTGTTCATTTTTGTCCAACCACAGATGAATTTTTACTTGAAGTTAAAAAATACTTTAGTCTCTTTGTAGCTGGCAGGTAACCCTGTGGCTTCTTGATACTCTAATCTTCTACTCCTTGATTTGTCTTGTTTCTTTGTTGTCCAAAAGCCTTTCTCCCCCTTTTGCTGACTTTAGTTATATTTAATCAGAAATTTAAGCTCACGGAAGACGCCATACAAGTTTTCACAAGCTGCCATCTGACACAAAAATGTTTTGAATAAATGTAAAAGAATTGATTGTTCTCAGAAGAGATAAACCGTTTGCATACATTCAAAAGTGGACTCAGAGAGATAGTTTGAAATATTTAACTTTTTCTTATTTTTGAAGGAAAATTCTTCGAAGTGCCTCGTGCTCGATTAAACACCAATGATAAATTTTTAATTTAGCACTCGAAGGCCTTTATCCCTTCAAGTTTTTCCAAAACATCCTTATTTCCGTGCAAATGTATATGCTGAACTCAAATCGATAATTATTTATTGAAGAAACCTACATTTAATGATGTTAACGACCAGAAAAATAGAACTTCTTCTCGATCTCTATCTCACCCCAAACCAGCATTCTCATATCTAATTCAGTGCTGAATGACTTTAGGCTTAGGAAGGTAATTTCGGCCTATTTAGTTCCTTTGTACAATTACTACGCGATTTATTTTGTTTCCGAACTCAATTTCAGCAGAAAGTTGCGTGTATCTGCGTGTTTTATTTTTCTCCTTTTTTTGGGGTATAGAATTTCTTTTAAGAAAGTTGCCTTTCAAATGTATGAAAATAAGTGTAGTTTAATTAACCTTCAAATACATTGCGTGTATCTGCGTGTTTTTTTTTTCCTTTTTTTAATTTCAGAAGAAAGTTAACTTTCAAATATATGAAAATAAGTGATAACTGTAGTTTTACTTAACCTTCAAAGATATGAAAATATATTTGCCTGTTTTTTTTTTCCTTTTTTATGAAAATAAGTAATAATTGTAGTTTTCCGACGAAAGTAAACTTTCAAATATATGAAAACAAGTGATGGGTGTAGTTTAATTAACCTTCAAATGTATAAGTACAAAAAAAAAGAAAAAAAATACACGCAATAACCCTAATCCAACCCCTAACCCTTACCCTAACCCGATTATCACTTATTTTCATATATTTGAAAGTTAACTTTCTTCTCAAATTAAGTACACGCAACTTTCTTAAATTTATTGCCAAAAAAAGGAAAAAAAAGGAAGAAAAAAAAAACGCAATAACCCTAACCCTAATTCTAAATTTCTATTTGAAAGTTAACTTTCTTAAAAAAAATTCTACACCGCCCCCCCCCAAAAAAAAGGAGAGAAAAAAACACGCAAATACACGCAAATTTCAGCAGAAATTGAGTTCCGAAACAAAACAAATCGCATAGTAATTGCACAAAGGAAGTAAATAGGCCGAAATTAGCTTACTGCGCCTAAAGTCATTCAGCACTGAATGACATATTTCAAAGATGGTTGAGCGAAAAGAAATTCGATTTTTTTCTGGTCGATAATAATAAAAAAAGGTAGGTTTCGTCATTATCTATTTATTGATTGGAGTTCAGCATATACATTTGCACGGAAATAAGTATGTTTAGGAAAAATTTGAAGGGATAAAGGCCTTCGGGTGCTAAATCAAAAATTTAACAGGCCAATAATATAATTGGCAAGTAATTTGATACTAGAGAGAATCTGAACGCTGGGTTAGGGTCAACCCTAACTCTAACCCTAACCCCCTTATCCTATAATCCTAACTCTGCGGCGAACAGAAACAAAACCTTTCACATGACTTCAGACTCTACATATTTATTGCCGTAAGTTATAACGTGTGGTACAAGGCCGAAGGGGAAATGGAGTAAGGTTGGTCAATATTAACTCTCCTAAATCTAGCTAATCATATTCAGGACCCAGTCATCCATTACAAATTATTTTACATTTACTACAAAAATTAATTCATCAGCCTGCATACATGTTCACAGGGAAACGTACAAAATGCGTCAAGCTGTGGGAGGAAAATTTCGTTTATATACAAATAGTTCAAATACATACGATTAAAAATTGATACGGAGAGAAATGAGGGGGAAAGACTGAAACCCCAAAAGGAAACTAAAATATAAGAAAATAATCAAACTAAAATTAAAATTAACAGATGTTAGTAGGACACGTCCACCCCACATAAAATATGTGTAGCTGCTGTATTCTGTCTTTAGAAGCTCGCTCACTATCGGAGAAGGGAGGATAAAAAATAAATTTGCGTGAGAAAGTCAAATACTGACCTAGTTGAGATGAGAAACATAAGGGACAAAAAAAATGAGGAGATTCAGAATCTCAATATGGCGCATACCAAAAGAGAATCCGTCAGGAAACCTCCTCTTAGCGTCAAAGAGGACTTTAAAAGGAAATCAAAGATGGCTCCGTTCACTCACCCCTTTCACTGAAATCTGTCGATAACAAACACTTCCTATCAGTTTTAATCTTCATCTTGAGCTGCAGCGCAAAAAATCCGACAAAGTTGTGATGAGAATAGCTTTCGTATTGCACTATTCTCTTACTTCGCGACGTCAAACTCACCCTTCTTGTCACGGTTATTGACGTGAAAAACACCAACCATTTCACCCCAGAATCCGGCGCATGCATATACGAGATCAATGAGCACAACATGTTCGGGATCGATATGAGCCATCAAATCGCCTACATAGTCCCAGAACGGGTGCGCACCTGAGGACATTGGTATAAGACGTGCGAAGCCGTTTCATCTCATCCAAGGTCACATCAATGACAGTCGGGTAATTCCGAATAGCCCACTCTGAAGTTTAGGTCATTCATTCTCCAAGTAAGCGAAACCTCAGGGTTGCTGAAGTAATCCGATGTTAGCGCCCAAGACCAGAAAAAGAGCAAAACTCGGTCACTGTTATGCCGAGCAACAGGAACAGCGAATTCACGTAGGACAGAAAAGCAACCAGGGCGACCCTATCGAACGCCTTGGACTGATTCAAATTAATCAGCGCGATTTGGTCGTCGTCTTTCACCCCTTCTAGCATCATGCAGAGCAGATTCAAATTTCTCTGAATTGTTCGTCCCTTCACAGTACAAGTCTGCTCAGGCCTCAACAGAATATCGGCAACTATCCATGAAGATTCGGTCGGGAATTAACTTTTGCCGGAACCAGTTAAAATCGTCACAAAAATGTGCGACAGTCTCAAGTACAATTCCTAGGCAGACCTTGAAGTCTCGGAGATTGCATTTGCCAATCCTCTTCACTGCCAAGTGAACTTCACCCTCGGTGATCCCCCCTCGCAGCTAGTCGCTTCAGTAGGCAAAAACCGAGGAAAGTCAGCCAAATAACTGCGAAACTCTTCGCCACAGAGACCAGGCTTTTTGACCAACCGGCTTTCGAGATGACTCCGAAACGCATAACACATATTATTGGTCGACGTTTGGGTACGCCCCTCTGGGGTGTCGACCACGTGAATTTAATGATTGAACCTAGACGGGTCTTTTCTTTGCACAATTCTGCGCCTATGTTCACAGCTTCGCTAGATATCTTGTTTAACCTATGCCTGATTATGTGACCCTGGTATCGCTTGCTGTCCGCATGCCCCAGATCCTGCCTAGCTAAACCTATCTCTAGTGAATCCCACCCTATCCTCTACCCCAGCCTCCACCCGGGACAGATTATCCTTGAGAGTTTTCATCTTTTTAGCCTTATCTACAACGAATCATTAGCTACGGTCGGTGAATGACCTATTACTATCCTTAAGCCTCTCCCACCACCTGTTATCAATAACCGCCCCACTAGTTCCTGTTTCACTAAACTAGTTAGCTGTTGTTGGAAGTCCCGACTGTTCAGTGTTCAACCATTCGAGGTCTACCATCTAACGCCATCCGGGCACAGACACGTCTATGTTCCGAATAGCCTAACCAGTAGAACGTGAGACAATTTATCAGATCTAGAGCGACTCTTGTCAGTAACTTTCTATCAAGGTAACTGGCTACCTGGTTAGGCAGCCACTTATGGGCCACGCCCACATCTCTCGCCCTGGGTGATCGACTCGGTATCTATCGACGAGAACAAACTAGCAAATCAAATCAACCAAGCTATGATCGCTCAACTCGCAAGCTCCCCACTCACTGTCTATCTTGGGGTCCAATAATTCCAAAAGCAGCTAAAAACACAAATAAGGATTCCAGTCACAAGTGACAAAAGGATTTCGCATTGGCTCGCTATTTTCTTTTCTTTCTTTTACGAGGCTCAATGACTAATTCCTGTGAAGACAAGATTTTCATTGGTCCAAAGAAAATTTCACATCGGCTCATGAATTTGTTTCCGTCTGTTTTCTCAGCTCAGGATTTGATGAAAAGGGGTAAAGGAGGTTGTTATTAATTCGATCTCACAATGCTATTTTGAAAAAGTTGCAATAAATTTCAACCATGGAATACACTGAAGATTTTCCCTCCGAAGTTTGACTTCGTGCGGCACAAAAATATAATCGGATATTTTGCAAGAACGATGATTAATTTTACAAGAAAACAGAGAGGAATAGAAATAATTATTAATTTGTATATTTTAATGAGGTGGACCTGAAGTTGACTCAGTGATGTTTTTTAAGTGGTCAAGTTAAATCTGTTTAGTAAGGCTTGGAATTGAAAGAGGTAATGCAAATACCAACAATTAACACTCGTGTCAATGATTATAAAAATATTATTTTACTGCTTTTAAAACGTTTGTCTTGAATAAATGTTTAATAGTCCATGTAGTCTTTTTTAGTACATGTTTTTTTGAGAGAAGTGTATTTTTATGAAGGCCTGACAGTTTGTAAAACAATTGTTATATTTGGATATATTTTTCGGCTCAGCAGTTGAAAGCTGTCAAAATTGTAAAGGATCCATTTCTTGTTTATGGAAAATTGTTTTTTTCGTATTTTGGGGCCAATGAAGTCGAGATTCCAGATCAGGGCCAGTAACATTACACATTCCTTTTTGGATTTTATCAAGAATCTCCAATGTACAGCAGGAAAACCAAACCAGATGTGTCAACAATATTCAAAGTATGAACGAATCGTAGAAAAATATGGTAAGATTTCGGGAATTCGATTAAAGATTTTTTTTATAGTATAAGGCATTGCTAAAATTTAAAAAAAAATTCATCACACTTTGGACAAGATTTTAATAAAAAAGAAAATAAAACAAGTTCCAAACATCGAAGCGCGTAAAATATGAAAGTGTGGATAAATAAATATTGTCAATATTGAATGTTGAATGTGTTGAAGTTAATTTTGATGTAGGGGATTATCCTTTTTTTAAAGGTTAATGGCCGATGAATGGGGAAACGCAAACATTAAAGTTTGTTTCATGTCCAAAATAACGTTAAGTAAGCTTCAACAAAACACCCAAAATGGAAATACCCCGGAAATGATTGTACCAAATTTTTGGTTTAATCATTTGTCATCTATCCACATAAGTTCTGCGCAAATTTAAGTCAGTTAAGGGCCTTCACGTATACACACTTGGGTGATCATGTCTCTTTAGCTCCATGACCGACTAGGTAGAATATTTTCCCGCAGTAGTTGCCATTTTTTTCTATAGTAGACCTGTTGCCAAACAAAGCTATAGAACCCAATCTATGCAACCCATAGCCGGAGGGGAGAAGTTATAGCTTTCCCAAGGGTATTTACGCGTAAGTGAATGTAACGAATTCAACTGGGATTCAATCTTGGATCTTCGATTTCTTATTTCAATGCACATACTTAATAAATAAAATGATTCTGGAAAATGGCAAGAAAAATGGTAGACATCTCAGCACAGTGTTATATATCTAAACAAAGTAATATATGTGTGCTGTGGGCGTAAAAATGCGTATGGTTGCAAAACGGATTCAGACAACTCGACAATGAAGAATAAGGACAATTTTTTGGTTCGAGAAATATACACATAAAATATTTATTTCTCTTTTTTTTTAAAAAATAAACGAAGGCAGTTATAACGTGGAAGAAGAAGAAGGCAGGTCAACAAGTTCATACAAAGGGATTTTCGAACTCGGCTCCCCGGAACGAGAAACCGGGGAGCCGAGTTCAAATTCCAGTTGAATCTGTTGTATTCACTTACGCGCACATAACCTTGGGAAAGGTATTAATCCGTCTCTTCCTTCCAGTTATGGGTTAAATAGCAGAACAGATTGGGTTCTATAGCCTTGGTCGGCAACCAGTCTACCGCAAAAAGCAATGGCAACCTACTGCGGGATAATCTTCTGCCCAGTCAGTCATGTCTCTTTCGAGACATGATCGCTCAAGCGTGTATCGCGTATGGCACTTAACTGACTGACACAAGCAGAACGATTCACTTATCTTTGGTTTGAAGTCCGATTATGTGGCGTCGAAAAGTCTTGATAGTAGCAGCACGGGTTCCCCTTAGCTGGTGAGGGAAGAAGACTGCCGAATTGTCATTTCTTCGTCTTTTTTATTTCTTCGGAGGAGCTCAAACGAACAGTCCCTTTTCTCCCGCGGGAGAGTTTGCGATTGGCCGTCAAATTGAATCGTCAGTCACGCCTCAGTAATCAAACAGACGGAACCATGTGTGAACCCCGCTGCGCAGCGACGCATTTTGTCATTTCGAGTCTGGAACTCATGAAGATCACTTCCGTTTATCAAAGCAGGGTACGAACTTGCTTCGTTGAGAACGTAACAACAACTTGAATCAGTCAGTTAAGTGCCATACGTGAAACACGCTTCGGCGATCATGTCTCGAAAGAGACATGACTGACTGGGCAGAAGATTATCCCGCAGTAGGTTGCCATTGCTTTCTGCGGTAGACTGGTTACCAGCCAAGGCTATAGAACCCAATCTGTCCTGTTATTTAACCCATAACTGGAAGGAAGAGACGGATTAATACCTTTCCCAAGGGTATGTGCGCGTAAGTGAATACAACGGATTCAACTGGAATTTGAACTCGGCTCCCCGGTTTCCCAAGGGTATTTACGTGTAAGTGAAGGCAATGAATTCAACTGGAATTCGAACCCGGCTCCCCGATTTCTCGTTTCGAGCCGATATCCACTGCACCACAACTTGAATAGTTTATCGTAAAGCCTTTGATTATGTGTCTCATTCTTGCATCCTTAAGACTCTGGAAATATATAAAGTCTCCTTGATGATAGTAAATTTCCTTAAGCCCAGCATGGAACTGTGGAAAATTACATTATACCGGAATCACACCAAAGGTACAGTGGCTTCCAACAAGGAATCTTTCAAGGAGGTTCTGCTTGCCCCTACTCCCCGTAATCCTCCTAGTCCCCGTAATCCCCGTATTCCTCCTTTCGCATGAACTAAACAGTAATAAATATGGATACAAAGTAAAAAAGAAAGCATTTCATCTCTTAATCAGTATAGATGATATCAAAACGCATAGATTCTTCGGTATTCACCGTGGATATCGAAGTCCTGATATGGAATCAGCAGCTGTTCTTATTATTGAAATTATCTAGCCAAAAACTGCAAATGGAAACAAAATGGCCACTTATACACGTATACTTAACATTAAAACGAGAGTTGAAATTTACAGGGTACATAAAGAGGACTTGGAAAATTTGATACTAACAGGGCCGATTGAAGACAAGAGAAACAACAACGCATAACCTACCTAACGAGATTGAGTAAATGGATGTCAGAACAGTATTCAGGAGAGATAACACACACACGCACACACGCACACGCACACACACACACACACACACACACACACACACACACACAAGAGAAAGAAAAAACATTTAAGATCTACAAACGAATATGAAATTGAGGAAAGCCATGCTCACCAACGTTCTGAATGCAGATGCGAGAGTTGGACAAATTTTGAATATTTTTAGATTTATCTACAATCCGAAAACAGAAATCGTATTGGCTTCAGATGTTTACTAAGCGCCGCTTTGACATG
This sequence comes from Ascarosepion bandense, assembly GCA_037127315.1. Classification (NCBI taxonomy): domain Eukaryota; kingdom Metazoa; phylum Mollusca; class Cephalopoda; order Sepiida; family Sepiidae; genus Ascarosepion; species Ascarosepion bandense. The sequence goes on along the minus strand of JBBBDQ010000509.1, from coordinate 657,724 downwards.
GCACAAGACCGAGTGAGGATCGTACTCACTACTCAGTTGTAATAGGTTCTAGCGAGACAAGCTTGCTAACCATTGAACCACGTCGGCGTGCCCAAGTGATTATGCATAGGAACGGTAATTCTACATAAAAGTGAAGACGGTAACATGACAACCGACGCACATATTATACTTTCGTTATTACCGACAGAAAAAAAAAAAAACTACAACCAAATCGAAAACAAGGCGTTAACAATAAATATTTGCAGTTAAAAATTTTCACAAATGCGAGGAAGCCAAATCCTACTAAAAAAGCCAAATCCTTCTATTCGGGTGACGCACACATATATAAACCATAAACACGCATACAAATACAGGTACAAACACACACACACAAACACACATTAGCGGACACAATCTTAACAACATGCAAATGACAGTGTTGATAACAGACACAAAAAAAAAAAATGAAAGAAAAATCAACTCCAACTCTTCCTACAGAAGGAAAGCGAGAAGAACTAAACATGAATTGCAAGAAGACGGAATGCATGTTTGTTAGCAAAAGGGGCAGTTCGCCACCAAATTGCAAATTCGGGATGGCAAAAACAAACAAGTATAATAACTTAAATAGATGGAAAGTGTTTTAACAGAAAATGGCAGGTACCGAACTGAAATCCACTTTGGAATAGCGAAATATGCCTTCCAAAAGTTAACCAAAGTATTAAGAAACAGAAAAAAATTCGTTAGAGAAAAAAAAAGGAATAGTGAAATCTTATGTAATATTAGTCTTCCGATAGAGTAGTAAATGCTGGACAATCTCCTGAAAGATGAAGAAGAGATTTGAAGCAACACAAATGTGGTTCTATAGAAGGATGCCGAAAATACCATGGACAGAACATGTGAGCAATAAGGGCATTTTTTTTTAAGTAGAAACGAAAAATATATTTAGCATTAGAAAGGGAGTTGAAATTTATCATGCACATAATGAGGAAAGAGGGCTCGGAAATTTTGATATTCATAGGATAGGTTGAAAGCAAGAAGGTCAAAGAAAAACAAAGCGTAAGCTAAAGTAAAAGGAAGTCGTAACAAAAAGACAAGATTTGTTAAGCGCTACAAATGATGGGGTGTTGTGAAGAGCCATTATCGCCTACGTCATGAATGGAGACATCTCAGAAGAAGATGCTGGAGATTAAGAGATAGAAATATGTCGGAAATGGTTTAAATATGAGCTTTTGTTTTAACGTCATGGTAACGAAAAACAATATCAAACATGAAATTTCATTTAAATATTTTGAAACGATACGTGGAAAATAACAAGTTCACTTAGAAAATAAAATAAACTGCAAAAATTTCAATACAAAAAACAAAACAAAACAAAAAGAGATTATGAAGCTCAGCAACTTTAAATTTTCGCGGTGGTGGTCGGCGGGTTTATATTTACCTGTTTTTAAGAAGACATTTTAATTGATCTAATTGTGACCCTTCCCGTGTGTATGTTCAGAAACTTTTTTAAAATTATGTCAAGCGTCATTGGAAGAATCGTTAAAGTTTCGAGCCCGTGACAGAATTTATACGCATGATTTAATAAAAAATGTTATTCTTAGAATTGTGAAATTGATCTTGTGTTTACTTCTAATATGAAAGATCATAACGGCCAATAAGTTTTTCTAAATACTGGTTCTTAAATGATTTTATGACTTACTCGAATATTTTCCATTAATCCTGTTGGAGAACATTTTTGTGAATTCTGTCTCCGTTCATATTTTTTAATGTCTTTATTGTGATTGCATTCACAACACAGAATTTTTTCAACTAAAACTATATGGAAAAAATTGTCATTTTAACTCACAAACACGCGCACACGCATACATGCACACACACACACACACACACACACACACACACACACACACACACACACACACACAGAGAGAGAGAGAGAGAGAGAGAGAGACACGCACCCACGTCCACAGGCCCCGTACACGCACGCATGTACTCATATACATTTCTTTTATCTCTTCGTTATATTCATACCCCAAAAGGTACACGCTGTAATTAATGAATTGTAATCTGATTTTTTTATTAGTAAAAACATTATTTTATTGCACATACATGTTTGAAAAGAACTGTCTCGGACTAGACAACAGAAAAAATATCTCTCGACAGAAGTCGAACATGCATTCTTTTTATCTTGAGAAACTATCTTTTAGACATGCGTGCCAGAATTTGTCAACCATTTTTAACGATTTTAGTCATAAAAATAAGGTCGGAGTAAAATTCATTGGTCACTGTGTTTCGATTTCGGGTGTGAAAATATAATGAGCTGATAGAGAAATTGAAATGTTCAAATTATAGACAAGATTTTATAAAGGAATGGGTAGTGATTTCGGCTGGCTTTAGTTTAGCAGATGTCTGTAGTCAAGCTTGAAGTGAATACGAAATTAAAAGTAACTCTCGTCTCTTCACTTTTTACAAATTTCACAATCCTGTGTGAAATCTAATTTTGACCAATAGGAAAAAGGAATGACCCCGTACTGAAGGAAAAAGACGAAGCAAAATTTCGCGATCCGGTGCGAATTAATTATCTAACCAATAAAAGGAAGCGATTTACAAAATTGAGAAAAATTAACGAGCTAACGCGAAAAAGTGTTTGCTATAAAAATAGAGAAAGAAAGTTGAATCAGTCAGACGAGAGTCGAGATCAGATCCGCCACGATGTGACAAAAGAAATTTCAATCCGCTGAATCGGACATAAGGTCTCGTCGACACACATTCGTTCTTCCTTTTCTTTCTTGCGTGCTATTTTCCTTTATCTCTTCTTTGTCCTCACCATTCTTGCCTTCAACAAAGAAGAAAAAGACAACAACAAGACACTTCAACTGACTCTTAAAAATTCACATACAATTTTAAGTACAATTTTCCTTTATTGCCTTTCCTTTCTTTGCACTTTCTCGCCGTTCGCTAAAGGAAAGAAAGGATCACAGACTTTATTACTACCCTGTTAATCTTTTTCTGCATAAACACATTTTGCTACAACTACAAACTCTGGATTCAGTTAACTGCGTACTACACTTCTCTTCGAACATTTATATAGGTACCTTCACTAAATCACTGAAAAAATAGCATAGTATGAAGGAAAAAAGTTCCCAAACTTAATAAAGATGATCTTTTTTCATCAAAATGTTTATGTTATTATTAAGAAAATGAACAAAGTATTTTAAAATTATTTTTTAAAAATTTTGATCCCTTCTAACATGTTCGAAATTTTGGTAAAAATCTTGTTTTTATTTTCGTTAGCGGGGAGCCAAATCGTTACGAGAGTTTATAATGGAAAACATAACATTACATAACTCACTTTTTTCGGTGGCAAACACATTTATTTGGAAATTCTTCCAAAAATCAAATAACAGTCCGATTTTAATGAAACTTTCAGGACTTATTTACAAATGAATTAAATTATTTTTAAAAATATGATTTTAGAAAAATATTGTTAAAAATAATTTCTTTTTAACATCTGTTACCCTTCCTCCATGTAAATTCATGAAATTTCAAGAAATTAAATTCTGTAGGCAAAATGGTTTTATTAGTTAAACGCAGGATTCATTGGGGAATGTAAATCATCTATTATTTTTTTAAAACCAATTAGCCTCTTTTACCGATAATCTGCTCCGAATTGTAAAGTTAAAAATGCAATAAAACTATGACATTATTTAATTAGATAAGCTTTTAATTGCTTTAATAAAAAGTATACATGTCAGACATTATAGTCTGAAGAAAAGATTTCTTTCGATTAATAATAAAATTTTAAAAGAATTGTTTTCATTTTTGTTTTTTAATTATAATAATTTATAAAGTTTCAAAAATATTAAAAAAAAATTCTAAGTCTTGCAGACTTTAGGCTGGCATGTTATATAGTGAAGACTGTAGATAGTAATTGAAAATACATGTTATATATTGAAGACTGTAGATACTAGTTGAAAATACATGTTATATAGTGAAGACTGTAGATAGTAATTGAAAATACATGTTATATAGTGAAGACTGTAGATACTAATTGAAAATACATGTTATATAGTCAAGACTGTAGATACTAATTGAAAATTGGAAAGTTTAATACAAATTATCTCTCCATTATATTTTGAAGATAACTTAAAAAAATGTTTGGTGTGTATTTAAAAATTTTTTGGATGGTAATTTCTATGTGTACACTAAATGTCATGTTTCTTCCCCTTACCGGAAAAAGTTTGTACAAAATGTCACTTGTGATCGCTATACACTAATCTTGTCTCGCATCTGTTAACCCATTTCAGTTACGGTCAAAAGGTTAGAAAGGTCAACTCTTTGTGAAAAAATAGGTTTATTTTAAATTTCATGCTGTAAATAAGTATTACTTATGTGAATAAGATTAATTTAACTTTAAATTTGCTAATTTTCCAAAAATATATTTCAGATTGTAAGAATTTTTTTATAGATATTAATGGTTTACTGAACTCATAGCTTGATGTAGAAGGAGATTCATACATTTCCCAAGGGTATTTTCAAGTGAATATAACGAACCCAACCGGAATTAAAACTCGGCTCTCCGATTAACAATTCCAACCCATTATCCAGTTTTATATAAAAATAAAAAAGGGTGTAAGACAAGGATGGGTTTGAGGGGGCAAATATTTGCCCGTAGCTGGGACCCTAACAACTACTACCACTACAAGTAGACCTGGAAACAACAGAAATTAAGAGGTGGTTTCACTCTCTTCAAAACATTCCGATCAGAGGCCTTGCTGCTGGATGTAGTTTATCGTCATACCCAGGACAAGAATTCAAACAAATTACTGTAATTTAAATATAATGTTCATATATAGAGTGAGACGAAGGTCACGTATCATAGGAGTTACTTGTTTGTCAGTGAGAAAAAGAAAGAAAAATGAAAGAAGGGAATATAGAAGTGTTTTAATTCTTAAAATAACAACCATATAAGGTACCTCCACTCATTTCCGATACCTAAATTTTAAAGTGAATTTTTAAAAATAAAAAAACGTTTTTGAAGATTTAATTTTAGTTTAATTGAAAGCTAAACGATTAAATTTACTATTTCCAATAAGCAAAATTGTATAGTGTATTTCAAACAGAAATTATATTGATTGGAATCTAAAATATTGAAATTTAAAATTTTTAAAAAATTTCGGCCATTTTTGAGCGATCGACACATTTGTAAACAAAATTTAATTATCGGTTTTTAAAATCTTGCAAAAAAAAAATATACATCTGTGAGACGTTATTTTTGGAAAATTAGCAATTTTTAAAGTTAAATTAATCTGATTTGAAACAAATATTACTTGTTTATGGTATGAAATTTAGAATAAAAATATTTTTTAATCACGGAGCTCTAATCTTTCTTACTTTTGAAGAAGGTATATGAAAGCCTACCATCAATCATTTCACACATCTTTATCAGTATGGTTGACCAAAATTGACATAAATTTATGAAACCTAACAACCCTTGAAAAATGTGATTTTTAATGATAAGTCTTTTATAACTTTCCATGTTAAAAAAAAAAAAGTAAAATTTAACATAAAAAGAAATGAAATATTATTTTTAAAATCTTAATGCCAAATGATTTGTATTAAACTTTTCAATTTTCAATTTTCGATTTTTAAATATATTCTTTACATAATAAATTAATAACCAAAGACACTAAGTGACTGGAAAAAATTTAAAAGATGTTTGAAACTTTATAAATCATCATAATTAGCAACTGTTAAATGAAAACAATTCTTTTAAAAATTCATTATTCATCGAAAAAAGGTTTTTCTTCAAAATATGATATCCTTAATATATAAGAAGGAAATTACTGGAAAGTAATTGAAGCTCACCTGAAGCGAACTGAATGTTTAATGCTCCTCATGCCAATGACATTTCCACCGAACTTCTCTACGGCATATGACTTCATTGAATTTCTTTTAATGTGATCCTTTCAAATTTATATTTAAATTTGGGTCATCAGAAGAGAATGTGCACCGTTTCGGGGTCTTACTCTCAAAATCAATTAAAATTTTATCAAAAGTAAAAATGGCGTAGTTTTAATGGATTTTTCATTTTACTATTCGGAGTAGATTTTTGGAAAAGTAGTTACTTTTTGGAAAAAAAATTAGATGATTTACATTTCCAAAAGAATCCTGCATTTAACTACTAAAACAAGATTTATGATCAGTATTGAATTTCTAGAAATTTCCTAAATTTAATCGGAGTGGGAGTGGGGGGTAACAAATGTAAGAAAATATTTTTTGCTAAGGTTTTCTAAAAATAATAATTGCATTTTTCATTCATTTGTAAATAAGTTTTGAAGGTTTCATTAAAATCAAATATTTGCAATTATTTCTAAATAAATGTTTTTTTCAACGCCAAAAAATGAGTTGCGTTTATTACGTTTGCTATAGTCGTAATCTCTCGTATTTGCTATAGTCGTAATCTCTCGTATTTGCTATAGTCGTAATCTCTCGTATTTGCTATAGTCGTAATATCTCGTATTTGCTATAGTCGTAATCTCTCGTATTTGCTAGAGTCGTAATATCTCGTATTTGCTATAGTCGTAATCTCTCGTATTTGCTATAGTCGTAATCTCTCGTATTTGCTATAGTCGTAATATCTCGGATTTGCTATAGTCGTAATCTCTTCGTATTTGCTAGAGTCGTAATCTCTCGTATTTGCTATAGTCGTAATCTCTCGTATTTGCTATAGTCGTAATCTCTCATATTTGCTATAGTCGTAATCTCTCGTATTTGCTATAGTCGTAATCTCTCGTATTTGCTAGAGTCGTAATATCTCGTATTTGCTATAGTCGTAATCTCTCGTATTTGCTATAGTCGTAATCTCTCGTATTTGCTATAGTCGTAATCTCTCGTATTTGTGGAGTCGTAATATCTCGTATTTGCTATAGTCGTAATCTCTCGTATTTGCTATAGTCGTAATATCTCGTATTTGCTATAGTCGTAATCTCTCGTATTTGCTAGAGTCGTAATCTCTCATATTTGCTATAGTCGTAATCTCTCGTATTTGCTATAGTCGTAATATCTCGTATTTGCTATAGTCGTAATCTCTCGTATTTGCTATAGTCGTAATCTCTCGGATTTGCTATAGTCGTAATATCTCGTATTTGCTATAGTCGTAATCTCTCGTATTTGCTATAGTCGTAATCTCTCGTATTTGCTATAGTCGTAATATCTCGTATTTGCTATAGTCGTAATCTCTCGTATTTGCTATAGTCGTAATATCTCGTATTTGCTATAGTCGTAATATCTCGTATTTGCTATAGTCGTAATATCTCGTATTTGCTATAGTCGTAATCCCTCGTATTTGCTATAGTCGTAATATCTCGTATTTGCTATAGTCGTAATATCTCCTATTTGCTATAGTCGTAATCTCTCGTATTTGCTATAGTCGTAATATCTCGTATTTGCTATAGTCGTAATCTCTCGTATTTGCTATAGTCGTAATCTCTCGTATTTGCTATAGTCGTAATCTCTGTATTTGCTATAGTCGTAATATCTCGTATTTGCTATAGTCGTAATCTCTCATATTTGCTATAGTCGTAATCTCTCGTATTTGCTATAGTCGTAATCTCTCGTATTTGCTATAGTCGTACTCCTCGTATTTGCTATAGTCGTAATATCTCGTATTTGCTATAGTCGTAATTCCTCATATTTGCTATAGTCGTAATATCTCGTATTTGCTATAGTCGTAATCTCTCGTATTTTATATAGTCGTAATATCTCGTATTTGCTATAGTCGTAATCTCTCATATTTGCTATAGTCGTAATCTCTCATATTTGCTATAGTCGTAATCTCTCGTATTTGCTATAGTCGTAATATCTCGTATTTGCTATAGTCGTAATCTCTCATATTTGCTATAGTCGTAATCTCTCGTATTTGCTATAGTCGTAATATCTCGTATTTGCTATAGTCGTAATCTCTCGTATTTGCTATAGTCGTAATATCTCGTATTTGCTATAGTCGTAATATCTCGTATTTGCTAGAGTCGTAATCTCTCATATTTGCTATAGTCGTAATCTCTTGTATTTGCTATAGTCGTAATATCTCGTATTTGCTATAGTCGTAATCTCTCGTATTTGCTATAGTCGTAATCTCTCATATTTGCTATAGTCGTAATCTCTCGTATTTGCTATAGTCGTAATCTCTCGTATTTGCTATAGTCGTAATATCTCGTATTTGCTATAGTCGTAATCTCTCATATTTGCTATAGTCGTAATCTCTCATATTTGCTATAGTCGTAATCTCTCATATTTGCTATAGTCGTAATCTCTCGTATTTGCTATAGTCGTAATATCTCGTATTTGCTATAGTCGTAATCTCTCGTATTTGCTATAGTCGTAATATCTCGTATTTGCTATAGTCGTAATCATATTTTCATATAGTCGTAATATCTCGTATTTGCTATAGTCGTAATCTCTCGTATTTGCTATAGTCGTAATATCTCGTATTTGCTATATAGTCGTAATCTCTCATATTTGCTATAGTCGTAATCTCTCGTATTTGCTATAGTCGTAATCTCTCGTATTTGCCATAGTCGTAATATCTCGCATTTGCTATAGTCGTAATCTCTCATATTTGCTATAGTCGTAATCTCTCGTATTTGCTATAGTCGTAATCTCTCATATTTGCTATAGTCGTAATCTCTCGTATTTGCTATAGTCGTAATCTCTCGTATTTGCTATAGTCGTACCCTTGTATTTGCTATAGTCGTAATCTCTCATATTTGCTATAGTCGTAATCTCTCGTATTTGCTATAGTCGTAATATCTCGTATTTGCTATAGTCGTAATCTCTCATATTTGCTATAGTCGTAATCTCTCGTATTTGCTATAGTCGCACTGTATTTGCTATAGTCGTAATCTCTCGTATTTGCTATAGTCGTAATATCTCGTATTTGCTATAGTCGTAATCTCTCGTATTTGCTATAGTCGTAATCTCTCGTATCGTTATAGTCGTAATCTCTCGTATTTCGTTGCTATAGTCGTAATCTCTCGTATTTGCTATAGTCGTAATATTCGTATTTGCTAGAGTCGTAATATCTCGTATTTGCTATAGTCGTAATCTCTCGTATTTGATATAGTCGTAATCGTATTTGCTAGAGTCGTAATATCTCGTATTTGCTATAGTCGTAATCTCTCGCATTTGCTATACACTTCGCATTTAAGTTATAGTCGTAATATTGCAACAACGGATGAATCGCTGATGAAAAAACAAGATTTTTAACCAAAATTTTGAACGTGTTAAAAAGGATTAAAAAATAATGAAACAAAAATTGATTTTTCCTTTTAATAAAAAAACATTTTGACGATAAAACGTTGTTCTTATTATGTTTAGGTCCTTTTAACATCATGCCATGCTGTTTAATTCAGCGAATAAGTGGAGGTATCTAATTCATATTCACGATTGTTATTGCAATATTTTGTTAAATTTGATAAGTTCAGATATTTAGTGATGCAGCAGAGGAATTTCTACGGATATTTTATTGTCGTAAAACTCAACATGAGATTATTCAATCATTAACTAAAGAATTAAGATCTATCAGGAAACGAAAAGAAGAAAACTGTGAAATTTTCACGCGTCTTTCTGGTGGAGAATATTTCCAGATCCGTCTAAAATTAGTCCTGGAAGAAGAACCTTTTTCATAATAATCAAAATGACGAAAACATTTTAAATGCATTTTTAATGTGTTCATAAATAAAGAAATAAATCAAGATAAAGAAACAAAAGAATTTTAATGACTAAGTTTTCTTACCTGTGTTATTGATCCCAATTTATATTTCTTTTAAATCGAAGCTATTCGTGGAAACAATTAAGGGCACTCTAAAATTTTAAGGGCTATGTGGATTTTCTTAACTTAAAAGGAGGCGGACATTTGTATTTCAAGAACTGAGAAAGAACACCCTTCCATGTCCAAAGAGGGCAATTCCAGGGAAATCACTGTCTTATAAATGCTGTAGAAAATTCCTACTGGAAAAAACCCCCACGAAATTCAGCTACTTGCTGGAAAGATCATTAAATGTATAACGTTTTTGGTGAATGATTTCTAATTTATAATCGATCATTCCTCTCGCTGTCCCACATTTGGTAGATTGGTTCAAATTTGCCGCATTTGACTCCGCTACTTCGTCATATCATTGACTCAATTCTCTCTGTCACCCAACAAGTTACGACACTAGAAATGACCTGGCATGATTTTCGAGTGATAAACCAATTTCGTGGGAAAAACAAAAAACAAAAAAAACCTTAACTTTCTGTTGAGCTCATCGAATGGAGAGGTGTAACACTATTTTTAGTATAAAAAAAAACAGAAAAAAAAAAAAAACAGAAAAAAAAAGAAAACAAGGAGAATGGAAAAGAAGAAGAGAAAGAAGGGAAATAATGATTGAATAATCTTCTTTGTTTGTTTGTTTGTTTGTTTGTTTCTTTCTTTGTTTCTTTGTTTCTTTGTTTGTTTCTTTCTTCCTTCGGTCGCTAAAGCTAGGCGGGTGAAATATTTAGACCCCACAGGTGAAATAAATAGAGTTTTTTTGACTCCTGAGTGCTGGCAAAGATTCTTATCGCAAAAATCAGAAAATCCATTTCCGCTAAAAATAAGTTTCCCCGTTATTGAAAAATTTAACGACCATTGAAAGAAGCGACGCCTGTTTAAGGAACAGGGCATGGGGTATTTTACGACCTCTAGGGACAGCCGCCTTCCAGTGAGAAAGAGAGACAAAATTTCCGGAAATAAAGTCTCCTGGTTCTTTGTGAAATTTTGCGATGTTGAGAATTAAAGGAGAAACATATGCTTTTCTTTTCGACCGAAGCAAGATAATTTCTTATAACGATTGAAATGATAAAAACACGACCACACACCGAAAGCAAAAAATCGAAAAGAACGAGAATTAAAATTTGACCGTTGGGCTGAAACACGATCCACGGGCGGTGGTGGGAGGCACTTACACAGGAAAGAGATAGACGAGGTTGATCAGGTGACCAAAAGAAGGATCCCTCATTGGTCATTTGAAAATGCTAAGAATACGCAAATTGTGTCACCCCCGTTAAATGCAAGACTCATTGTAAGCTGATAGACAGTTGAGAGAGACAGTTGAGTTCCGTAGAGTTTAACCGGTACGGAGAAAATTAACACGAGAGACATGTTGTCAAGTGACTGCTTGCCTTAGAAGTAACTCCGATTTTAGTCTTGTGCCAGACCAACCAACTTAGATAAAGTGTCACATCCTGTAGAAGACGTGGGTTGGAATCATAATTATCTGCATCTAAGAGTGCTAAATTCTAACCATATATTGTACCTAACAGAACCTATGTATATAAATTCCTTGTTGCTAATTTTACAAAGATTTCCTTTTCTTATGGTGGCTCCCAGTTCTGTCTGGACCATCGATGCAGCAGATTTTCGGCGACTTTCAACCCAAACCAGCTTTGTGATCAGTCAAGCACAACATGGACAGAGCCCGGTTTCGAACAAAGTGATCGACTATCGATCGGCTGCAAGATTTTGGGCATCGACACGAAGGATCGGTAGGGGAGGTTCACAGAGATATCATAGAGGGATCGTTAAAAACAGGATATGACTTGATTAAAAGACCTTGAGTAGTGCAGAAGTAGTAGACTTATACACAGTAAAGCACCGGTCAGAGCATTTGGACACAGTTTTCGGCACCAGGCGCATGATTAAGAATGTTGCGATTCACTAAATCCTGTGTAAAGCAGCAAAACTGGAACTGGATAAGGCACAAGAAACTGAAAGAACAAACTGCAAATTCTAAAAGAAAGGTGCCCTTGTTCTATATACAAAGCTTTACGGAGTTTATATCGGCCTAAAACAGGATAAAATATCTTAGGACTTCAATGAAGTTGCTATCATAATCTTTAGAAAAATATAAGCAGAAAGTCGAACTTTGTTATCTATTATAATAGCAGGTGTGAGAGAAAATAACGAGCAGGGGAAAACCAGGTTGAAGGGTGAAAGCATATGTTGCTATAAAAAGAAATGAAGTAGGGGAGAATCAGGCTCATGAGTCATATGCAAAAAAAAAAAATGGAAAATTTGGTACAGTAATGAAAACAGATAGATAATAAAAATATTCATCTCTGAAATAAGACGGATAATCAAAATGGGAATGCCATATTTCGATCAACCAATCAGAAAGCATTTATAATCAGGATATAAGGCTTGTTATTGCAATATTTTGTTAAAGTAAGTTCAGATATTTAATGATGCAGCAGTGGAACTTCTACGGATATTTTTTGTCGTAAAATTCATCATGAGATTATTCAATCATTAACTGGAGAATTAAGATCTATCAGGAAATGAAAATCAGAACACTACGAAATGTTCACGTGTCTTTCTGGTGAAGAATTATTTCCAGATACGTCTAAAATTAGTCCTGGAAGAAGAAACTTTCTCATGATAATCAAAATAACGAAAACATTTTTCGACGAACCAATCAGAAAGCATTTATAATCAGGATATAAGGCTACGAGCCAATCATCAGCAGACCCGCCTTTTCAAAGTGGATGTGTATATAAACAGATGGAAAATCAAACAAGACAAGATTCGATAAATAAATTTTGTACATTCATCGATACTGCATACATCCTAACATATCCAGAGACAAAATACAACATTTGCCCGATTAGCTGACGATTTCAAACGGCTCATCTGTCGTAATACATTTAAAACAATCATACCTTCCTTCACCACATTGTCTTCTTTACACTTGAACTCCTGAAATTTGAACTTTCACCTTATCTTCCTGTATTAATATATTGCGTTATATAAAGATTTATATTTTATTCATCTAGACACTAAATGCATTTGATTTTAAATCATAACACAAATAAACCGATACATGGCGGGAACGGACACTGTCATTGTTGGTAAAATTCGCCATAATTTATGGATAAAGCGCAGGGATCAGTTTATGTATTGATTATAACAGAGAATCAATCTCCCGATTGTATATTATATAGCAACAACAGTCCATGATGGTCACAAAGTAAGGGATCAGTTTATGTATTGATTATAATAGAGAATCAATCTCCCGATTGTATATTATATAGCAACAACAGTCCATGATGGTCACAAAGTCAGGGATCAGTTTATGTATTGATTATAATAGAGAATCAATCTTCCGAATGTATATTATATAGCAACAACAGCCCACGATGGTCATAAAGTCAGGCATCAGTTTATGTATTGATTATAATAGAGAATCAATCTCCCGAATGTATATTATATAACAACAACAGTCCATGATGGTCACAAAGTCAGGGATTGAAGGTAATGTTGACAACGTTCCTAGGTATAGAGTATCCTCTTGGCATCTGTTGGCCATGTCCGTCAGAGGTTATGGATAAAGAGTATACCCGCCGCACATAATCTGTTCAATGAAACAACGTCAAAGATCATCATTCTCGAATCAGACACTCTCCAGAATCGGATTTGAACTCCAATACTCGGAAAAATATGGCCGCCTTTTATACACGTCGCATTGAATATTTTGCTCTTCCTGATTGGTTAAGCCTTTTATTGGTGAACTATAAAATGGGTTGACTCATGGGTGTCAGCACAGTATATCAGTCAGTTAAGTGCCATACGTGATACACGCTTGGGCGATCATGTCTCGAAAGAGACATGACTGACTGGGCAGAAGATTATCCCGCAGTAGGTTGCCATTGCTTTCTGCGGTAGACTGGTTGCCGACCAAGGCTATAGAACCCAGTCTGTCCTGCTATTTAACCCATAACTGGAAGGAAGAGATGGATTAATACCTTTCCCAAGGGTATTTGCGCGTAAGTAAATACAATGGATTCAACTGGGATTCGAACGCGGATCCCAGGTTTCTCGTTCAGAGCCGATATCCACTGTACCACAACGCACATCCCAGCACAGTATATACGCATCCAAAAAAGTCCAACGGTCATAAGATAAACAACTCATCCATAAATGATTTCGTAACTAAAAAAAAAAAACAGTAGCGATTTTTGGAAAAAGGCAAGCCTAGGAGTGAGAGCAGATAGTACAAGGACAGAAACCACATAGAAGACAGGCAGGCACATAGGGGTGGTGACAAAATGCAGAGATATAAGCGACACTGGGGAAAGACAAGCGCACGAGAGAGAAAGAGGAAGAGAGAAAGAGAGCGGATGGAGCAAAAACGTAAGTGATACATATTGTTAGGATGTAAGCTACGTTACATGAGCAAGGAATGAGAATGATATATCTCAGTGACCGTAATAAAATATTCTGTTCAAAATTCCTAGCACCTGAAGAAGGCCGGAGCGTACAACGGTCGAAACGTCGTACAGATGGCAGCAAAGATAAGAACAATAGTTCGAATAATGTAAATGGTGTAAGTACTGTCTCATCTCAGAAATATAGACAAATAATGAAATATTTGTAGGGAAGATAGAGGAAAATCATGTCATGGTGGTGAGAAAGTAACTGAAGTCGAGATGCCAAGTCAGGACCGATTACATTGCAGATCCTTCTTTGGATGTTGTCGAGAACCTCGAGATAAATAGCAGGGGCACTCGATCAGATATGGCAACAATTCAATGCATGGACTATTTATTTCTATAATTTAGATTTATAAATGGGCAAGATGAATTCTGATGAGAAAAGTTTTGCCTTCCGAGTAGTAGATGCAGCTATCAATCCGTTATATTCGTTCCACTTACGGACGGTTAAAAATATGAGTCTAAGGAGGCGCAGTGTGTTGCCCTCCAAGAGAATAACATCAACCATGCTGATGGCGGACAGGAAAACTTCTCTATGGTGGTTAAAGGAAAACAGTTTTTTTATAAGCATAAAAATTTACAAGCGATTTCCTGCCCCGGTTAACCACAGATTGGGGGTCTGATTCAAGAGCAGCAGCCAGCCTTGGCAGATTTCCTATTGAGACAGGAATAAATGGGGGTGTTATCTACACAGATGCCTACTTGGGAACTGATGACATCAGGAAGATCACTGATGAAGAGCAAAAACAGCGTAAGACTTAGGATAGAGCATTGAGGGACACCCACGTTCGTGTGAAAGGATCTAGAAGCTTGCCCGTTCAAATCAAAATTCATTTCACAATTCAATAGGATTAAATCACGCAATCGTCCAGAAATACCGTAGCACTGAAGCTTGCACAGAAGGCCAGCATGCCAAACCCTGTCAAACGTTTTCGAGATCTAGAGCGACAGCTCGGTCTTCGATATTATTATCAAGATCCCGGTATACATATTCAGTGTTGGCCGTTTACACATCAGCGGTAGACCTGGTGAAGTGGAAGGCATATTGTTTGTCAGACAGTAGGTCATGAGAGGTGAGATATGTAACTATTTCAGTATTGATCAAAGCCTTGAATACTTTACGAAAAGAGGCAAGAAGCTAATAGAGTTATAGAGGGGCCAGAGGTGCCAGAGGAGTCAGAGGGGTCAGAGGGGTCACCAGTTCTTAAAAACAAGAACTACAGATGAGCACTTCTGACAAACAGGAAAGCAGGAGGGAGAAAGATAATAGTTTAGAGTTTGGAGATGACTGGAGCCAGTTCAGGGCACATGATTATGGAAGTCTAATTTATAAAAAAATACCCACGACAAGAGATGGGGTTATGCATATATCAAACCAGTTGAGTCTCTTTTTAAGGTGGGAGTGTTCCAGATGAGCGAAGTGTGGAATTGAAAGGGAATTTGGGAGTAAAGCTTTAAATTTAAAAATTTACATTACAAATTCGGAAATATTTTTCATGAAACATTCATAATTTTTCATTTCAACCTCCCTCCCAAAAGAAAAAAAAAACTAATTAGATTTTTGTTTGCCTCCATATTTGTATTTATCTAAAGACATTTCAATATATTAAAAGCGGAGGCGTAAGAAGGATGTGGCATCTTACCATATTTATTCAATCTCTACAGCGGCACAATTCGAAAAGAACAGGAGACGCTATTAGGATTTATTATCAACGAGGATAATCTTAACAATACGCAGTTGATACTGTATTGAGGGCAGACACGGAAAGAAAACTACATCAATTCCCAGACAAGATACAAAAAAAAAAAAAAAATGGGTCATCAACTGTAAAAAAAGAGAAAGTATTGTATTTACCCTGGTCCCTCACTGGAGCGAGATGTGACACAATGTCAGTTTTTCGAGTGAAAAAACCTAGCACGGACGCTCGGGCCACTATTCGAAGATTACCAAGCACCCGCATGCGGAGTAACGGGTTACGAAACTTGCCTTAGCATGTCAGGACTGGTCTCAGCATGTCTAAGTTCGTCTTATTTTGGCTTCATACCCCTGCCACAGGTGTCTGAGAGAAAGAAAGTATGGTGCTAAGCAAGAGAAAAAAACAAAAACAAAAACAAAAACAAAAACAAAAAAAAAACAAAAACAAGATACGAATTGGAGATAACATCAAACAAGCACATCATTTTAAATATCTGGGAAGTCTTTCGACACAAATATAAAAATGGATGTATTTTCTTGCCAGATTTATTCAACTTCTAAAGTGAGGAGGGGAAAGATTAAACAAGACAGAAAAATTAAAGATGGGTGAAAGTAAAAAGAAATTAGTCTCAACTAGTAAAAGAAAAAACACTCTGCAAAACCCAAAATTTGTATTTAGTTGCCATCTAACAAAAAACCTTAATTAATATGGATTACTTCGATTTCTTTAAGGAAGTTTTGCCTTTCACCCATGTTTAATTTTTTCTGACTTGTTTAATCTTTCTCTTTCACATAGTTTTTTTTTTTTGCAATAATTTCTATTTAAATGGATAAATGTTGAATTTATATTTTTAATGTTGAGTTTTACAACAAAAAGTTTGCATTGGCCAGTATTTCCACCCATCTGCCTATTGCTGCCTGTTTCTCTCTCTCTATTATATATGGGTCTCTCTCTCTCCCTCACTCTCTCTCTCTTTCTCTCTCTCTCTCTCTCTCTCTATATATATATATATATATATATAGGTCTTTTTTCATTCAAGATTAGTTGCTGATGAGTTGCAAAACGAAAGAAGGTATAAAAATTTTGTATTTTAAACTCGGTGAAAAATTAAAATAATTCTTCCTATTAAGCTTTTTTGTCTATTCGCAACTGCTATTAATTTAGAGAATCTGCATTATCTTCTTCTCTAACAGTGGGTCATTCGGACTAATACTTAAATATGTAGTTAATATTTACGTTCTTTCACTCCTCCCTGTTATTAATCGTTAAGAAATATGTATTTTGTGTGTGTATGATTTTGTCCGTCTCACGGGACGTTAGCAACCCGGTAAGACAAAAAATTAAGCCTACAAAGGTTGGATAAATTCTTCAACTCTTAAGGAGTCAACGGTCAGCTAACTAGAGGTGGTGTCTCGATAAAACACCGTGAAGAAGGCAATGGGAAATCACTCTACTAATCCTCCCACGTATATTCATGAACTTGCACAATAATATGATAAGCCCTAACGGCGTGAAAGGAGTTAAGCCTAAGGACACTGATACCTCGCCCGCTAAGGAGCGACATGCGCTACAGGTATCACCGGGCCGTCATCCTGCGACTGTTAGTATTAACGGTGTAAAGGGGACAAATTTCCTCAGAATTTATCCCTCGCCCGGAATGGAAGGAGATGAGCAGCCGTTATCCTGGGATTGTTCGCAACAAACAAAAAATAACTATTGGGACGTGGAATGTCAAAATCATCAACAACTGTGGACAGCTGGAAAACGTGAAGCAGGAGATGACTAGATTAAACATAAACATTTTAAGCATATTTGAAACAAGATGGCCAAACAATAGAGACTTCATCAGTGATAACCACAGAATTAGATACGCAGGAGGTGAAAATAATGAAAAAGGAATTGGGATACTGCCAAATATCTGAAAGAATTCTAGTAGTTAAATTGAAAGGGAAGAGTCCCAATATATCGGTAATAATGGTATATGCACCGACAACGCAAAGTACAGAAGAGGAAATCGAGTGTCTTTACTCCATGCTCGATTATGGCAAGGCAGAGTGCAAATCACAAAAAAAAATAGAATTATCATGGGAGATCTGAATGCCAAAGTTAGACAAGGGAGAGAAGGTGAAATGGCCGATAATTTCTGATAAGGACACTCATAGATCCAATGGTGCACAGCAAATGACCAGATAATAACTAACACCTGGTTCCAAGAGCACCTGAGAAGATTTTGGACATAAAGAAGTCCAGGAGGACAAATTAAGAACCAAATTGATTTTGTTACAATCAACAAGAGATTCAGAAATGCAAAGATTTACTGCAAAGATTTACTGCAAAGATTTACTGCAAAGCTTAACCAGGTGTTGACTGCGGAAGTGACCACCTACCAGTCGTATGCAAACTAAGGATAAAACTAAGACTGCAGTACAATAGACTCATGAATGACCCGAACCTGCAGAAAATGTATATGGACAGTGTGAAAACGAAATACGAAGGGCAAATTTGAAACAGAAGCTCAAAATGGGACGCACTAAGAGTGGCTCTAGTGGCATCAGCGAACGACATCATCCCAAAGGAAAAAACACGTCGGAAGAAAAAAACAGTGGATCACTGAAGGGATTCTTGATCGGACGCAAAAGAGACAAAACGATGTCAAAATATGGAACGGAATACAAGAAACTACACAAGGAAATAAAGAGTAAATGTATAGGCGAAAGAAAGATGAATCAACGACGAATGTGCCGAAGTAGAAAGACTGAAAATGATAAATAATAGGGATATACATAAAAAATAAAGGAACTAAGAGAGAAAAAAACTTGCTCAGCAACAGGATGTATAAAAGCAAAGGACGGTACACTCATACTAGAAAAAGAAAAAAATACTTCAGGGATAGATAAGTATATTGGTGATCTCTTACACGCCAAGAAAGAGCAACCAACAATACACAAAAATACGGATGAACCAGAAATATTAAAAACCGAAGTGGAATCGGCAATCTCTCCTGTACCGACTTTCAAGAACAAATTTTCTTTTAACAAAACACGCCAAAACGAATTGACAATACGTCAAAATTAACAATACGTCAAAATTCCTAAGAACTTCTCAATATTTATTGCATGAAAAATACAATTGTGGCACAAGGCCGATTTGGGGGGTAGGGAAAAAACTCAGGTTGGTCTTCAGTACCTATCCTATAACTAGCTAATCCGACTCACGACCCAAACATACTTTACAATTTTCTCATCCACCACAAGAACATGTCCATCATCATTCAATCCTTCATACACCAAAATACCTCAAGCATACCAGGGACCTAAAAATATCCCAAAAGAGTATACAATTTTATTGTGAATAATAGATACAAAAATATATTTAGAAATATATCATGAGATGATATGTGGGGAGGGGCATGGCATAAACTCCCAAAACAAAAACATTTTTAAATAAAAGATACAAACAGAAATCATGAATTTAGTTGGAACCAACCAACCCACAAAACAAAGAGGCCGCTGTATTCTGCCCATAGGACAAAATCAAGAGGCACTCTTTCTACAGGGAGTGGAGAGGAGAAAATAAAATTGATGGGGAGAATATAATCTTGACCCAGACGAGATAAAACGGGACAAAAAATAAAAACTGGGGAAATTGGGAATCTCGACCTGAATTATAACAAAAGACAATGCCGGGGACAGGCTATGACTCACATTCATTCCCATTAACTAGATACACAAAAAAGAACTACCTTAACCAGGCGAGGGTTCCAAAGGAATCCACCCTGATGTAACTAGTAGATCTAAAAGAGAAAATCAAGGCTCGTCGCGTTCATGCGAACCAGGCTCGCCAGATTTGCCCACCTTTTGCTAAAGCCTATCGGGGTCAACCGTTTCCAATCAGATCTAATCTTAATTTTGAGCTGATGCTCAAAATATCGGATCAGATCCTGATGTGAAAGTCGGCCACCGCGCAAGATTCCTCCAGTCGTGTCATCCATATCACCATTCGAGCCGTGGCTAGCAGCGACAGAAACGTCATTTGCTTTACTCCCGAAAACGTGGTCGACACATTGTCACAGGCGTATGCACGATCAATGAGCACGAGCTCACGCGGCGCGATACGAGCAGTCAACTCGCCGACATGGTCCCATAGAAGGTGAACCCGAGAACAATGGTAGAAGGCGTGCACAGACGTCTCCATTAAACCAAGGTCACAGTGTTCACAATCTGGCAAATCCGCCAGGCCCCATATGAAGGCCGCGTCATTGAGAGACAACCTATTCCGAGACAATCGCCAGGTAAGTGAAAACTCAGAGTTGTTGAGGTAATCGACACCTGGCGCCCCAGACCAACAAGAACGATACTCCTCCTCCGACATACCGAGCACTTAAGTACAATTCACAGGGCAAACCATCCAAACCTGGCGACTTGCCACTGCCGACCTTCTTCAAAGCTGCGTAGACTTCATCCTCCGTAATCTCTCCCTCGCAACTAGCTGCATACATCGGCAAAAGCCCGGGGGAAGTCAGGCAAATAGCTGTGAAACTCCTCATCACGGAGACCAGGCTCCTTGGTAAACCGGTTCTCGAAATGCCGCCGAAACACCTCGCACATGTCATCAGTCGACCGAAAAGTATGTCCCTCCGCGTCGCGCACCTCTCGAATGCACTGGTCGCTGCCTCGATGAATCTCTTCCTTGCCCGGAAGAAATTAGCTTTAAGCGTCTTCACCTTGTTAGCCTTATCTAGTTTGAGCCGTTGGCTATAATCAGTGTGAAAGACCTAATCCTATTCTTAAGATTCTCCTACCACTTATTCCCAATGACTCCGCCAGTTAACGCCCGCTGCACTACGTTAATTAGCTGACACCGAAAGTCCCGCCTGTCCAGTAAGGACTGATTGAACTTCCAGTAACCAGTCATTCTAGGCCTAAAGTCTAACGCTACATGGGCACAAACAAGTTTGTGGTCCGAGTAGCCTAACCAGTGGAACGTCGGACAATCTAGGAAATCTATGTGGGCTTCTCTCACTAACATTCTATCCAGGTAACTAGATACCCGGGTAGAAGGCCAACTATGACTCCAAGTACACATTTTCCCACCCGGATGATCGACCATATATCTATCAACGAAACCAAATTCGTTAATCAGATCAACCAGGCTACGATCATCACGCCACCCGCTAGCGTCCCTCCCTCTATCCCATTTGGGGTTCAGGATGGCATTCCAGTCCCCCATTAGGACTAGCCGTGAAGAATCAACTAGGAAGGGCTCCAACAGTCGCAAAAACGAGACCCGATCATTGGGTGCATAAACTGCAATCAGTCGAAACGAGTTACTTTTCACTGCAATATCGGCAACGATCAACCAGCCCTCTGCACCGACATGAACATGGTCGAACCCCGCGTTCAAGGTACGCTGACCAGCAAAGAAACTCCTCTGGCCAATCGGTTCCCATATACTGAGTAGACGACAAAGTCGTTAGACAGCACACAGGCATCGACGTCACAAACAAAGTGAGTCTCTTAGATTACGGCCACATCCACGCCGAAAGACAAGAGGTCCCGAAGCAGGCGGGCCGCCTTACTCCGATCCCTCAAGCCTTTCGCATTCAAACTAGCTAACTTGATAGAAATCTGTTAGATCTGAAAGTAAAAAAAGATAAATTACTTCTAATCACATACAGAGTAAAAATCTCTGGCAATAGGGACCCTGGCGGACTGTCCTAGGGAACCAGTTCCTACATCGGACGTAATCCGTCTGTCTAGGACAATCCCGCCGACGTCCGTGGGATAGTTTAGTTTTAAGACCCTATATATACAAGGGTGAAGCAAAATAGGGACCCTCCCTGTACATAATTTGGTTATTTTACGCAGCTCTGGCGTACCGGTGTGTGTTATGTCAATGTTCTTGTAAAAATCTTTGGCCGCAGCCAAGTGGTCACCGACCCTCAGATTCCGTCCCGTACTACGGATAAGGTTGATGACACCTGGGGCCTTAGGGAAGTTGTTTGGGTCGACAGTTGATTTTCCATCCACGGAGGTTAGCTTCAACAGCGGTTTTAAAAGGGTCTTCCTTTGAGCCGACCAATCCTTGGAGATTTCTTTTATGTCTATTTGACAAAGGGCTTCTCCCTTCGGGAGAGTTTTTTTGTTTTTTTTGGGGGGGGTGTTTCAGTGTGAGTGGTAGAATGATTGGTAGAGAGGGACTTGATTGGAGTGAGTGGTGTAAGCTGCGAAACCAGGGTCAGTGGGATTTTTCGTGGGGAAGAGGGAAGGCTATTTGCCTTTTGAGCGTAAGATATTATTTGTCTCTCCGGAGACACTAGTAGAGATGAACATTTTTGTTTCACCTTCACGGTGCTTCTGTTCTTTCGAAGCACTTTGGGGATTTTTGTAGTTTCCTCTTCTTCCCTGCTTCGCCTTAAAGAGGACGATCTTTTGTCCGTTGTTTTCATCTCCATATTCTCTACTGTCTCTGTTGGTTCATCTGCCACTGGTTTGTCTACCAATGGTTCATTAGCTTGTCTGCCACTGGTTTCTTCGTTCCAAGTGTAGCCTTTTGTAGAGATTTTTTGCCCCCTTCCCTGTGGGACAACCTGTTTGAGAGGTGACTTGGGTGGCGGAGGTGACTTCTCTGATGGTGGAGGCGTTTTAGATTTTTTTTAAGTAGCCGTTTGCCATTCACCGTTCTTCGAAGTTGCTACTGCCTCTTTTGATGTTTCCTCTGCCGCTCCTGGTTGCTGAGCTGGCTGAGATTTCGGGGCCGGATCCTTGGTTGGACACACTTTGGCGACGTGATCCGTGCTCCCATAAATCCAACAACATGGCCTTCTGCCCTCCACCACCACAAAGATAGAGCGACCCCGGCAGGTGACGGTATTAGGGATGTCGGTGAACTGTTTACGTGTCACCGTCACCTGCAGGGAAATGTCGCCAGTCGCGAATCCAGCTTTTGAAATGACAGAATTTACCTCCGCCACTCTTCCGTATTTCGCAAAAAATGTTCCCACATGGTCTTCACTGATATCCATGGGAACCCCGTGCCGCGTCACACGTGTTTTACGGGTTCCCATGTATTCAGTCTGCAGTTGTAGTGCCTTCATTGCTAGCGATGTTCAAGCCAGTTGTTTGGCCTCCTCAATTGATCCAAGCAGGACATCCCACATGGCATGGCTTCTTCTAGCGACGGCTTTTGCCCTGATGTTAAGCGTTTTAATTGCCTCCTCGATGGTCTCCCTGCTGTCTTCCACAAATGTCTGGGTTTTAGGGTCTTTTGTCATCAGGGGAATAATCATAGTCTCAATAGACTGTATTTTTTCCGGCACAGACAGTAGTTCGGTCCCGGAAATGTAGTTGGCGTATTTCTCTTGTAGTCCTTCGTAATATGCCTTGCCCTTTCTCAAGTTCTCGCCTTTCCACCCAGGAGTAGAGGGGACAGGCGATTCCGGTCTTTTTGAGGTCTGTGAACTGGCATTATTTTCAGAATTCCACGCCGAGCTGGCTGGAATTGTTGATCCTCGAGTTTCTGCACTTGGTACATGCCACTCCCCTTCCTTCCCACTCCAGACCGAGGTAGAGGGAATTGGCGACTGAGGCATCAACGAAGCCTCTTCCATAATACATTTCTGCCCAGGGAGGCTGTTCGTATTAGTATTTTCTATGCCTGAAAATACCGTTTTTTTTTTGTTTTTTTTTTAATCTCTCCCGTACCGACTTTCAAGAATGAATTTTCTTTTAACAAAAAATCCCAAATTCCCAAGAATTCTCGAGTTAACTCCCTGTTAACTCAAATTAATATAGGAGGGAGAGTCCATTATCTGAGGAATAGGTGTGTTTCACCATAACAATAACAATATAAGATTCACATATGATACTGTGTTGATGGACGGCTAGGATAGGAAACTATAAATCATTGTGGGCCTGACAGAAACAAAAGCGAAAAAAAAAAAATGCTGTAACCATCAACTGCCAAATGACAGAATGAATCGTCGACAGCAAAAAAAAAAAAAGTCCAAGACGTTATTTACAAATTCTCAATATCAAGCATTTGTAGAAGTTTAAATATCTGGGAAGTGTCTTAATAGAAGATGAGAAATATGATACTGAGATCCGAAGTATTCCAAAATCTGAGCATGTTGTTGAGAAACAAAAACTATTTATTAGAAACGAAGAAAAGTGTTCTTAATCGATATGTGACATTTCCTGTCCGTATGTAGGCGGTTTTCTGCCAGTATCGGTTCTTGATTATTCTTATGTTTTTTCCGAATATGTCGAGGTTGCCGAGCATCTCTAACAAGTCTTTGTAGCGTACTTTGTCGAATTCCTTTGCGTCATCGATAAAACACATGTACACGTCCTTCTGCATTTGTATTGCTCTTTTGGATAACATTCTGAGTATATATATTGCGTTCCTTGTTCCGGTATTTTTGAAGAATCGTGACTGCTCTTGTCCTATCTCTGGCCTGATTCTACTGCGCGGTCTGTTCATCAGAATCCAGATGAAGAGTTTTGTTATGTGGCTCATTAAGCTGATTGTTCTGTGGTGTTAACATTCTTTGCGCCTGGCTTCTTAGGCAGTGGTATGAAAATCGATCTGCTTAGGTCTTCCGGTATATATATACACACACACATACAAACACATACACATACATACATATACACATACATACATATATACATATATATATATATGCACACACATTCATATACATACGCACACAGACACTAGATATATTGTGTGTGTGTGTGTATATATATGTATGTGTATGTGTGAGTAAGTGTGTGTGCATGTATGTATGTATGCGTGCATGTAGGTGTGTATGTATCCCAAACGTTGGACGTGTGTCCGCGTGTATACGTGTGCGTACTCCAGTTAGGGCCCCGGTTGTCCAACAACATTAGTCAGCCTATATATGTATCCCACCTCAGTGCAGTACGATGTTTTCTTTTGACTCGTTGACCTGGCTAAAGAGTATCAATTTCATGAACATCGCATTATCTATCTGGTCCATCTGAAGATTTATATATCACGGCCGTGGCGTGCGTGCGTGTGTCTGTGTGCTCGTAGTCAGCGTAAAATACATACAAGTGTATACTATTATTGAATTAAAATTTTAGCAACAAGAACAAAGTAGATATAAGTATTAATTAATAATAATAATATGACTTCAAACAAATATTAATAACAATAGCCACCAAAATTAACCTTAAGCCTGCCCGCATATTTTCCAAATGAGAAGTTGCTTCACTCTGTTTGGTCCACATTACATATACAATAATACCTCCCTGATTAAAGGGGCCACGCTCGTTTTCAGACTTTTAAACCATTCATTTAAGAACCATCACATCACTTGAAAAGACACAATAGTGTTGAAACAAAATGGCTACTTTTGTAGTGATATTGTAACATATCCATGTTATAATTTATATATATATATATATATATATATATATATATATATATATATATATATATGTGTGTGTGTGTGTGTGTGTGTGTGTGTAATGTCTATTAAAGAAACAGAATTCATACAAAAAATTTAATGAAAAAATTATAGACATTTTTTTAAATATGAAAATATCTATCTGGATCTAGTGAATGCAAACATTGTTCAAATATTTAAAATTTAGCGCTTTCAGTTATACATATGGCCATTATCGAGATCAGGAAAATATTATAGATATTATTCACAGACAGATGTCATCGCTATAGAGTACTTGAAAGTTGCAAATTATAAATGTCATGTCAAGAAAATTTATATTAGACATGTTGACTGTACTTTTTATCCTAGACATAAAATAAAATAAAAAATTGACTTCAAAAGTAATTGGATTGTCTATTTTACTTAAAAACTTAATATTTAACATTCTTTCTTTGCGTATTTTATTTACAATAAAAGCACGATAATAAATATATTAAACGTGATAGCATAACAATAAAAGTATTTCAAAATGGCCAGTATTATCGGAATGTGCTTAAACATGGAAAGTCTTATTTACCAATGCCAAAAGAAATAGGAAATACAGAAAGTAGCCATTTTGTTCCGACACTATCCATGTCTTATCAAGTAATGAATTCTATTTCAAGTTGGGGAGTTTTAAAAGGTTCGGAACTCGCCAAGCTCCTTAATCAGGGATGCGTTGTTACATAGACAGAGTAAACCAATCAAAACAAAGCAATTTCCATTCTGAAGAATACAAGAACAGACACTAAAAATCATTTATTGGGGCCTTAACATTAATATTTAAATAAAATAGAGATCAGCATTATTAGTCGACTATTAGATTGGTAGTGAATAAGAAATTAAGAATTAAAATCAACCTTCTTCTTCACTTTTACAAAATGACGTGTGAAATCTTGTTTTTTTTTCCAAATAGAAAAAGGATTGACCATATGCTTAAAGAAAAGTCGAAACCAGATTTCGCAAGTAGGTGCTATATTGGGAGCGACTTGCAAAACTTGAGGACTTCGCGAGTCAGTGCGAAAATCTGAATACTGTAAAAGGTCCCGGTCAGCGTCAATCACAGACAGCCAGCGATGGAAGCAGCAAAGACGACATGCTAAAATGTAACGAGAAAAGCTTCAAGCTGACCCGGACGTTCGTCCTCTTTCTCTTTCCTTCTGCTGATTCCTTTTACTTCTTCTTCTCCATGCAAAAACATTCCTACCAAACAAACACGTACAAACGTTGCACATTAACTTCTACAACTCATGTTATTCTTTCCTTTTAATAAATTTCTACTTTTTTCTTTTTTCTATTCCACACAAATCTACATAGCCCAACCTGCCGACAACCAACCTTCTGATAACGATGAAAACCTTCTGATAATTCTGATGATGATAATTCTGGATAAAACTTGTGAGCGATAGGAAGTTCGGTTAAGTATGACACAAGGCCGAATCAAAGAAACATTAACCAGCAGCTTCCATACGCTACAGATTCACTTTATTTTTTATTACGAATTCTAAAT
The DNA here is from genome assembly GCA_037127315.1 of Ascarosepion bandense. NCBI lineage: Eukaryota > Metazoa > Mollusca > Cephalopoda > Sepiida > Sepiidae > Ascarosepion > Ascarosepion bandense. The sequence continues at coordinate 630,795 of JBBBDQ010000509.1, read as the reverse complement.
TCTGAGTTTAACAAAAGCATTAGGCACACATACGCATGTCTGAAGGGAAATATACGTATGCATGCGTGAACGCGCACAAGCACGTAAATATATGCGTATTTTCTGAGTACATGTAGGATTTGTTAGTATATTTGTGTAAATACATGTGTTACTATTGGTTATACGCGTAGAAATCCGTTCTTTATAAAAATATGTGAGTGTGCGAACGCAAAATTTGTATGTGAGCATGGATGGATGTGTGTCTGCGGGTATATGTAAGTTTATGCATAGACGCAATTGTATGTACATATGGGAAAGTGTGGACATATGTGTATGTGGATATACATGTATATAAACCAGTGTTATTCGTGATTTACTTTTTGTTAGAATGTGCGTTTGTGGTACAGTGGATATCAGCTTAGAACGACAAATTGGAGAGCCGAGTTCGAATTCCTTGCGTTTATAACAATATTTTGGTGCGGAGCGGAAGTAATTAATTTTATTAATTAATTATTAACTATAACTGGAAAATCTTCTAATTATCATTATAAGTCAGAGGAAAACGTACTAAAAAACATTTTTCTTTTTTCTTCGAACAGGAGCCAAAAAAAAATAACAAATGGTATTTCTCTTTTGTTATTTGAAACCGGAGAAAGAAAGAGAGAAAGAAGAGGAAGAAAGAAAAGACTTAGATTTGTTTTAATACCAGGAACAATAGATGTTAGTTTCGGCCCACCTATAAAGGCTAACAACTGTCATTCTAAATCTAAAATAAAGAGATAAATTCAATTGTTATTTTTTCGCTGGGCATTTGTAATAGCCGAAAAAGAAATTTCACTTTTGTTATTGTATCCAATTATCCTGCTAGGGTGAATTGTGAAAAGAATTAAGATAACAAATATCTGGTTCTGAGTTGAAGTAACTCAGAGAAGAGATATTTTCACTTGACATCAGGGTGAGACCAGATAACGAAAATATTTTCCGTCGCCTGAAAATATCGGTGACCCAGAAATGGATATTAAAAACACAGGCGCGAAAAAATTCTTATCTAAGTAACAATGTCAATAGACCCTTGTCAACTTGATTTGGGCGAAGCCAGTTCAAAAAGGTTAATAGCGATTGTTTAAGAAAAAAATTCCCGAAATTGTTTCGTGAGAAAGAAAATTTTGAGAGAAAAATTCGCCTGTTAAGTCCTGCCCAGAAAAGGGGCATGGGAAGATGACGTCATAAGATTGAGAGGAATTCCATTGGTCCTGTAAACAAGCGTCAAAAGGGGGAGACGACCAACAATTGACGTCATGGAAAGAAGATTAATCCCATTGGGTAAACTAAAGGCAACAACGAGTAGCAGCTAACCCCAGCATTCTATTGGTCGCCGAGATGAGGGGTTAGACACCCAGCGACCGTCGGCCCCACACCATGGCATGGGCATAAATACAGGGTCCCGAGGGACCAAAATCAGTTGCAGTTGCAGTCGGAGCTTAAGTATGAGTTCCAGCGTCGGTTCGAAGTGAAGTTCGCAGTGACCGGCCCAGAGATATAACGACGAAGATAGGCGCCATGTTGTTGGGTGCCAATCGTACAGAGGCCTTATGCCGGCCAACCAGAGTTAAAGACAGACAAGAAGAGAATTTGCAGACAAAGTTTTGAGTTGGAGTTGAGTTGCATCTCGAGTGGCAGAGAGTTCGAGTTCCCGGTCCAGAGACGTAATGACAAAGAGATAATTGCCACACAGTTGGGTGCCAACCATAGAAAATCGCCGCCTGCCAAAGACAGTTCCCAGCTGAAGAAGTAAAGACACAGAGAGATAATTGCCATGCCGTTGGGTGCCGACTGTAGAGAAACCTGTCTCAAATCAACCAACCAGATTTAAGAGACAGATAAGAAGAGAATTTGCAGACAAAGTTTGAAATTGCCAATTAAAGAGAGTAACCCAGCACTTCGGCAATTTCCGTAACATTCCGGAAAACAAGCAACAAGTTGACTAGACTTATAACGAACTTAGAACTTTGTTCGGAGCAGCAAGCTGCGGCCAGCCAGATTTCTCGTTATTACTTAGGAGAATAAGTTGATTTACTTAAGAGACTTCCGTTCCGCTACCAGTTTGATAGAATCAGGGATTGGGAATTATTCAAGAGACTATTGTGTATATTCTGTATATAAAGACATTATTTTACAACACTTCAGACGTCGGTTCACTTATTTTCCTTGGTGCTATATATTTTTTACTTTTATTGCTCAATTGTGTGCACGCTTCTGGTTTAGTTTAGTTCGGTAGAGAGACAGCTAGTGGAGAACTCACGTGACTACCTTGTGATTAATCAACACAACATGGTACAAGGGAGATCACCGTGACAGAGTCAATCTACGACCAGCTATCTGGATCGAAACCAACAGCGATCGGCCGAGTAGGGACATACATTCACTTACGCACAAATACCCTTAGGAAAGGTGTTAATCCGTTACTTCCCTCCAGTTATAGGTTAAATAATAGGACAGATTGGGTTCTATAGCCCTGGCTGGCAACAAGTCTACCGCAGAAAGCAATGGCAACCTACTGCGGGGTAATCTACCCAGTCAGTTATGACTCATTCGAGACATGATCGCCCAAAGCGTGTTTCACGTATGGCATTTAACTGACCGACTGTTTGTTAATGACCCTCGTTTCTGAGATGTCAGAGTTGTATCCCTGAAAATAAAAGTTTGCAGTTTATAATGCAGTGGGACGGACAACATTTTTATACGGTACTTATATAGTCATGAACACTTTACTGCAGCCACATTCATAAGATTGATAACTTCCACAAACGCAGCCTTTGATCTATCTGAGGTATACACTTTTTTACACGGTCTCTAATACTGAGCTGTTTACAATGTGTAACATCGGAAGGATGAGTCATTTCTGATGCAATCCCAATTCAGATGGGTTGGGCATGACCGGCGGATGACTAAGGACTGCACCTCTTACTTATTTTGAGGTCCTTTTGAAGTTCTAACCGTGAGAAAGAAACACAGTCTTCCAGTAAGCTTTTAAAAACTTCGAAAAATTTTTCTAGGTTTCATAATTGTGATCTAAAATATAACATAAGGTATAACATAAGATTTGATCAAAGCCTCGAACCAGCTTCGCTAAAAATCCTGTCATCTGTATCCTTATATCCATACCAATACACATTTGAATTTTGAACTCAATGTCGCACATTCCGTCTTCTGTTAGAACACTTACCAGATATTTAAATTTCTCTGCCTGGTTGATTTCAATATCCTCGACTTGTAGTTGACATTTTGGGATCCTTTTTTTGGTGATGACCATTGATTCAGATTTCTTGTAGTTGATATTTATTCTTTTCTTCTCACTTTCCTTCGCTGCCTTCTGTAGAAAGTCTTGTAGTTTCCTTTCTGTTATGGATTCCGGGTGAGGAATCGCACAAAATGATGAACAACAAAACATATATGGAGATAGAAAAGTAGGTTATATTGAACGTAATACACAAACTATTACTATTAGTAAGAAAATAAATATATACGAATCTTAAAGTGAAGTCGTTGGAAATAGAATATCCGTGTATATTATTCTAGCTGAGTGGAGCTCAGAGCTAGTCCGACATCTGATGCGGTAGTCTCTGGGTAAGTTTGGTATCTCTCGGTAACTTATGTATCAGTTCCGGTATTCTCCGATAACTGTAACGGATCTATACGAATACTCTCTCTCTCACTCTCTATATGTATATGTGTACTCAGTCAAGTCCATTATCAAATACAAAGAGGAGATCTCCCAACACTTTCCGTGTCTGCTATCAACACAGTATCATCTGCGTATTTTATATGGTCGAGATTGTGGCAGCCAACGAATCCTAACTGGACTTCTAGTTCTCTCAGAATTGCATCGCTGTATAGGTTGAATAAGTCCGGTGAGAAGACACATCCTTGTCTTAGACACCTTTCTATTTTTGTATATCTTCTGAATCCATTTCCTTTACGTATGCAGGCAGTTTGCTGCCAGTACAGGTTGTTGATTATTCTAATGATTTTACTAAATATGTTTAGGTTGCCAAGCATCTCTATCAAGTCTTTGTTGCGTACTTTGTCGAACGTCTTTCAGTAGACTATGAAACAGATGGAACACGTCCTTCTACATTTGTATTGCTCTTACCAATAACATTCTGAATATAAATATTGCATTACTCGTTCCAGTGTTCTTGACAAAACCGCGTAGTTCTTGTCCTATCTCTAACTTGATTCTACTGCGTGCTCTGTTCATCAGGATTTGGATGTTGACTTTTGTTATGTGGCTCAATAATCTGATTATTCGGTGGAGTTCACATTCCTTTGCACATGGCTTCTCAAGTAGTGCTATGAAGATCGATCTGCTTAGGTCTTCCAATATATCACCACTGTTGTAGATTTCATTTATTATTTCTGTAATCTTGTCTACACCGAAATCATCTTGGGGTCCCTACATATGACAACGAGGAGGATTGATGCCACTGTGAACAGCTACACCAACACACATGTAGGCCTAAATGGAGAAATAAAGATACTGCGAGCGATTACAAAATCAAAAGTAAAAGTGATCCTTTTTTAGGAATACTTTTATAATTGAAAAATCATTTGAGGAGTCTACCGACCCCCTTTCGACCCCTAGAAAATTTTCGAACCCTTGGATAGCCCCATCAACCACCAGGGGTCGATATCGACCACTTTGCAGACCCATGGTTTAGGTAATTCTTATATTGGGATGTAAGGTTTTTAAAGAAAGGGTAGGCACTTTTTATTTTACTATGAGTGGATGGAATAGAGTGACTTTTTTTTAGTGTTGTGTGGATTTATTTTATTTTATTAATACAATATTCGTTTTTTTATTTTGTAGATTAAACATGAGTATTAATTACCTTTTGCAGAGGATTATTTATATGAATGTGGGATTTTTGGTTAATTAAATTTTAACGAAAAATATTTTTGATGTTTACATAATACTGCTAATTCGTCCCTACGGTTCAATAGTTCGGCATTGTTGGGGTACTTTAGAATGTGCAGCTTTTCACTTAAGCATAAAGGGCAGATGTCGTTAAGCGAGTTACAGATTCTAGTTTTTCCAGAATTTTCCATTTTACTTTGGGTTTCTTTTTTGTATCCGTTAATTTCTAAAAATATTCAGAAAGGGATGTTTGGTTTCGATACATGTTGTTTCTGAATGAAGTTAAGTGCATGTACCAGCGCTGCTTAAAGGTGTTCTTTGTAGATCCGATGTAGACTTTATTTACATTTGGGTTTTCAATTGATGTAATATTGCATTGATAGACAATTGAATCTATTTTACACTTATTTTGTAGTGGGCAATTATTGGGGTTTCTACAATTGCATAAGTTTTTATTGTTGTCCTCTTTATTATTTTGGTAGTTAATTTTATTTCGATCCAAGTGTTGATTTAAGATATATTTATTATGATTTGTAATGATTTTTTCAAGGTTATTTGTGCAACTATAACTTAGTTAAAGTGTATTTTTGCTAAAAATTTTACTTAAAGGGTTGTTAGTGGGGAAGTGTTTTTTAATTAAATTGAGGAACTTCTGCCCTAACTTGGTGTTTACTATTTGGTTGAAAGAAGGTGTATGCTAAATGATTAGTGACGTAAATTAATAAATATACATCTGAGGAGAGTGTACATGTATAGTATTATTATTCAGGTGTTAAAAATACCGTGCTCAATGTATGAACAGAGCTGTCTTACGGATATATATTAATAGATATACACACTATGCTACTTCTATGGCACGACAAGGAGTTTCATGCGTTATGCAATCATCAGGTGTATATTTCAAACTGACGGTTTAATAGATTTGAATTTAAGTTCACACGATCTTCATGGGAATTAAATCTTAAAATTTTATGTTACTACATTTTTAATAACAAGATTAAAATTTTAATATTTTACGGTTACAAGTGGATAAAAACTAAAATAAAATTAAAGTTCAAATTAAGATTAAAAAAATTACATGTACATAAAAATGTAGAGAATAGTGAAATTTTAAAATTTTAAATAAAAATAAGAAAAAATGAAAGAAAAATGAAAAGAAAAATTAAGAGGTAAAATTTAGAATTAAGAATGAAAAATGTAAGGAGCAAAAATAAAAATGGTGTTTAATTCATAATTGTTAAAAGTCATATTGCAAAAGAAAGAAAGAATGAAACCAGCAAGTCGCCTGAAGACACCACATGGCTGAAACCTAGATCGCGTAATAACTCGTATAGAAATGAAAACTATTCAAAAGTTCTACAACATAATTGTATTGAACACTTTTTAATATAAATGTGTACTGGTCTAATTTAATTACGAACAAAATCTAAGTAATTAAATATATATATATAAGTGCATGTAATATTATCACTGAGTTTGACATTCCTGGGGCCTTAATTGGGTAGTGCATGGCGGACCACAAAATATACATAAGGGGTTTTGATGTTAGAGTTAGCCGTCTCTGGCACAACTGGTGGCTTGGGAGCGCCCCTGATGATTTGCTCAGGCTTTTAAAAGCCCCATACGTGTAAACAAAAACATATACATGATGCAAATATTCCACATTCACAATACATATTTACGTAGCCGTCCCACCCGTGCACATACACACATGCAGTGTATTCACATAACAATTACCCACACTCAGGCGCACATGATAACTATTTGACTCATAGATGGGACCCTAACAAGTACTACCACTCCGGGTTAGAATGCACTTAAGAGTAATGGTATTTAAGAGGTAACTCCACATTCCTCAAGACTCCAAATAGTCAATTTAGAGCCACACCATCGGTTGCAATTTATATATCATACCCAGGACAAACAACTAACGCGTGACACACAGTGCACCTGAATAGGTTGATGTTGTTTTGATGGAGAGTGTGTGCTTTGTACCGCACAAGAAACTGACCACTTTAAACAAATCTTAGTGCAGGTTGATTGGTAGCTGGGTGGTTAATAGTTCAACACAAATGCATGCAGGACAAGAATGCCATAAGTGGAAAACGAAGGGCATCATCTACTGCTGACCCTCATTTATATATATATATATATATATATATATATATATATATTGTCATCCGCAGACAGATCTGTTTCGCCGTATCACAGTTCATCAGTACGGTTAGACTCCCATTGCTTTTTTACCCAGGATTGAAACCCGACCGAAATGGCGTCTCTACCCCTGGGCTATGGGCGTTCGGTGGAAGTAGGCAGACATTTTAGCGCATATCATTATACGTGCCCAATAGCTAGGGCGTTCTAATTCATTTCACTGAATGAGCGATGCGTACACGCCATAGGGCCGGATTTATTAGTTGATAATGTGATGACGTCATCAGTGTCATCTGTTTCCAGAAACTATGATATTTGCAAATTTTTTCGGCTATTCCAAAGGAAATTAGGCACAGAACGTGAACGAAAGCAGGAAATCGGGTTCGGACTTTCTGAGTATAACCAGTCTTTTCTCCCAAAATTAATAAATAAACAAACAGATTTTTACTGCGTTCATTCGGATGTTTTCTTCGTTTTTTTTCTTTCTTTCTTTCTTTCTTTCTTTCTTTCTTTCTTTCTTTCTTTCTTCGTGAATTGTTTAGTTTGATTTCTGACGAAGACATTTTTCCTTACCCGGATTTTCACTATGATTGCACGGATCGGCCCGGACCCATGCCCGGTGTGCCCGGTGTGCCCGGTGAGCCCGGTGTGCCCGGTAGTCAGATACGGCCATATATATATATATATATATAGTGTAACAGTTGTTACAATGGTTTATAACTTTATAGTATCAGTACACAAAAATTTTTGAGTTTCGAAGCTAGCCCTATATGTGGACTGCTTCATCTTCAGGTGATTTAAAAAAAATCATCTGAAGATGAAGCAGTCCACATATAGGGCTAGCTTCGAAACCCCAAAATTTTTGTGTAGTGATACTATGAATTTATAAAAACATTGTAACAACTATTACAGTATAACGCTCTACATTTGTATCGAGCACTCTTTATAAAAGTAAATGCATGAACAAAAGGTTAAAAAGACCTACGAGTTCTACAACTTAGTTAATATATATATATACTGTTAAATATAAGAGACAATAAATATCTATTATGTTTAATCATGAGCCGTTCTAAACATCGTATTTTGGCTTTAATTTTATTTGAAAATAAAAACAAAAATTCTCCAACATTTGGATATTTTATTAAGTTGGTTCTAAGCTTTCGGATCACATGAGCCATCTTCAGAGAGGTTATTTAGACGGTAAGACAATAACATCCACCATCACCGACGATTTTATTTTGTGTTGACATCAAACTCCGCTAAGCAACGGCAATAGTTATCAAAAATAACAAACGCAGTTCGCAAATTTGCAATGCTGAAGATTATGCCCATGATTAAAAATAATAGACATTCATTGTCTCTTATATTTAACTGTATATGTTTAGAAAATTATTTGCTGCCTCAATACACTATATGTGTGTGTGTGTGTGTGTGTGTATGTGTGTGTGTGTGTGTGTGTGTGTGTGTGTGTGTGTGTGTGTGTGTGTGTGTGTGTGTGATAAAAATCATAGTTTTAAGGCACTGAAATCAACACCCGAAACGCCAGGTCACGTGCGTTGTGTTTTTTGCTCGACTATTCATATATACATGGTCAATGATGCATTGTACTGTAGGTAGTCTGTTGTATTAAACGTTTATTTTAGTGGGCGTTAACGGTTGTTATTTCGAATTATTCTAGAGGCTTTTGACTGGGAATAATTGTGGATTTGAATGCAGTTTTGGGGCTATTTATAGAGTCGTTATTTAACTTTTTAAAAATTTATTATAGTTAATTTCATCGTTGGTTGTTATTACTACGTTCTCTTGCGTTTTGTGCGCACGGACTTTGTTTATTATTGACTGAATAATGGATGAGATTTAATTCTCGACATGATGGAGACAAAAAACAATATCAAGACACAGAATAGAATGCAGGACATTGAACAAAGCAGTGAGATACAGGCAGGCTAAACAGGAATAGCACACCGAAAAATGTGCAGAAATAGACAGAATGCGTATAACATAAAGCAGATATTATTTATACTATTTACATTGATTAGACTGTTGTCCTCATCTTTGTCGCCATATTGATGACATTTCGACCATTTCACGCACCACTTTCGTCAGATATTTCAATCCAAAACCTTTATTTGGGATTTGTAAGCTTAATGTTTCACTCAATAATTTTTTAACAGAGCTCATATTACTATTTGATGTTATTATTGTTTTTCTGTCAGTCAGTTAGTTAAGCGCCATAGGTTGGGTCTGGGCGATCATGTCTCGAAAGAGACATGACTGACTGAGCAGAAGATTTTCCCGCAGTAGGTTGCCATTGCTTTCTGCGGTAGACTGGTTGCCATCTAAGGCTATAGAACCCAATCTGCCCTGTTATTTGATCCATAACTGGAGGAAAGAGATTAATACCTTTCCCAAGTATATTTGTGCGTAAGTGAATGCAATGAATTCAGTTGGAATTCGAACTGTGTTCTCCTGTAGTTTTGTAGGTGATTAGAGAGTGGGATTATGAATTTTGTGTTGTTGATGTTAGATGCAGTATCGATGCTGTTTAGTCTTTTGGATTTGTTATCGTGGACCGAGCATGTGAGCAATGACGAGGTGTTGGAAAGAATGGAAACGAAAATGAAATTAATATTGAGAGACAACTGAAGTTTCTGGGACATGCAATAAGGAAGGAGGGCTTGGAGAACCTGATACTAACAGGCCAGATAGAGGGAAAAAGAGACAGAGGAAAGCAGCGGATAACAATTTGAAGGGCCTGAGCAGGTGGATGACAGAACGGGGGCTGAGAGACGTTATAGAAGAAAGCGTACTAAGAGCCACCAGGGATAGGAAGACGTGGAAGGCTATGACCGCCTACGTGCTGAAAGGACAAGGCACATAGAAGAAGAAAGAAAACTTTGTGTGCTCATTTTCTAGCGCTGACGATGAAATGATGTGGGTAGAGAAGAAATCTAAATGTTTTATCACTATACTTATCTTCTTCACCTTGTTAATCTGGATCAAATATTCTAAGGGCTCTGAAGATAACAAGTCCTGATTTTATGTTTTGGCTGTGGTAGGAAAAGAAATTAGGTAGTTGGTTCTTGTTCGTGGGTTTACGGTAAAATCTAAGATCTAATTTGTTATTGTTACTTATTGAGAAGATATCAAGTAAAGGTAGGAGTTTGTCTATTTCAGATTCACGTGTGAATTCGATGGTAGCTTCAACATTATTAAGTTTCCCTATTAAATCTCGTAGATTTTTATTGACAGGATGTAATAAAAAAGAGTCGTCTATGCACCTTCCCAACAATTCGAAGACAATCTAATACCAATAAAGAGAGAGAGAGAGAGAGAGACAGAGACAGAGAGAGAGAGACAGAGAGACAGAGAGAGAGAGAGAGCATCGGTTTTGATCTTTATTTCTTCTAACGCTGCTTCGAGTTCTCTCCATTTATTACGAAATTTCTTTGTTTTTTAGACACTTTCAAATTCTTCAATTTGCTATCATTGAACCCATTGTTAGATAACAGAGTTTGCTGATTTGTGCCTTGAAATTAATTTACAGCAAAGAAATTACCACGGCTGCGAGGATTTCACGTGAAATCTCCGCAGAATTACAATTACCACCGGGCGAAATACCCACAGAATCTGGTTACCACTCAGCTTGCTGATGATGACATGCGATGGCTGTGAAGTTCAAAAACACCATCATGTGACGACGCCAACAGTACTGCGTTTCCGGTAGCGTCGAGACAAGGAACAACAGATCTTGTTGTTGTTGTTGTTGTTGTTGTTTTTCTTCTTTTTATTATTATTATTCTGTTCCGTGTCCCTTCATGACGTAGGCGATCATGGTCTTCCACATCTCCCTATTCCTTGTCGCTTTTAATACCCCTTCTCCTGTTATATCACTCAATCCCCGCTCCACCATACATCTGCTCAAGTTCATCAAGTATGTCATGCATAACTTTCTCTTGTCTCTCTTCCTCTCTATCCACGCCATGAGTATCTGGTTCTTCAAGTCCTCCTTTCTCATTACTTGTCCAAAAGACTTCAGCCGTCTTTTCTTGACGTCATGTATCTGTGTCCTTCTTGTGTCTATCTTCTCCAAAACCCCGTCGTTGCTCACGTGTTATGTCCATGGTACCCTCAGCATCCTTCTGTAGAACCACATTTCGGTTTTCAAGTCTTTACTTCATCTTTGATGAGATTGTCCAGTATTCGCTGCTATATTGAAGAAATGACATCACATAGCAATCTAGTATTCTCTTCTTTGTTTCCAACCAAATTTTCCTGTCTCTTAATACTTTACTCAGCTTCTGGAATGCATCCTTGGCTATGCCAATACGCCTTCGGATCTCTGTATCGCATTTTTCAACTTGATCAACAACACCAGTGATTATCCAACCAGCGGGCGCTTTATACTGTCTTTCTGTTTTCAAAAATTACGCGAGGTCTATTTCCTAAAATAGGGGATTGCTACATGTCTTCGTCATCATTTCAAACAAGTAATTTCAACCACTAGTATCTTCAAGTTGAGCCATTTCGAAAGTGTTAATTCCACCTTTTCATATTTTCAAAGAAAAAATTCTATTTTTCATAGAATCTACAGATCATGATATACAATTGATACCTAAACTTATTTATAAATGGAACTTTGTCTCTGTGTGTGTGTGTGTCCGTTACTTCTAGACTCCGAAACGGCTGAACCAAGTTTCTTGAAAATTTACACAGTTGTACTAGTTGGAAACAACTATTACATTTTAGTCTTTCGTGCCAACGTCCAAAGAGTCTGAGTTCCAGGACCATGGATTACTTTTAAAGCTCTCATTACACCCGAGCAACGCCGGGCGATACTGCTAGCTATTTATAAATGGAACTTTGTCTGTGTGTGTGTGTGTGTGTGTGTGTGTGTGTGTGTGTGTGTCCGTTACCTATAGACTACAAAACGGCTGAACCGATTTTCTTGAAAATTTACACAGTTGTACTATAAGCGTCTGCCAGTTTTCTTAGCTACGTTTTGTGTCAAGGTACCCCCGATAAATATCGAAAATCGATAATCGAAAAAATCGGGTTATAGAAGGAGTGGTCCGATTTTAATCAAATTTGATACACTCATAGACAAAGACATAAGAAACGATATTCAGAAGTTTCAAGGTTCCAGTTCTTACAATAGTGCACAAAATTTATAACGTATATATAAAAGCTTTCTTTACACCCGAGCAATAATGGAATATAATAATAATATACTGCTAGTATATTGATAACGACATGTTTCAGGATAGTAGTAATTGGTCCATAGTTTTATAGAATTCTTTTAAAACAACACTACATTTCATTTCTGATAGTTTTTTTAATACTGTCAACTAATAAATGTTCTATCCTGACATTCTATCTGTTCCGTGAGAATATCTCGAAGATTTTCTCTTTTGAGGGAATAACTAATCCACAGCACGTCCCAGAGTATAAAATTTTTAGATTTTTGGTTCTAGCTATGACTGACAACGATAACGACTGTAAATGACAACAAGTGTAATGATCTGTGGGTTGAGGATGTACGATCTCCGAAACGTTGCGGGCACCGTCATAACACCGAGCTCAGCCCAATTGACTCAATTCAATCGATGTCTCGTCAATTTGTCTCACTTATCAGCGACAAGTTCATAGATAGATAACTTCAAAATATGAAGTGGGATAAAAAATCTGGGATTACCCCACTTGTCTGTTAAAGAAGTTGTGCTAACGATCGTTGTCTGACGTTGCCGAAGCTGGATATAAGAAACAGTCACACGTCTCATTCTCTTTCCTGGGCCCACAGGATACCTCGAAGATAAAACGTGTACCACTTTCCGTTTGGGCTTAGGGGTTGGGGTAGTTTTTTTTTTTTTGGTCCCCAGTGAACCTCATGTCGTATTGAACATACTAGAATAACACACAACAGACACTACTCTAAGCTTCTTTTTTCTTCTTCTTTTATGTGCCCTGTCCTTTTAGGACGTAGGCAATCATGGCTTTCCACATCTCCCTATCCCTTGTGGCTCTTAGCACGCTTTCTCCTGTTACCAATGCAATCCTCGTTCCGTCTTCCACCTGATCAAATTTGTTATCCGCTGCTTTCCTCTGTCTCTTTTTCCCTCTATCTGGCCTGCTAGTATCAGGCTCTCCAAGCCCTCTTTCTTCATTGCATGTTCCAGGAACTTCAGCTGTCTCTTTCTGATGCTCGGTATTAATTTCCTTTTCGTTTCAATCATTTCCAAAACATCATCATTGCTCACATGCTCGATCCATTATATCCGCAGCATCCTTCTGTAGAGCCACATTTCAGCTGCTTCAAGTTTTTCCTTCATCTTCGAAGATATTGTCCAGCATTCACTGCCATATTGAAGAACTGACAACACATAGTAATAAAGTACTTTTTTCTTTGTTTAAACAGAAATTTTACATAATTCTACCCAACCAATAGATAAAGAACCCTTCTTGTGTTTGAGATTTGTTTAACGGCATATCAACACCTCTGTGGGTCATTTAATCCTAAAAAGGTGGAGCTTTAAGGTATTTTTTTTGTGTTCAGTTATAGTGAGAAGTCAGTTTTTAATGAAAATGTTTTGTTTTCATTCTTTTTTATTTTAAAAGACTGAAAATATCTTCTAGATTTGTATTCAAAGATGTTTTGCTGAGAATACCATTTTCCTTCAAAAATGTGTCATGGCTATAATTTTTTTCTTCAAAAATGTATATTTTTCTATAGAAGTCTATTTTTATGTATATATTTCTATAAAAGTGTACTTTTATACTTTCATAGTGTTTTGAACCCAGTTTTTGGGTTAACTATTTACCCATAGCTGGGACCCTAACAGGTGCTAACACTCCGGGTCAGGGTGAACCTGAGAACAACAGCAATTAAGAGGTGGAGGCCCCCTAAGGCCAGAGTCGCCAATCGCGTCGACATCGGCTTGGGGATGAACAAAAAAAAGGACGAGACATATGCCTCGATGAAAGAAAAATATCAAGAGTTCATCTCCGGAAATGAACTCCTGATAGTTCCTGAGGCCTTGAAGAACGTTGAGATCAAAATAAGTTCCTTGCTAACAAAGGATCCAAAAACGTAAAAGTTAGTTGGGGTTACCAGGGAAACCGTAGAAGAGGCCCTCAAAAGCCTCCAAATCAAAGCGAAAATGATCTCTAGGCTTAGTCACGCCATGTGGAACATTATGCTGGCTACGGAAGAGCAGGCGAAGCAGTTGGCAGGAGCCACTTTAACTACAAAAACGCTTCACCTCCATGGGCACCCGCAAAACGCGCATCACTTTGCATGGCGTGCCCATGAATATAACAGAGGATCATTTGTGGGCCTTTTTGACCAATGTAGTAAAATGGGCGAAGTGGCAACCGTGATGAGCAAGTCTGGCTTCGCTACAGGAGATGTCACATTGCAAGTGACATTATTTCGTAGGAAGTTCGGCAAAATTTCGTACGATCCTAGAGGATGTAAAAGACGAGGAAGAAGCCGCGCTGATCAATTTAGATCAGTCCATGGCATTTGGTAGGGTTAACCATTGCTATCTGGCTGCTGTCCTGCAGGCCGCCGGAATCGCACCCGACTTCTGCCGCTGGATTAGCCTCCTGTATCGCTTACTATCTCACCCCTCATCCTGAAGCGGTGCCGCGAGCCTCGGGATCAATCGAGTTTTCTCTTAGAGTGTCGAGCGGCCTTGAGGGCCATTCTTCGGTCCAGTGATCTTTCTCGGCCTAGGAGAGTCTGACTGACTGACTGACTGACTCTGACCGGAGCATTTTATAGTAATTTTTGATTTTTGCACTGGGTCGCGAAGTCCCTATTGGTCTTGCAAGTCGCTCCCATTGGTTAGCAAATCCATTTAACATCTACTTGCGAATCCAGTTTCGACTTTTTCTTTAAGCACATGGTCAATCCTTTTTCTATTTGGGAAAAACCAGGATTTCACACGTCATTGTGAATTTTTGTAAAAGTGAAGAAGAAGGTTGATTTTAATTACTAGTATAAATAGAGAATAGCTGGCGATGTAAGAAAAAAAAAACTCTGTCGTCCCAAAGGACACGGGGAGCTGTTCTACGACTACCACTATGCACAAAGAAAATGCGAAACATAACATCAACGACATATCCTCCTACGTGATATCCATTTTTAATAAGACTTACAACTGGATTACTTTTCTCTCGTCATATTTTCAGTTTTTTAGCATCTTTGTTATTGATAGTGAGACTGATATAATCAAAAACTGTTGAGAGTAGACTGTGAACATAGTTATCTCCCTTTCTAAGAAGCTTCATTGGTGAATAAACTTGTTACGTTGTAAATCTCTCGTTCCATTCTCCTTTCCTATCTATATATTTTCGTTATCTATTTCGTTGTATTTCTGGTCTATTTTCTGCTGCAACCCAACAAGCTGTGGCCACAAATCATCACGATCATTATAATCATCATCATTTGTTTTTTTTTTTGTGTGTGTGTCAGTAATAGAATTGGCACTTGATAAAATTTTGCTTGACCAATTGTTATCCGACTCTAGGCATATTTTGATCTGAGATAGAAATTAAAGAAAGCGTTTAAAAGCATTTCACGTTGATTTATTTTTTTTTTCATCTTTTCTCTAAAGAAAAAAAAGTAATATTTCTTGATTTATCTGCACAAAAATTCACAAATGCATGTTTATTTTTTAAGCAATCTTTTTATGAATTTGAACCTGTAACTGTCTATACTTCTGAGATTATATAGTATTTACATTATTCGGACTATTGTCCTCATCTTTTTCATTTTTACAATATTTCGGCTGTTGTACGCTCCGGCCTTCTTCAGGTGCTAGAAATTTCGAACCGAGTCACTTTATTATGATCACTGGGGTATATTATTTTTATTCTTTATGTGAAGCCACTTCTGGTAGTCATGAGTTCTCTTCCTTTAACCTAAGTTATTTGTTCACCACTGCTGTAACCTGGTATTGAACTCACAACTCTTTGGATCGAGTCACTGGAACTAACCAATGTCAATATCCACTGGGTCATGTTTCCTCAAGGACAAACTAACTTAGAGAGTTAGGCTAAAGGGGGATAACTCATGACTACCAGAAATGGCTTTGGACAAGGAATGAAAATAATATACCCCAGTGATCGTAATAAAGAGTACGGTTCGAAATTTCTGGCTCCTGAAGAAGGCCGGAGGGTACAACGACCGAAACGTTGTACAAGGGATCACAAAGATGAGGACAATAGTCCGAATAATGTAAATAGTGTAAATTTGAATCTGTTTGTTTCCACTAACCACTTCTCTTCATGATTAGAAGGAATAACACAAATTATTTTTCTTTTATTACGAGTCTGTATGTATTACAATTGGGATTTATTTTGACAGAGGATGTGAAATGCGACACAGAGATCCAAAGACGCGTTGGCATGGCCAAAAACGCATTTCAGAAGTTATCCAGAGTTCTGAAAGACAGGAAAATCTCATTGGAAACAAAGAAAAGAGTGCTGGATTGCTATGTGATATCTGTCCTTCTGTATGGAAGTGAATGCTGGACGATCTCATCAAAGATGAAGGAGAGGCCTGAGGCAGCAGAAATCTGGTTTTACAGAAGGATGCTGAGGATACCATGGACGGAGAACGTGTGCAACGATGAGGAAAGAATGCAAACGAGAAGAAAACTGATAATAAATATCAGGAAGAGACAAATGAGGTTCCTGGGACACGTAATGAGGGAAAAGGCCTGGAGAACTTGATACTCGCAGGTCGGATAAATGGAAGAAGAGACAGGGGAAAGCAGCGCGTGACGTACTTTTTTAGGTTTGAGCAAATGGTTGACGGAGCGGGGCTTGGAAGAGATACCAAGAGAAAATTATTGAGAGCGACAAGAGACAGAGCCAAGTGGACGTTCATGATCGCCTACGTCCTGAAGGGACACAGTACATGAAGAGGAGATTGATAACAAAAGTTGTCCCCTTTTTTTATACACAACAGAAATCACAATATACGTCAATTTGTAAATTCATTAAAATTTAAAGCAATTAACTCTTTCCTTTGTTTCGTTTGTTAAAAGTTCGCAAATATCTCATTAAGTGAGATTCAAAACAAGAGTAATCATCTGTAATGCGTGCAGGTTTAGGGTTAGGGTTAGGGTTGGGGTTAGGGTTAGGGTTGGGGTTTTATCGAAACAATCAAAATGAGATTTATTTTTATTTATTCTTGTGCGTTTTGGCTTCGCAATGGAAAACATTAATTGCGTATTTCCGAATTTGAAGATCATCGTTCGAGATCAAGTGACAGCAAGATTCCTTAAAACTAATATCTTCTTTAGGATTCTAGGATATTTCAACAGTGGTCTTAATCTATTCAATTGTTCTCTGGATTTCTAATTTCTTACCAAAAAAGTTTTTGTTTAACTGACCTTCAACTCTTATGCAAAGTCCTGATATTTTTTTATTTTATCACTGGTTTTTAGTTCGTTCCTAGAACTCCAAAAATGTCCTTTTTTCGTTATAGACAATGAAGTTTCATCTTCCGTCCTGGATAGGTTGGGCAAATTAAACTTCAAAGTTTAAAAGCACCTCATATAGAGCACTCTAAAAGCATACAACTGATGGTATTTGAGACGGTGGTACAGTGGAGATAGGTGTTGATTAAACACATGTTGCCATCTTCTAGTGATCATGAATTCAATCCCAGTATAGGAATAAAAAGATAATTATTTCCCTTTGTTCAAGATGAAGTCGTGTGCCTCATGTGGCGGCTGCTTAGTGATGTCACTTTATGCAGTCACGAAAGTAGCAATCAGTCATCTTCCAAGAGTCAAACTAAGCAGTTTTTGGGATTAGTTTAGCCAGAGCCCTTTTGTTGAGGCTAAATCTTCTCAAAAACGGTGCCACTTATAAGCCTATAGCACCATTTTTCTATGAGAAAATATCTTCACCAGATATGGAAAATATCTCGAGCTTGTATGTTGAGAAAAACCCAAGACTCGCCGTTTCAAGTTTTCGGAAATTGTTTGAACATCGAAAAGCATTAGGCTTCTATTTTTATATCGGTAAGGCAGATCAAAATCTAATTTCACATTGAGGTGCATTTTCAATGCAATGTTTTCTTTGGTTAGAAAATAATTTTTTTCCCAAAAGTGCAGGAGTGGTGAAGGGAGTTATTGTTATTTTCTAAATGATCCCAAAATTTGACAGCAAGTATTTTGGCAGTATTTGCCCTCGTTGTGGTGCAGTAGATATCGACTTGGACCGAGAAATCTGAGAGCCGATTTCGAATCCCAGTTGAATTCGTTGCATTCACTTACGCACAGATACCTTGGAAAAGGTATCCATCGCTTCTCCCTCTAGCTATGGACTAAATAGCAGGACAGATTGGGTTCTATAGCCTTGGTTTTCAACCAAGGCTATCGCAGAAAGTAATGGCAACCTACTTCGAGAAAATCACGTATGACATTTAACTGACTGTATGATCCAACAAACCGTCTGGTAGGATTTTATTAACTGAAAAATATATATTGGATTTAATACTTATATAAAAGTTTTAAAAGCTAATGTTTCTGGGAATAAAAAAACGAGAAATTAATTTTTGGGGTTTAAATTAATATAAGTAATGATTTTAGACAAATGCTACAATTTGAGGGTCAATAGCATGTGCCATTGTTACATTATTGTTTTATGCATACTTCGTTTGTAATCCAGTTTAATATATGCTCCCTAGTGAACGTTAAAGAACACGATCCTCGATTACTTATTCATCCCAATTTCTCTATAAGCCTCTTTCTCTCTTTCATCTCGAATAAAAGCCGGTCCTCGTTGTGTAGGCTCCTTTCTAATCTTGAGTCTGTCCTGTTTTTCTATGACTTAACGGAGCAGTCATCGATTTTGAGGTTCAGAAAACAAATGTTCTCTATTCCATCAAAGAATGTGAAGTGGTCTGGAAACAGTCTCAATAACGCCATAAATTTCAATGCAAAGTGATACTGATTGCAAATATACCACAGAAGAGCAATATGGGCTTGTGTGCTGTCCATATGACAACTGGCCCGGGGAATAGTTTAGCCTTGCTGGTGCTAAAAAAAAAAAAAAGCAAAAACTCCTCTTGACTTGTGGTGATACCGAGCAAAAGCGATGGACCGGATGTTTGACCTATAATGACCAGAAAGCAAATGACCAAAAGTCGTCGTTGCGCATCCGGGTTCGTGCAGATGTTCCGGTTGAAAAATAAAAATTAATCAAATATTAAATTTCCATTTCGCGAGCCTACGCGAATTTTATTTATCAGCCAATGGGAAGCCCAGAATCATATATAAGTTTGAAATCCCAAATGAGCTGCTTTGATCCAAAAAGTCGAGATAAAAAACGAGACAGAAAGCACCCAGCAGACAGACCGACGGTGACAGGCGAGAGTAATTAATATCTCCCTTGACCAAGTCAAGTGGCTACTATGCTAGCCCTTCACCTCTCCTTCCTTCTTCCCTGTCTCAAAACTACTTAATGACCTAAGGAGCGACTACATCAATGACATTCCTCACTTACACGCTTCCCACATTCCTAAGCCTTAAATCTCTTTCAGCTTATTATTTTCCATGAACATTTTAACCTCCGTTGGACCTATAATCATGTTATTACTTTAATTGTAAAAACATTAATTGATATGGGCATATATAAAAATGTAATTTTTTTTCTTTACTCAATTTGCTTTTCTTGATTTTATAATCATTTTATGACTTATAGTGGGCTATCTGCCATAAGGCCAAATTCCGTTAACCTGCAACGGTATACAACTACCCTTCTCTCGAACGGACTCCCACTACTACAATAGGAGTAGGATAATATAGGGATAGGAATAGATTCGAGGAGTGCAAACTAAATATTGACACTTTCGTCAATCTATGAATTGTCGTCACTAAGCGGCCGTTATATAACCCTCGTGACTTCATCTGAACCAAAGAGAGATACTCGCTATTTGCATTGCTACAAGTACCCGCACTCTAAACATGTTCTAGACCCTGCCACAAAGAGTTACTTTTGTCCTGTTTGTTGTGATAAAGTTAAAGAGAAAACTTGTAATATCAGTGAATACGGGAATGTTTGAACAACGTCCATTCATTAGTATGAAAAATTCTTCCTATACTAGTGTCTTGCGAGAATTCATTTGAAAAAATATCCTGTAAAAAGTGAAGACAAATTAAAATAAAATATCCTGCAAATTGTGAAAAAAAATTAAAGATAAGAAATCCGTTAGCGATCTAATATGACACACAAAACTAATTTACTACTTGCTTTGATAAATCCGGTGCCACTGTAGATAGACGAATGACTGGCGGGTCCTTATTCAGCCATGGAGCTTCTGGAAAAATTGGCTTCAGTCTATCCAAACAAATATTTTGGTTTAAGTTTTTAATGCACACAGTAAAAAAATTAAAATGTCTCTTCAGGATCTTCTGTGCATTGGCTGCAACGGATTTGATTTGGTTAAATCGCGTCTTATTAGAAACTCAGTTTACTGTACGGAACATGCATCTTGGAAAGTTTCAAAGATGCTGAGCTGTCCTAAAGTTTCTAGAGCTGTTGGTCGTTGATGTTGATTCATTGCTTCACCAATAACGGATATTAACTGCATGTGTATTTATCAGGAATGCATTAATGCTACAAGTCGTGATGTGTGCAAGGATGTTTTCTAGAGAAACAAAAATAATTGCTTTCTACTGACTGTCGATTTTCTGTCTCCAGGCAGCTCCTACGCTAGCAGAAAACTCGCTAGCGGCCAAACACAACTCCTTGCTTGAAGCAATATGAGACAATTTACCTGCATTGGACAATATTGATCAATTTTTTTGGAAATAGTGCCATGGCAATATTCTGTTCACACATGGTGGTTTAATTAAATAACCTGCAATGCAGAAAAATCTCTGAAAAAAGAATGTGAGGAGAAAATAAAATAATATGCGAGGATACGAGGAAAAGAAAAATATTTGAATTAAATATCATTAATTTTGGTGCAGTGGATATTGACTCGGAACGACGAATCGGGGTGTCGAGTTCGAATTCCAGTTGAATTCCTTATATTCACTTACACACAAATACCCTTGGAAAGGTATTAATCCGTCTTTTCCCTCCAGTTATGGGTTAAATAATAGGACAGATTGAGTTCTATAGCCTTGGCTGGCAACCAATCTACCGCAGAAAGTAATGGCAACCTACTGCGGGATAATCTTCTGCCCAGTCAGTCATGTCTCTTTCGAGACATGATCGCCCAAAGCGTGTATCACGTATGGCACTTTAACTGACTGACATTGTTCACACTGCTGAGGACAGAAGTTCGAACAATGTAAACAGCGTAAATAATGGGAATATACAACTCCTTCAGTCACCAGGCTTACTTGCTGTTAATTTATTTGGGCGATTATTTTATTAGAATTTCATTACCCTTTTTTTCACTAAACCCTGCCACATTAAAACTAATGTTTGTCTTCTCAGCTACTGAACATCTTATTTAAACTTTGGTTAGTTATTTTGAGCAAATCAAGAATTAACTGTTAAACTTTGAATTTTCAGATGCCAATTGATAATCGTTGTTTGGATTGTTGTTCCTTTTCACATTACGTAGCCCCAACTTCTCCATCTATTTTATTTATAGGCCACATTTGCCAACTTTTATCTTTGTTTTTTTTTTTTTGTTTTGTTTTGTTTTTTGTTTTTTTTAGATGTGTGCCAGGTAATTCATTCTGGGGAGAGATTCCTTTTCCAGGTTGCCCATCTCCAGAAAAACTGCTTGAGACATGCCACGAGTAAAGAAGAAATCAATTGAATATGGAAATCGTAAACGCAGAAAATTAGCTGCTGCCAAACGCAGTGTCTTCTATAATTTACCAATGGTGGATGGTGCTCAAAGTGCAATACGGCTGTCAGGGGAAATGCCCCCAACCCCACCACGGACCAGTCCTGACATGGATAACTTCAAGTGTGACAAGGATTTAAGGAATGAAAACATGTTGATCCAGAAAAGTAAGTTGTTGCTTCTCTCTCTCATTAAAAAATATGCATTTGTGTCAAAGATGTGTCAGCCATTTAAGAGACCAGTTTTGATTTAGGCCACTTGGAAAAAAATTGGGAAAACATTTTTGGACAATAATGGTTGATCATTAATTTTATGTCAGCTAGGGATATGTCTTTGCCTAATGCTAGTAAGTAGCTATCCCAGATGATCTGAAAAGGCGGGCTTTTTCTATTACGCGTTACACATCACGGTGTAAAGTGTAGATGCACTACTAGACTAGGAGGCAGTCTGGGCTCCTTTGAAGCGCGCCAAAATTAAAACTCAACTTGAAGGTTGAAAAGAAGGCAACTACATGGAGAAAAAATATGCGTAAACGCAAGACCCAAACACCATGAAAATATAAAAACATGTCTTTAGTGTGTATAACGGCGTAAATAGCATTAATGTCCTGTGTTCATGTAACTACAAAAATGCGTGCGCTGGAACGTGTCACTGAGGTACAGCATATAAAAAGGAATATCCAATCCACTTAACCAATTTAAAAATAAAAAGTGTATATGTGGCGAAAAATGTCCACATGATTCCTAAAATACGAGAAATGTGACAAAAAGATATACTATTAAATATAGTGGGGAAAAAAAACAATAAGTAAAATATGTTAGTCGGCTAGGAAAAGTAAATATTTAACTCGGTGTCTCCGAGTAAAACAGAAGCAGCAACAAGAAAACAACGAATGAGGAGGCATTTATCATTCTATATAACCTTTACATGAACGCATAAACAAAAAACAAAAAAAAATCCATAAGTAAAATTTTCAAGAAACGAATATTCCCTTAATATCATGTCTGGGTCACCAGTTCATGGGTGTGCCAGGCAAGAAAGGACATTTCTTTAATATCGCGTCCTTATCACCATTTGATGTGTATCACGATACAAGGAAAGACTATTTACTATTTTTTTTTTATTATGGGCATTATTATATCCATGATATAATAACATCTTGATACACTGACCGAATAGAATAACTGAAAGAAAAAGAATGACAAACATGTTTTATTCTGAAAAAGATTTTCATGCCACTAAGTCATACACAAAATGATATACAATAATTTACACTTATCCAACGCAGTGTAACTAAAACACATGTATAGAACAACAACCGTTGGGGAAATGTCGAAAAGATAGATGGTCCCTAATTATTTGTAATTTTCAACTGAAATTCGAGCTGCCAGATAATTTTTCTCTGTTTCTGGAGAAGCCATATTTATATTTGAAAACGTAAATTCGAGCGGCCTGCATTTATTTTCTATGGCTTTGATAAAGACACATTTCCCAACTGAAAAATGGCGAGTCGTAGATATTTCTAGACGAGAAGAAAACAAACCGAAGACAGTTTCTATAATTCGAGCAGACTGGATTTTACTTCTATGTCTCTGCACTATGAGCTTGTGTGCCGTCCACGAGGCAGGTGACTGGGAGTGCTGGGTTAGTCTCGCTGGTGTTTAAAAAAAAAAGCAAAAACTCATTTTGATTCGAGGAGAGCAAACTAAAAACTGACCGCTTTCGTCACTATGAATTGACGTCAGGAAGAGGCTGTCACGTGACCATTGAGACTTCATATCAACCAATGGGAGATAATCGTCTTTTGCATCGCTTCAGACCTGTGTGTGTGTGTGTGTGTGTGTGTGTGTGTGTGTGTGTGTGTGTGTGTGTGTGTGATTTTTACTGTCAGCAACTTTATGTATCCACTGGGATTCTTGGAATATCTTCTGCAGGTAATGTATATAAATAAGTCGGTATTATCGGTGAGTTGGTGACGGTGGAATATTGAGTTGCGGATTGAGAAATCAGAGAGCCGTGTTCCAATTCCAGTCGAGTTCATTATATTCTAATACGTGCTAGTAACACATTGGAAACGGTATGAATCCATCTCTCCCCCACCTGTAGTTAAATAACATTGTAAATAGGTTGTGTCATATATCCCTGGTTGGAAACCAGTTTAGGAAAAGGAAATCTTAATTCAAACTAGCCAGGAGAGGGTTAGGTTCCGTTAGGCTGTCTTAACCAAGACACACCCTGTTGCAGTGACTGCAGTAGATGTGGTGCCCCTACGACTTTCAGGGGGTACGGAATTTGCAATTATCTACGGTTTCAGATGTTCAATATGAGTCTTGGGACATGCGACTCGCAGATAAGTTATGAGAAAATGTACTCTAGTAAACTGCTGTATGTCTAAGTGTCACCAGATATTAGGAAAGTATTTTTTATTAATTTGGAAAAATATACATGACGTATAATTGTACTAGATGGTGTGTAAAAGCCACTGACATATCAAAATCCATCACACTTCCCAATTTGCTAAACTGATCGAACTTTCAATCTAATTTTTACATTAGGTTTTCTTTAATGCTTCGCTTAATACTTAATCTCTAGCCTATGAGAGTGCAAAGTGTCAGCGAAGTTCACAAAGTGCTGTCAAATTTGGATGAGCTGTTAGGGAGGTGTTGAAGGCTCAATAGTGTAACGAAAGTATCCGTTTGTTGATTGGAAAGAGTTGCGAAATGATTGTCATTATACAAAACTATCAGAAGTGGGTACTGCATTGTTGAATTATAATTGAAGAAAATGGGTTGCCTTCGTATTATTATTAATGATGGCCTGGTTGTAGGTTTGTTTCTTGAAAACATGTTCAAAATTATCTGTTTTTAAATTGTTGTATGTTGTTTTGGAGTTTTTGCTTCTCACGGAGTACCTTAGAATTTAGCGTTCACTTTACTTAACTAACTGCTATGCTTACTTGATCTACTGATCTGTTGCGGGGGGCGTTGAAGGAAGTCGACCCCGCAAGGTTAGATTTAGAAAAGTGTGAACAGCCGAAACAATGAGGAGACAAGGGCAGAGGTATGAACAATAACAACTTGGTGTTTATTTTTATAAGGTTTGGTACAGGTTTCGTTCGGATAGGCTTTTGGTCCGGAGGGTAGCTGCATCTATGGAGTTGGTGCGACGAGTGTTGGGTTTCGTCCAGTGTTGAGTCCAAAGGGTCGTTCGTAGCGGTAGCTGGGAAACTGAAGATGCTGGAAGATTTTTCCAGCATCTTGGCTGGTTGGGACGTGTCCATCTTCGGGTCCAAGTTGATATGGCGAGTGTGTAAGCGAGCTCGTACCGGTGGATGGCACTTGACGAGAGGCGGAATCCCTAAACAGGGCCTAGTCGAGATAAGGTCGTCGCGGTTGCGGAATCGTACCGAGAGGTAGTGTCACGGCGGCGGAATCTCTAAACAGGGCCGAGTCGAGATAGGGTCGTCGCGGATGCGGGACCGTACCGAGAGGTTACGGAGGCGGAGTCCCTAAACAGAGCCGAGTCGAAGTAGGGTCGTCGTGGATGCGACTCCGAGTAGCCGATTCGACTGCTGACGCAGGATCAATGCCAACAGCTGGTATTGCGGCTTCTATGGCCGAATCGACTGCCGGGAGGCAGAATCAATGCCAGAAGCGCGGGGTGTTGTGACGGGACAACTCCGAATTTTTCGGGGCGAAACGAGGCTGGTGATTAGTGAAAGGGTTCGATCAATTACTCCCAGATCGGTGGGAGTAGAAAAAACGGTAAATAATAAATGCTCCCCATGTTGTTTGGTATTTTGGGGAGCGAAGCCTAATCCGATGCATATTATGATAGTTTTAGGCTCGGACGTATTCGTTAAATTATTTTGTGTCGCACGTGCAGCTGAATTTTCTTTACGACGGGTCTTAAAATCCGCCATTGTTTGTAGAGGGTAAGGGTCGTTTCATTCTAGGGAGCGGCTGATAGCTACTGCTGCTGTTATGGTCGTTTCTTTCTGGGAGCGGCTATCAGTGGTCGCGACAGATCTATAGCTTTTTCTAACTACGAACAGAATTGTGATGAATAGTAATTAAATCAAATAACAGCTTCTTTTGTGAGGACGGACTCCGGCCGCTTGTCGTTGAGAACTTCGACACAGTAACTGGTCTTCAAGTCGACTATTACAACGGTGCTCTTCCTCGTCCACGTTGCGAATTTTGATCTCAAGGAAGTCATGTTGATATCTTGCTAGCTGTCTCTTTACCAAGTTGAACCAGACCAGACGCGCGAACAATAGGTTTAATGAAAACGGCACCAAAACAAATCGAACGACGCCCGAATACGTTGCGGAAAAATCTTTATATACAAACAAAAAAAAAAAAGAAAGAAGAAATAAAATATAACAATTGCCAATCTCTTATCTTTACAACGGAGCGGAAGTTTCGTTTGAGAGTAGTGTTTGTCTTCTTAACATTAATTCGAGATTTTAGTTGCTAATATCTGTTCACTCCAATCGGTTTTTCAAGTTTGTGACGATTCATAATGTCTTTGTTTCGATTCACCCCGAAGCTTTACGGAAATTGCTGAAGGAATGTCTCTGTGTGTGGTAGGTAGCGGTAAGTCTGTGACACTATCTCACGCGGTGATGCTTTCGCTTCTCCCGCGGGGATGCTTTTCTGTGGTTGGTTTAAAACAACGGAGAGATAAATTGATATTGATGATATTATTAGTGTTTTATTGCGTCACGCGGTGTGAGCTTAGGGGAAAAAATAATTTTAGTAGCATCAAGTGCTTCTAAAAGCATGGAAACTTAAAATAAAGTTATTTTAGATAAATATACATTTCTCGTCTTTTATGATTTACGCCTCTTTTCATGTTCAATATGGATTTCTCTTAGATTTGAAATGTATTCCGCTAATTTGAAAAGCGTAGGCAAAGCAAGTGTCAGAGTGATTTGATAAGGTCACCCAGATGTCAGGGCCGCTGTTGAATACACCAGTCGGAAATAACCCGACCTGAATTCAGTTCGGTGTCAGTTGGCATGATCTCCTTGATCGAGCTAAGACATCCGCAAATCGAAGGGGCGGAGACCAATTTTCATTGGCCGAAGACTGTGAGCCGGCCGGATCCCCAGAGAGGATCGAAATTGGTTATAAAAATAGATGTTCGACACGAAAAGAGAGTTGGGAAGCAGTTTTTTCAGAGTCTGTGGAAGTTTTTAGAGTTGGGGCTGCTATCAGTCGAAATGTAGCGGCTGGGGCTGCTACATTTCGACTGATATCAGTCGAAATGTAATGACCAGCCTGGGAGCCATGACCCACGGCTGGTCGCCTACCATAGACCTTATGGCTAAAGAGTTAATTTCGAATGAAGCCTACCACAAATTAACTCAAAGAAGATAATTTGGAATAATGCGCCATCGACATGAAACCCGAAAGAACGTTATTGTTATTTTTTTTTATCACGGGAAAATCGAAAATTCTGAATCTTCGTTCGTTCAACCTCGGCAAACTCCGTTAAACTCCGATAAGGACCCGAAAAAACTTTGCTGTTTTAGAAGTTACATAGGAAAATTGACAATCCTGATTATAGAGAATTAATGAAAAGACTTTTAATGAAATACAAGAGACTTTGGCGAATATTTGAAGAGATCTGTTTATTTCAACGCTAACGAAACTTAGACATTTTACTTGAAGATTAGAAGCTTTGATGCTTTTGGCGAACTTTCTCTCTCCGTTGTAAAAATCATTTTCGACGTTTGTATATCATTTTCGACAACGGTATTCTTGGGAAAAGACATACATTGTTTTTTCTTTATATAAAGACATTCTACGTAGCTCTCCAGGAGTGTTCGACTTCGTTCATTTATTTTATTAATTTTTTTTTTTTGTGTGTGTGTCGTGTTTATTTTTTCAACTTATAAGTGTACACCAGTGTCCGGACCGGCTAAGAGGGACGACTATTGAAATTGCACGATGAGACATCTGGGATCTAATCACAGCGTGGGACAGTGGTCCGTTGTTGCAAAAGACGTCCTGTAGTCCAGCTTTTGTGGCGACATCATCGGACGGGATCGCCGCGACCGGGTGGCAGTGTCACAACTGGGATCGTCACGACCGTCACCGAGAGCGAGCGTCACATTAGACGCACAGCCAGCCAGGCTGAGGCGTCACATCTGGTGCCGTTTTGACCAGGATCTGGCTTGAGGGCAGCAGTCCAACCGGTGCGGCGGTGTCACAGTAGTCTACTTTGTTTTAAACTTTGGTTGGTTCGTTGTTTGACTTTAACTCTTCTTTTATACTTGTTCCGACCAGCTGAATAAACAAGTCTTCAGAACTCTCTCGGGTTTCTGATTCGATCTTTCTGATTGTTTGAAAATAAACCTAAGAAGGAATTCTTTTCTCACCTATTTGACCAGTAGATTCCTTTTTTTTATTATCCGAACAAAACAGGCGTACTCTAAACATACTGTGGCATAGGAAATTAAGAATGAAAATCAACGTTCTTCTTCACCACTTTTACAAAAATTCACAATGACGTGTGAAATCCTGGTTTTCCCAAACAGAAAAAGGATTGACCATGTGCTTAAAGAAAAAGTCGAAACCGGATTTCACATGTAGATGCTAAACTGATTTTCTGACCAATGGAAGCGATAAAGGCACGATCCAGTGCGAAAAATCTAATTACAATAAAAGACTCTGATCAGCGCCAGTCAGTCAGTCAGATGGGAGCGGTGAGAGAGCCACAACTAAAATGTAACTTCAACTTCAAGTCCGACCCGAACATTTGTCCTCTTTCCCTTTCTCGTGTGCTGATTCCTTTTATTTCTTATTCTCCTTTCAAAGACACCCCTACGAACAAACGCTCATACATACATACGTACGTAAGCATATAATCTTTCAACAAATTACTACTACGAACATTTGTACGAACTCTTGATGCTCTTAACTTTCTCATAGAACTTTTAACTACTACCTATTCTTGTTATTCTTTCCTTTTAATAAATTTCTATTTTAACATGAAAAATGTATATTTTTATCCACACACTATTCCACATTATTACACACATTCCAACCTTCTGATGAAAACCTTCTGATAACTCTGATGATATTTCTGGATAAAACTTGTAAGCTGTAGAGAGTTTGATTATGTATGACACAAGGCCGAATTAAATAAAACAGCAACCATCTCCCTACGGCCACAATACCTCCTCACAATAAGGCTCGGTAAAGTTAATAAATAGACTCTATCCAAAAACCACATTGGTTGAAAATGTCTTCGCTCTCTCGAGAGCAGAGATACGTGACCTTTTTCTTTTCTATATATATTTTAAGAAGCTATATGTTTTGGTTTTTAAAAGTAATCCCAGGAAAGTTAGACTTTTCTGTGTTAAATGGCGTTTCCCAAGAAGTGCCCCCTACAACCTGTTTAGCCCGCGAAAGAATCAATATACCCGCTCAAATATTTTTATTTGCTTAATTTTTTGCTTTTCAGAAAAGAATATTAGAGATTTGAATGGAAATTTTGTTATATTTTTAATTTAAATCTCTCTCATTGGCTATTGACCAAGTGATTAGGTCTTCATTCATGGATAAGGAACCCACACTCAATCTACAGTCAGTAATCAAAGAATACCAAAGATAAATAAACTTAAAATATGACAATGCGGTCATCATCAATTGAGCTATAAAGTGTGGGGCTCAAAGCTCGCCTCATTTTACTGGTAGTAACAACTAAACAAAATACTAAATATAGCTTCTTGGCCTCCATGTATGCCAATGTTATTAAGCTGAAGTGTGTTGTACCTTGGATGTGCGGATGGTGTAGTGGGTAACGGCTTGGAATTGGAAATCGAATAACTGTTTCAATTCAAGTCTTCTTCTTCTGTGTGCCTCCACGTCTCCCTATCCCTTGTGGCTCCCAGTATGCTTGCTCCTGTTACTCCTGGCAACCCCCGTTCCGTCATCCACCTTATCAGGTTCTGCAAATATGTTATCCGCTGCCTTCCTCTGTCTCTCTTGCCTTCTATCTGGCCAGTCAGTATCAGGTTCTCCAGGCTTTCCTTCCTCATTGCGTGTCCCAGGAAGTTTAGTTGTCTCTTCCTGATGCTCAGTATTAATTTCCTTTTCGTTGCCATTCTTTCCAACACCTCATCGTTGCTCGCATGCTCGGTCCACGATATGCGCAGCATCCTTCTGTAGAACCACATTTCCGCTGTTTCCAGTTTTGTCCTCATTTTCGATGATATTGTCCAGCATTCACTGCCGTATTGAAGAACTGACATCACATAGCAATCCAGCACTTTTTACTTTGTTTCTAGTGAAATTTTCCTGTGTATTAGTACTTTACTCAGCTTCTGGAACGCGTCATTTGCCATGCCAATTCGTCTTCGGATCTTTGTGTCGCACTTTCCATCTCATGTTAGAACACTTCCTAGGTATTTAAATTTTTGCACCTGCTTTATTCTGGTATCCCCCGTCTGTATTTGGCATTCTGGGTTGCACCTTTTGCTGATGACCATGCATTCAGTTTTCTTAAAGTATATTTGTAGACCTTTTTTGTCACTCTCCACCGCTACCTTCTGTAGGAGGTCTTGTAGTTTCCTTTAGGCTTCGTTATATTCGCCTACGCGTAAAAATACCTTTGGGACGGTATAAATCTTTCTCTTCTCCCCACAGCTATGGTAAGATTTGTATCTGTAAATCAGTATTATCTCCAAGATGTCCTTAAAACTTAAAAATATTTTCTGACTTTAAATACCCGCAAAATAGTTGATAAACTGCAAAAACAAATTAAAACATTTCTCAAACATTTATACAAGGAAAGCAATCTAATTTAAGAAAATAAGCAGAAAGAAAAAAACAAACGTTTTGAAAAATATTTATAGTAGGATAACAAGTGTAAAAATATTCATTCTTTTGGGAGGATCAGATAAAAAATGATATAGAATAAGAAATCTTGGAAACTTAATGGCTGTGGAACTATTTTACATGAAAAGGTCTTTTAGCAGAAAAGAGTCGAGAAACTGAAATCCTCTGAAGATCTGTAACAGGAAGGATTATATTTACAATGGCGTTTGCTGTTAGTCTTTTATCAGATGATTATGAATACAAAAAAGAATCGAACAAGTGAACTAAAGTGTTTTATGGATGAAAAATATTGTAGACTTCTTAAATTCTGGAAAATTCCATAAAATTAACCAATAAAAACCAAATGTAAATCCTTTCAAAAAGAACCTATTTTCGAAGACTCTTTCTTATAAATACGCCAAAACAAAAGTTAGCAATCAATAGTTGAGACAAACAAATACAAGAAAACTTAAGAACATCTTCAGATATCAAAAGAAAAAGCCACAAAACAAGAAAAGCATACTTAAAAGTAAGTGAATTTTATTTCTTCTTACACATTACTTACTATCACGCAACTCAGATACAAAAAACATTCAACCCAAATTGTATCTTCAGTGAACATTATTACAAGAAACTAAAAATTAACATACATTTATTCATGTTAAAGAAATGTTGTCGAAAATTATTTATTTTTCAATTATATTGCTTTTTGTTTCATTTTCGTTTTCTCACTGTTTACTTGCAATAACTAATTAGTTTATAATTATAATTAGGATATTAATCGACAAAAAATAATCACGATAGAAATTTTCTTTTCAAGTCATAACTTCAATCTACGAGGTTTGTTTTTTTTTTTAGAAAAGTTACGAAATTAAACAGAAACTGGCAATTTTGTATATAAACATAATTACGTTTATCATAACACAAGATGTAATTTCACATTAATTATATTCAAGATAGTTTTATAGATCTCTGTAAAATGAATTTTTATTAAGCAAGACTTAATATTATTAAGCAAGACTTAATATTATTAAGCAAGACTTAATATTATTATAACCGCTAGAAACAAGTTAAGTACGTAATGTAATAAATTTCTTTTTATTATTGTAGAAGGATTTGTTTCACTCCACCTAATCTAGGATCATGTGAAAAGATTGAATTTTCCCGCTTTAAATCCTTTAATAATCATGGAGGTGTTTGCGGTGTAATTCGGTATTTGAAGGAGATTTTTAATAGACATGGAGCAAAATTCCCTATTGAAGTTGATGTATTTCGCGTAATGTGTGTAAAAGAAAAAAAGCCGGAATGATTTGATGATTAAAAATAATTCTAAAACAGATTTCTCTTCCTAAATTTGATTTATTCCTTCACATACGTAACATAGTCAAACTGTTACTGGTGTATGACAGGAATGCAGAAGGCGATTTTCTCACTTTGGTGGAGATAAGTCACATGGGCCACGTGAGGGATCGCTCACGTGACGTCACTCCATACAGTGACGAAAGTCATTGGGTGTAATTGAATATTTTTGACATCAGACAGGTGAGAAAATAATTAAAAAATACAAGCGATGAATTAAAATCAAAAGCTTCATTTCACTATTTTTTAATTTCGTCTTTTATATTTCTAATGTAGTAAAACATAAAATTATTCATTTTGCTAAGTTTCATAAACGCATACAAAATTTAGAATAATGATATTCTAAAACTATTGGTTATATAAAGTTAAAGATAATTTATTTTTAAACATAAAAATCAATGCGGTGCTTCCATGTAGAAGCTTTGTTCGCGCCATACTCGTCGTTAACCAATGTTTGATTCCGGTGAGGCTTAATGTTCTGTCCCTCTTCGTTTACAGATGGCGAACCCATAAGAAAATCCCTTCAAGCTATTTCTTGAGTATTGCACTACTGGTGTTCCGTATTTCTTCTCCTTTATTTTTTTTTTTCGCACATTTTTAAATGTCGACAACAACTGTTGTTGACCTATGATTTTAATGGCTGCTCACATGCTACCATATGTAAATGAACTTTATTTTCATAGTGTTTTAAGCATAAAGTAAGCATTACTTTTACAAAATTCAGTCATTCAATACTTAATTTACTAATTTACTTCGAAATACATCACTACATAAATATTGGATTTTTAAAAGATTTTTAGATTTATTTCTTCGTCTATAATGAAGATTCGATGAATCGGCGATTAACGAGTGAACGTGAAAATGTTTTCAATATACCTAAAACAAGAACAATTTAATAAAATAACAAAATTGTTTCTAATAAAAAAATGAGATAACTTGATAAAGAATTGTTGAATTGATAATTGATTGCTTTCTGACTTAGTTGTCATAAAAATTGTCATAAAAATTATAGACGTCTCTAAACATCATGCAAACTTTTTAAAAACAATGAAAATGGTATTGTCAGATTAAAACAAAAATACTGAATAGGCATGAAAATCATAAACACAACAAACACTTTTATAGATGTATTGGGAATTTCCCAATTTTAATTGGTAACAATATTGTGACGCCGGCGAGAAGAAAGGAACACAAACACAGATGAAAATGTTATAAACTTGTATTTACAGGAAAAGAGACAAAAGAAGAAAGGATAGTCTCTTGCAAACAGTCGGGTTTGCGAAACTTATCTGAAAGATGCGTCCTTTTAACGGTTTATATTTCCTGAGTCGTTATA
Source organism: Ascarosepion bandense (assembly GCA_037127315.1). Classification (NCBI taxonomy): domain Eukaryota; kingdom Metazoa; phylum Mollusca; class Cephalopoda; order Sepiida; family Sepiidae; genus Ascarosepion; species Ascarosepion bandense. The sequence continues at coordinate 597,388 of JBBBDQ010000509.1, read as the reverse complement.
GCTGGGCTGAAAAATAAAGCCATAGCTTCTGTGCTTCAGTTGCTGTCAAATCCCCTCACGTATCCTGGGTCTATATGACGGATAGCAGACGGGGACGTCTTGTCAGTAAGGTCCCAACAAGCAAAAGAGGAAGGGAGTTAGTAAAACCCGCTCACGTGGGGAGTTTGTTGAAAATCTAAAAAGGTAGCCCGTGATTGATTGTTTTTCATCCAATCAGGGGCACCCAGACTCCGTAATAATTTCTATAGATGGATTAGAAAGCAAAGAACTGACTGATTCAGAACGATAGATGATAGGAAAGTGATACTGGAATAATGGGCGAATCTGAAGGAGACTACCACCACCTTTAAATTTGTTGTTTTTAATTTTTTTAAATTTTCAGCACAGTCTTATCGATTATTACATAAAGTTTCCGATTATAAAAAAAATTTGGAAAAAATTCAATATTTAAACAATTTTAGCGGGACTCAGTTTCTCATTCAACGTAATAGTAAATCGATCCTCCATTTTGGAACCACTCACGTTGGGGTCGCTTTGTTTTTTTTTGGGGGGGGGGGGGGCGAGTTGTTGCTCTTGTTTTTGTCTTTTTCAAGTTTTCTTCAGTTCTTACGATGGCATCTTCCCCGGAAACTCTAAGAATGGCTTTATTAAAAAATTTCGCAAAAGATTCAGTTGTTGAATATGCGCAAGCAAAAAAGTTAATTGCACAGGATCGATTTACTATAAGGTTCTATGAAAAACTGAGTCGCCGCCTCTAAAATTGTTTAAATGTTGAAATTTTTACAAATGTCTTTTGTCAATCGGAAAGTTTAGGATTTAATCGATAAGATTCCACCGAAAAAAGTAAAAAAAAAATTGATAATCAACCAATTTACAGTTTTGGTGGTAATGTCGTACCGGCGAGTTGTTCACAAATGGAGGATAAATTAACTAAAATATTATATGAAAGACTGAGCTCCCCACAAAAAAAAAAAAAATTGTCTAAATATTGAAATTTTTCCAAATTTTTTTTTTTTTTTTTTGTTAATCGGAATGTTTAGGGTGTAATCGATAAAATTGCACTGAAAAAGTGAAAAAAAAAAAAATGAAAAACAACAAATTTAAAGCTGGTGGTTGTTCCCTTCAGGTCCGCCGAATAATGTTATATTATTGTTCTGGTATGGAATAATAGTGAAAGGAGTTATGTAAGAAATTTCGCAAGCTAGTGTAAAATTATTTTCTAACTAAAGAAAATCTTGTATTCAAAAAGGTTAAACAACTATGTGAATTTTGATTTTGAATCCCTTATACGGATATAATGATAAAAGTATACTACTTCTCAAGGTTCAAAAACAATTTAGGAGGCTAGTTTTATCTACACGTGTTTACACACACATGCATCCACACACAAGCATACGCTGGAAGAGATGACAGCCAGCAGCTGCTGACTATGGTCTTGTTCACACATACAATAAAAAGGATTAACCAGCAGACGTCATCTAAGCTTTTGTCTCCGAACTCGCAAAACCCTTTAGGCTGATAGTCAGTAAATCTGTTCACACATTTCATATCGCACTACGAACACTTAATTACTTTATAAAACAAACTTCACTGCAAGTAAAAGTGAGCATTTTATTGTTATTGTATAGATATTTACCCTACTCCCCCACTGGAGCGAGATGTGACACAAGGTCTTTTTTTCCATTCCTTTAAAAAGATACATATTTTATATGATCGACGACTGGCCATATTGTAAAATGGCCATTTCTGGTAGGAGGGCCAACTGTAACTATATGTATCTTTGTGTACCTACCACATGGTTTGAGAAATTCTTCAGGTGGAGATTTTGTGCGTCTGTTTACTTTGCTTTTTTGACAGTTTACACAAGATTGAGTCAGTTTTTTTTAATAACTGTTTGCATTTTTTGCGAGACGAATGATGGCGAATTCATTTAACATAGCATATAATGACTGATAATTGTGTCAAACACATGACAAACAAGGCATATCATCTTTATACTGCTGGTGTCAATCACATTACTGCCAGAGGACATCATCCTTGTGTTAATTGTGTCAAAGAAGTCACGACCACTACATAGCATCCTTGTTCTGCGAGTGTCAAACATATAAAACTTCATCATATAATCCTTGTGTTGTTGGTGTCAATCATAAAACATCCACAGCATTTCATCCTTGTGTTAATGGTTTCACAATCATAATTCCTATAGGATATCACTCTTGTTCTAATTATATGAATCACATAACAATCATAAACTATCATCCTTGTCACATTGCTATCAAACATATAACAAACACAGAAAATGATGTGCGTTGTGGTGCAGTGGATATCGGATCGGAACGAGAAATCGGGGAGCCGAGTTCAAATTCCAGTTGAATTCATTGCATTCACTTACGCGCAAATACCCTTGGGAAAGGTATTAATCCGTCTCTTCCTTCCAGTTATGGGTTAAATAACAGAACAGATTGGGTTATATAGCCTTGGTCGGCAACCAGTCTACTACAGAAAGCAATGGCAACCTACTGCGGGATAATCTTCTGCCCAGTCAGTCATGTCTCTTTCGAGACATGATCGCCCAAGCGTGTTTCACGTATGGCACTTAACTGACCGACTGAATAGTGTTAAGCACATAACAACCACATTGTGCTAATGCTGTCAAATACATACCAGCCAAATACCATCCGTATGCTGCTGGTGTAAAAATTATAACAAGCATAATATACCATCCTTGTTTTAAATACACCAAAAACATAACAAACACATGAACCTAGTGCTAATAGGGTCAAACACATATTATGCCACTACTCGTCCGGTGGCTGTTGGTTTCGATCCAGATAGCTGGTCGTAGATTGACTGTCACTGTGTTCTCCCTTGTCCCACGTTGTGTTGATTAATCACAAGGTAGTCACGTGGGTTCTCCACTAGCTGTCTCTCTGCCGAACTAAACCAAACCGGGAAGTGTGCACACAATTAATAAAAGAAATATAGCACCAAAAAAATAAAAAATAAAAAAATAAGTGGACCGACGTCTGAAGTGTTGTGAAACAATGTCTTTATATACAGATTATACACAATAGTCCCTTGAATAATTCCCAATTCCTGCTTCTATCAAATTGGTAGCGGAATGGACGTTTCTTAAGTAAATCGAATTATTCTCCTAAGTAATAACGAGGAATTTGGCTGGTCACAGTGCGCTGCTCCGAACAGAGTTCTAAGTTTGTTATAAGTCTAGTCAACTTGTTGCTTGTTTTCCGGAATGTTACGGAAATTGCCGAAGTGCTGGGTTACTCTCTTTCAGTTAGCAATTTTAGACTTGTCTGCAAATTCTCTTCTTGTCTGTCTCTTAACTCTGGTTGGATGATTGGCGACAAGCTTCTCTACGGTCGGCACCCAACGGCATGGCAATTATCTCTCTGTCTCTTTACTTCTTCGGCTGGGAACTGTCTTTGGTCATTACGTTTCTGGACTGGGAAATCGAACTCTCTGCCACTCGAGCTGCAACTACTCCAACTGCAACTGAAAACTGCATTCAGTTGTCGATCTCTGCAATTTCACTCCGACTGGACTGTGCTCGGACTCGAACTTCAAATCAAAAACTTTGTCTGCAAATTCTCTTCCGTTTTAACTCAGGTTGGCCGGCAGTCTCTGTGGTTGGCGCCCAACAACTAGCGCCTATCTTCGTCGTTATATCTCCGGAACTTTCTCCAAATCCAACTCAAAACTTTGTCTGCAAAATCTCTTCTGTCTTTAACTCTGGTTAGCCGGCATCAGGCCTCTGCTGTCGATCTCTGTCATTCCGACTTCGACTTCAAAACTTTGACTTTAACTGCAACTGGAAACTGCATTCAATTGTCGATCTCAAAAACTTTGTCTGGAAATTCTCTTTTGTCTTTATCTCAGGTTGGCCGGCATCAGGCCTCTTCTGTCGATCTCCGTCATTCCGACTCTAACTGCAACTGAAAACTGCATTCAGTTGTCGATCTCAAAAACTTTGTCTGGAAATTCTCTTTTGTCTTTAACTCAGGTTGGCCGGCAGACTCTGTGGTTGGCGCCCAACAACATGACGCCTATCCTCGTCGTTACATCTTTGGGCCTGTACTGGAAGTGAAACTGAACTGCCTCGAACTGCCGCTGGATCCTACTGGTCTCGTCCGGACTCTCCTTCGATCCAACTGATTTTAGGTCCCTCGGGACCCTGTATTTATGCCCATGCCATGGTGTGGGGCCGACGGTCACTGGGTGTCTAATCTCCCATCTCGGCGACCAATAAAATGCCGAGGTTGGCTGCAACTCGTTATTGCCTGTGGTTTACCCAATGGGATCAGTCTTCTTTCCATGACATCAATTGTTAGTCGTCTCCCCTTTTCGGGGCTTGTTTACAGGAGCAATGGGATTTCTCTCGATCTTATGACGTCATCTTCCCATGCCCATTTTCTGGGCTTGACTTAACCGAATTTTCTCTCTCAAAATTTTTCTTTCTCACGAAACAATTTCTGGGATTTTTTTTTCTTAAAACAATAGGTATTAACCTTTTTTAACTGACTTCGCCCCAAACAAGTTACCCAGATAATAATTTCTCCGCACCTGTGTTTTTAATATCCATTTTCTGAGTCACCTATATTTTCAAGCGACAGGAATGCCTTCGTTATCTGTCTTACCCTGATGTCAGTGAAAATACCTTTTCTCTAAATTACTTAACTCGGAATCAAAACATTTGTTATCTCAATTCTTTTCACAATTCATGCTAGCGAGACAATCGGACACAAAACGAAGTCTCCTTTTCCGTTACCCAGAAAAAATAAAAAACAATTAAATGTATCTTCCCTCTTATGTTTAGAATGACAATTGCCAGTTTTCTGGGTGGGCCGAAATCGAAATTGTTTCGTGGCATTGAAACAAATTTAAGTCTTTTCTTTCTTTTCTTTCTTTTTTCTTCTTTCTCTGGTTTTCTTTTTTTTATTCTTTTGCCGGAAAAAAACAAACAAACAAACAATTGAATCTATCTTTCTTTTAGGTTTAGAATGACACTTGTTAACCTTTATAGGTGGGCCGAAATCGACTTTATGACATTAAACAAATCCATTTCTCTTTTCTTCCTCTTCTTCTTTCCCTGGTTTAAAATAACAACCGAGAAATTCCATCTGATATCTTTCAGTTTTGTTTTCCTCAGCTCTTATTCTGAGAATAAAGATAATGTCTTTTAGTGCATTCTCGTTACTTATAATAGTAATTAGAAGATTTTCCAGTTATAGTTAATAATTAGTTAATAAAATTAATCACCTCCGTTTTCCTTTGCTCATATTCGGAGGATAAAGAAAATTTCTCTTAGTATGTTCTCTTATGATCTATAATAGCAATTAGAAGATTTTCCGGTTATAGTTAATAATTAATAAAATTAATTATTTCCGATCCGCTCCAAAATATTGTTATAATATCAACCACAGCGTATTATTCCTGTGTGAGACATAAAAAGGAAACAAAAAACATTTGCTACTGGTGTCAAACACATAACAATCACAGCATACCATTCTGGTGATAATGGTGTCAAACACATATCTACCACAGATAACTATCCTTGCGCTAATGGTGTCAAACACGTAAAAACTACAACATATTCCCTTTACGTTAATGGTGTCAAATAACCAAAGCATGTCATTTCGGTTGGAAATTCCTAGCATCTGAAGAAGGTCGCAGCATACAACGGCCGAAACGTTGTACAAATGGCAACAAAGATGAAGATAATAGTCCGAATAATGACAGTCATTCAGTTAAGTGCCATACGTGATACACGCTTTGGGCGATCATGTCTCGAAAGAGACATGACTGTCTAGGCAGAAGATTATCCCGCAGTAGGCAGCCATTGCTTTCTACGGCAGACTGGTTGCCAGCCAATGCTATAGAACTCAATCTGTCTTATTTTTTTAACCCATAACTGGAGGGAAGAGACGGATTAATACCTTCCCCAGAGTATTTATGTGTAAGCGAATGCAAGGAATTCAACCGAATAATGTACATAAAGCATCATTATATAATCCCTATACTGTGGGTGTCAATCATACAACAATCATAGCCTATCATCCTATGTGTCAAACACATAATCACAACAGCACATCACTCCTATTCTAATTGTATCAATCTCATAACAACTACAAGTCATCATCTTTGTCATCATGGTGTCAAACGCATAACAACCACAGGATATAATCCTTGTGCTACTGGCGTAAAACAAACTTAACAACGACAGCATATCATCCCTGTTCTACTAACGTTAGATACAGAACAAACACAGGATATGAATCTTGTTCTACTGATTTCGAACACATACGAACCCCTGCATATCATCCTGCTGCCAATAATGGTGTAAAACACATAAAAATCACAGTACATCATCTTTGTGTTAATGTTGTCAATTACATAACAACAACTGCTTATTATCCTTGGTCTGCTGGTGTAAAATAACAAACACAGCATATAATTTGTGTTCTACACATAACAACCACATCATATGATCTTTGAGTTCACGGCGGTATATCATCATTGTGCCAATCGTTTGGTCGAATACCTTTACAGGCACCTTACAGCGGCCTAAACAACAAATAACTCATCCGGCACATCATTGAAAATCATGTCATTTGTCTTGTTATGAATCAAAAATGCAATCAAACAGGATTTTATGCACAGCTTCTAAATTGCTTTTGGGGCAGTTTTGTGAAAGAAAAATTAATCACCTACAGCCAAGTACATTTTTTGTCCAAGATTCCAAGCAACGAATTAGTGATTTAGTTATCACACCTACGCGAACACAACCAACAAAACCTGTACATACCAAAGGATCTTCACAGCTGTCAATAAATTTACTTATGCAATGATGTAGTAAAGAAAAAAAAAAATTCCGTCCTACTTACTCGCGACCATTCCAAGAGGTAGAAAGGAAATCAGAATATTTTACGGTTATTAAAAATGGTATACATAATATTGTCTCCATAAACAAACTAAAACCGACGTACTTTTTTTTAATCATATCACGCCGAACAAGTCGGTAACGCCACTGATGCGGAGGGGGCTACGTAAGAGTGAAAAGATTGGGGAAGAGAAAGTCGAAAATCACATCCTAAACAGGGAACAAGGGATGAGCCTCTTCACCTGTTCAATAGACGTGGGTGGAGTGTGAACCGGGCGATAGTTTAGTCTACCTACTCCAATTGAAAAAAGAAAAAAGAAAAGAGTAAAAAGATTGGAAAAGAGAAAGCCGAAAACCACATTCTAAACAGGGAACAAGGGATGAGCCTCTTCACCTGTTCAATAGACGTGGGTGTAGTGTGAACCGGGCGATAGTTTAGTCTACCTACTTCAATTGAAGAAAGAAAAAGAAAAGAGTAAAAAGATCGGAAAAGGGAAAGCCGAAAACCACATCCTAAACAGGGAACAAGGGATGAGCCTCTTCCCCTGTACAATAGACGTGGGTGGAGTGTGAACCGGGCGATAGTTCAGTCTATCTACTCCAGACTTATCTATAAAAAACAGCACGAGGGAACACTCTATATCGCCACTAGACACAAAGGTCTACGTACCAACGCCTATACCAACAAACACATCAGCAAAATTCACAACAAAATGCGGAAGAAAAGTAAGTTGTCTTACCCACTTTAAAACATATATCAGGTACTGAAAATAGTTTCAATATTTATCAATCTAGTGAGGTATTATAGGATTCAATTCCTATATATCTATCTATATGTTTAACCAATAAAATCTCAAGAGGATGTTTGTTTTATAAACAATCGTGACAAAGGCAAATATTGCCAAAATACTCAGCACGTGTTACTTTTGCACTATTTAGAAAATAACAATCATAACGTCTTTCACTCTCCCAAATTCAAGAAAAAGATTTTAGCGAGCCAGTGTGAATTTTTCCTAACTATTGAAAATTTTGTATTCGGGAAGTTCATACCTTTATGTGAAATTACGTGCGTATGCACACGCCCCCACAACACGGACCCCCACATACAAACAATGGAGGAGACGACAGTCAGCACTCGTCGACTAAGCCCTTGTCCACACACGTAATAGAAGGAATTAACCAGCAGCCGCCGACTAAGCCTTTGTATACAAAAGCGGCTTACAACCATTACACGTTGAATACACCGGTTCTCGCTCGATCACTGAAGTTAAGCAACGTTGAGTCTGGTCAGTACTTAGATGGGTGACCGCTTGGGAATACCAGGTGCTGTAAGTGACGGATGTGCGTTGTGGTGCAGTGGATATCGGCTCGGAAAGAGAAATCGGTGAGCCGAGTTCGAATTCCAGATGAATACCCTGCATTCACTTAAGCACTGGTACGCTTGGGAAAGGTATTAATCCGTCCCTTCCCTCCAGTTAGGGGTTAAATAACAAAGGTAGTACTTGGGGACCCTGCCCTTAAAAACAAATCCCAATGAATCTTGATACTGGAAAAAGAAAAAAGTATTACTAGACACAAAACTTATAAAAACACCAATAAATTGTTGAAAGAAAAATGTATTACCAGCAATAAATAAATAAAAGTTAGTTGGCAATAAATGACCCGCGGAGGTTGATATGCCATAAAAACAAAACAACCAACCAACGAACTCAAAAACCCGTTAAGCCGAACCTCATGAAGTAAATCATTTCACACTGCACAACGAATACTTAATTACTTTATCAAACAATCTTCAATGGAATGAAAATTTATTGTTATTCCATATTTCCAAAAAGGTAAGAGTTAATTTCACTGGCGCTCTGCTTCTACATTTCCTCCAGAAAATAACCTTTCATATTTTCATTTAAAAGATGTTTTGTTAAATTTTTGGAATCTCGACACTCAAATAAAAAAAAAAACACCTTAGTAGACGGATTTTAACAGTATAATAATGTCCATAATGGAGGAATGATATTGGAGGATAAACTTTACTACTATAAGAAATTAATTAAACTCAACCTTCTTCACTTTTACAAAAATTCACAAAGACGTGTGTAATCGTGGTTTTTTTCCAAATAAAGAAAGATTGACCATGTGCTTAACGAAAAGTCGAAACCAGATTTCGCATATAGGTGTTAAAATGATTTTTGACGAATAGGAGCGACTTGCACGATCAAAAAGGACTTCGCGAGTAAGTGCGAAAAATCTAGATTACAAGAAAAGGACTTCATCAGCGTCAGTGAGTCAGAGAGTCAGATGGAAAGCGCGAGAAAAGCATCTAAAATGTAATTTCAACTTCAAGCGACTCTGACATTGTCCTCTTTCTCTTTCTCCTTATCTCTTTCAACAATTACTACTGCGAACATTTTGTCCGAACTCTTGATACCATTAACTTTCTCATTGAAGATTATTTCTACGAATTCTTGGTATTCCTCCTTTTAATAAATTTCTATTTTAACATGAAAAATGTATATTTTATTCTTACACTATTCCACATAAGTCCATATATTCCAACCAGACGACAACCAACCTTCTGATGATAATTCTGCATAAAAATTGTAAGCTGTAGGGAGTTTGGTTACGTCTGACACAAGGCTGAATCAAAGAATAATTAACCAGCTCCCTACGCTACACTCTCTTCTGTTATGATGTAATTCAGAATTATTTCTTACAATTTGACAGATGTGAAATTGATAAATAAAAGAAAATCTTTTGAAAAGTTTTCTCATGCAAAAATGTCATTAGAAATTTCCTTATTCGATTCTTCAAAAACATCTTTATTTAATAAAATGAAATTCTTTTGTCATCCGTGATTTCGCCAAATCGCATTGATAAAGTACATGTTAGTTAAGTGCCATACGTGATACACGCTTTGGGCGATCATGTCTCGAAAGAGACATGACTGACTGGGCAGAAGATTATCCCGCAGTAGGTTGCCATTGCTTTCTGCTGTAGACTGGTTGCCAGCCAAGGCTATAAAACCCAATCAATCCTATTATTTAACTCATACCTTTCCCCAGGTGTATTTGTGCGTAAGTGAATGCATGGAATGTCAACTGGAATTCGAACTCGGTACCCCGATTTAGTCGTTCCGAGTCGATATCCATTGCACGACAACGCACATTCCTGACATGCAATTTTCTAAAAAATAAATATTCATTGCATATATTTTTGCGATGTCAAATCTGAATGAAAATAATGTTTAATAAACACTATCTACACAAATTATTTTTTGATATTTAAATTTATTGAATTATTTTTAGGATTTCAGATAAATGTTCAATATTTTTTATTTGGTATTGAAAAAAATTTTGTTTTATTTACTGAAATAAAAACTCTTCAGGGATTTTTCTTTGTAAAACTATAAAACATACACATTTGAATAATATTCAAGCGGCATCAAAATGGAGGAAGAAAAACTGACCCCAAAATTTTCTAATCAGTCTACAATTCATTCAGTAATTAATAAGTGCTGAAAATTTTATTTAGTAGAAAAAAAATCATTTGTAGTAAATTTTTAAAAACAGGGGGTAGTTTATTTTTATTTTTCCTTTTTTTTTTTTTTTTCATTTCGAAAAGAAACGCATCCATATTTTTGTCGGTATTTCATTTTAAGCAAGCAACGTTAAGCCTGGTCAGTACTTAGATGGGTGACCGCTTGGGAATACCAGGTTTACCAGAAACGTTTATTGACGGATGTGCGTTGTGGTGCAGTGGATATCGGCTCGGAAAGAGAAATCGGTGAGCCGAGTTTGAATTGCAGTTGAATATCCTGCATTCACTTAAGCACTGGTACCCTTGGGAAAGGTATTAATCCGTCTCTTCCTTCCAGTTATGGGTTAAATAACAGAGTAGGACTTGGGGACTCTGCCCTTAAAAAAACCAAAAAAACAAATTCCAATGAATCTTGAAATACTCGAAAAGAAAAAAGTATTACTATACACAAAACTTATATAAAAAACATCAATAAATTGTTGAAAGAAAAAGGTCTTACCAGCAATAAAATAAATAAAAATTTATTTAGTTAGCAATAAATGACCCGGCGAAGTTGATATGCCATAAAAACAAAACAACCAACCAACAATCATTTAAGCTATTTGACGTTTTTTGACATTCGCACAGTCATCGTGAATTTACACATGAATAAGTTTGACAAACAATAAATGAATTTTGTATTAAAAGCATAAACAAAATGTTTAGTTGTTGGACTTTTATGAAATTTGATGAAAAATTTGCAACTGTTTCCTGATCGAGGTTCCTCTCTATTTTTATTTTTTTTATTTTTGTGCGCACCGATCGAAAAGAAGAATATTACAAAATATTCAATAATTGATTAATTATAAAATTTAAGTAACATTTTTGGCAATTATCAATTAATGATTGAAATTATTTACGGAAATAACCCCCTTTTTTTTTAAAATAAAAAGTATTGTGGAAATATTTTTTTCGGATTTATCTTCAAATATTTTTTAGTATTAATTTCTTTAAAATTTTTATTTGACGCTATAAAAATATCAGGTCGTAAAGACGGAAGACTTTTTAATTTCTATGAAGGTAAATCCCAGGAGAATCTAAACCAATTTAAATTTTAAGCTTTTTAAAAAATTGTTTATTGCTAGAGACATTTTTATTTATAAAAGCCTGTCGATACGCTCCTTAATCGAAAGGAAATTTCGAAGAACATTTGGGTGAGGCGGTAAGAAATTGCAAAAAAATTACGCAATCAAAAATTGTCTACTTTAAAAAATAGAATTGATAAATAATTGAATCTTTTTATTCCATACTGGCATTATGAACCAAAGCTGGGGAAAGCATAATAACGATTTCACAAAAATAAAAGATTTTTTATAAGTTTCACAGTATTGAATGAATGAATGAATGAATATTCATCAGCCACAACAGTTTAAGTTTATTTGTAAGACTTTGAAAGTGAACACTAAATAACACGAATTACCATCGAATTGCTTTCATAAAATTCCGTGATATGACAAAATTAATGGATTAACTGCTTATACTATAAAACTTCAGTCTGATTATTTTTAAACAGTCAATCAACCAACGAAAGGTTAGTGATGTTCTATACGCGGTTCATAGGCGATAGTGGGAGTTGACTTCCTTGTTTATATATGCAAGAGGTTTTCTCTCCTCGTGAACCACTGACTGGCAATATATTGTTAAACAGTAATCTCCCCTTTTTATCGCTATTAGTAAGCTAAACAAATTGCAATTACCACAGCGTGCTAATAATATTTTACCTTTATGTCCTTTTAAGTATTTTGGAATGTTTATGACATTATGGCAACTTATACGCCTTGAGTAAAAAAGGCTTGTTATTACTTCAACAGTGTTTTTTTTTTAATTTTTTATCCTCTTCAATTACTGAATTCAAAACAGTAGCGGATTTTAATTTCTTTTTTTTTTCTTAACTGGAAGTAATTCCATTATCGGCGTTATTTTGATTTGATTTTTTACTTAATCATAAAATTAATTGAATAACAAAAATGTGACAAAGATTTAAATAAAACCTTAATTGGTCACGTGGAAGATATTCCTATTTAAGTTTTTATTTATGAAAAATTTCAGGCCTATTTATTTTTACACCACGGACATGCTTTTTTTTTAATAAATAAAAAAAGAGAAAAAAGAAAAGAAAAAGAACCCTTGACCGCAGTCCAGTAGGAAGTCCTTTCTTAATTTATTAATTCACAATCTGTGTCTATTTAATTGTAAAAATGACATTTTTATTTAAAGTACACGAAGAATGATCTTTTCTTTGTTACGATCAGTTTTTAAATTTATCCGATTTTCTTCAGTCTTAAGAAGAGCAGTTTTACTTTTTTTTTTTCTTTCGGTTGTTGGTGTCTGAAAGAATTCCGGAAAGAGTGACATTGGAATGGGTGCGATATATGTTTATTTATTTATTTTTTTATTTTTTATTTTTTTATTTTTTTTTTTTCGTTTTTGTTTGTTTTGTTTTATTCGAAATAGGGGATATTTGTCACTTCTTGAATAAAGTGGAATTTTATGCTTATACCCCCCTTCCCCCCTCTCTCTCTCACACACACACACACACACACACACACACACACACACACACACACACACACACACACACACACACACACACAGACAGCCATAAAGAAGGAATTTTGTCAAATAGGATATTTCTGTAGATGTTTTTGGAGAAAATGCATTGGATTTAAAAATAAAATGTTACAACAAAGTTTTAATTAGGATTTGTTTGCACTTGATTATTTTTTCTTTCGTTTAAAAATGAGTTTAAAAAAACCCACACCGGATACGAAGGTCTCTATTAAAAGAAGGAATTAGGTAAAAAAAGGGAAGGAGCTTGTACAATGCAATCAATATTTTAAGCTGCTTCAAATATTGATTGCATTGTACAAATACATATTCGATGATAGCATTCGAAAGAGTTCATGCCACGGTCATAATAATTGCAAAATTAAATACATTTAAAAAATGACTTACACGTGATACGTTCCGCTAACGAAATAGGATATTATTTTTCACAGCATGAATAACCAAGCAAATATATATATATATATTTCAAGAGAGAGAGAGAGAGAGAGAGAGAGAGAGAGAGAGAGAGAGAGAGAGAGAGAGATGTTAAGTCCATAAATGGATAAGATCTACTTAATATAAAATATTAAGTGTTATATCTCTATAGAGAGCTCAATGGATGCTATCGAGAGCAATATGATATTTATAAAGGAAAACTCAACACACCATTTAGATTGGTTATAAATTATAATTTATTTAGAATTCATTTACAAATGTGTACCGAATTAAAGTACGATATATATATATATATATATATATATATATATATATATATATATATATATATCGTACTAATGAGCTGTGATACAGCGAAACAGGACTGTCTGCAAATGACTATATATATATATATATATATATATATATGAGTATTATAGCGCTTAATATAAAATTATATATATATATATATATATATAATTTTATATTAAGCGCTAAAATACTCATTATATTGAGCACTGTTTATAATAAAATAAATGCCAGAGTATTCAAAATAAAATAAAAAAACCTTGAGTCCTCTTCACTTGGAATTATATATATATATATATATATATATATATATTTAAATTTAAAAAAGATTAATTCAATGATGTTGAATGACCATTTCGATGTGAAAAACCCCGTGGGGATTTTTACAACATCATTGAATTAATCCTTTTTTAATTTATATTTGCTCTGTAATATTTTATTACATGGAGCTCTCTTCCAGTATCATTTTTTAATATTAAAATAAAATTTTTAATATTAATTAGGATTGGGTTTTTGGAATTTACCTTCCTGCTTTTTTCACTTGGATTAAAGTATCTGATTTAAAATATATATATATATATATTATAAATTATACTTTAGAACATGTACATAATTTCTCTATATATAATCGCGACGAAGGTACGTTCGTTTCGGCATGTTTTAAATTAATGTTTTGGACATTGAAAGAATTCTTCGTTCTGCATTCACTCGGATATATATATATATATATATATATATATATTCGTAATGAGTTGTGCTACTGGTGAGGGAAAAATTCCGAATATATATTATTTATTGTCAATATAAATTATACCTCTGTTATTACACATCGAGCGCTATTTTATTAACATCAGCAACCAATGTGCGATGTATATTATTTATTTAGAATTTATAACATAAGTATGTTATCTCTACAAAAGTAGCCATTTTGTTTCGACACTACTTGTGATGATGCTGATTTCGTATCGAAGAGTTTTAAAAGGTTCAAAACTGGCCAAATCCCCTCAATCAGGGAGACATTGTTGGTCTGTGGTGACCAATGAATATACAAGTAATTTCTAATCTTAGGAACATAAGAACAAACTCTAAAAACAATTTATTGAGGCATTAATGTTAATATTTGATTAGTGATCGGTATTGCTAATTGGGATGTGCGTTGTGGTGCAGTGGAAATCGGCTTGGAACGAGAAATCCGGGTGCCGAGTTCGAATTCCAGTTGAATTCCTTGCATTCACTTACGCACAAATATCCTTGGTAAAGGTATTAATCCGTCTCTTACTTCCAGTTATGGGTTAAATAACAAGACAGATTGAGTTCTATAGCCTTGGTTGACAACCAGACTACCTCCGAACGTAATGGCAACCTACTACGGGATAATCTTATGCTCAGTCAGTCATGTCTCTTTCGAGACATGATCACCCAAGCATGTATCACGTATGGCACTTAACTGACTGATTACTAATAGACTTTACAATAGAAATTAAAATTTATTTGAAAACAAATTTTGCGAATTAATGTTAGAGATCATGAATTTTTAATTCTAAGTTCCACGAAGCATTAGATTTTACATTATTGTAGTAAAGTTATTCAAATATGAAACGGCCAAAAGAGATAGTCCCAAACATAAACAAATATATAGATATCCATAAATGGACAAACAAACAAATATATACACACATACACACATATACTAGTATATATACACATAGAGACACATATACGCACATATATATTTATAAATACACAGTTTTTTTAACACTTGTTTTTAGCGACGTGTGAATTAATCCGTTAAATTCAGAACCAGGTTGGGAAAACGTCTGTAAACGCTACATATTGAATACATATAAGACCGAATTCGTATGACATGGGCCTGAGAAGTTTAAATAAGGTTAAGACAAACACAGTTCCCGTGCATAAACAAATACATATAATTAAATATATACGCACGCAAATTCACAAGCAAGAAAACGGAATACGTACGCGACTTAAAATTCCACACAGTATCATATACAAAAAAAAAAAAAAAGCATATACATGGATCTACTTATAGACAAGTATAGGCATAAATACACACAAGAACACTCACACAGAAGCATACGCACACATATATACGGGCATAAACAAGAATGTGTGCATATATATATATGCACACACATATATATATATAGTCATCTACAAACAGATCTGTTTCGCTGAATCACAGCTCATCGGTACGTTTAGACATCCGATTGCTTTTTACCCAGGATTGAAACCCGACCGAATTGGCGTCAGTCGGCGATTCTACCTCTGTGGGCGCTCGGTAGAAGGAAACAGTCTTTTTAGCGTGTATATTATCATTATTCAAGCCCAATAGCTGAGAGTGTTCTAATTCATATATATATATATATATATATATATATATCGGGTGACCAAAAAAAAAAAAAAAATGAAAAAACCGTAACTTTTTAACAATCAAATAAAAGCAAGAGTGATGGAAGAAAAATATTTTATTCAAAGTAATTGAAACCTTAAAACATGCCATTTAAGAAACAATGATGGAATTTTCATGTTTTAAAAATTAAGCCCTGTAGATGGCGTCCTCCTGTATGAATTCAGGTGTCTCCACGTAATGATTCGCAGTGACAGTGACTGAGATCCCCTGTTCATTTTCCAAAAAATAAGGTCCGATGATCTTGTGCAGGGCCGTACTTAGAGCCCCCATAGACCCCGCAATATAGGTGGGGTAGCAATTTCCCTCGGACCCGTAAGGCCCCAGTAAGCTGCAAGGCTCTTTTTGGCTCCGCAGATCTATTGTAATGAAAAAAAAGTTATTAGGATTAATTTGAAAATGATTATCATTATCGTATTTGTATGTTAAAATATATATCTATCAACCCTCCTTTCTCTCTCTCTCTCTCTCTCATATATATATATATAGATAGATAGATAATATTTGATAGAAGGCTTCTGGGCCCCAAAGAGCCCGCAAAGCATTTGTCAATTTTTAAAAAATGAACTAGATTATAGATATCTGTTTCAACATTCAAGAACGTAACTGCTATTCAAACTTTTAGGATGTCATAAAACGTTTAAGAAAATTTAGCGACAGCGTAGGTTTATAAACAAGTGAATACTATGACTGCAAAAACTCGATTAAAACACAATTAACTCCTATTCTACGTAAAAAAGAAGTTTTTCTTTCCCTCCTATACCAACACTTTCTGACACCCCTCTCCATTTTTAAAATAAACTCCTGAAGTCTAATTTTGGACCGTATATCAAACTTTCCGAAGCAAAATAGTTTTTAAATTTAGGTTTAAATTGTTTGAAAATTCTTTGGAAAAACTTGTAGAAGGTTGAGAGCCAAAACGCACTGAAATGGCTATAAAAATAGCTAAAAAATACCAAAAAGTAGCTAAAAGTTGTGAAACCGCTAGCTTCAAAAACCCCAATTCTGCGATTTCTTCTGTTTTTCGTTATCAACTAATATCTGCGTTCCGAGAGTATGTTATTTTGTTTAAAGTATCATCATTTTATTGTGGGTTCAGTATGTTGAAGTGGGGGGCGCAAGTTGAATTTTGTGGGTAGGGGCTGCAAAGTGCATTCTGCGAGGGGGGGGGCGATGTTTCTAAGCACGGCACTGATCTTATGTAATGAAACAGAACACCATACTGTCACCTTACTAGCGTGTAAAGGGCGCTCATGAGCTTCATTAGGATTTGTGTCTGCCCCCAAAACGGTAGTTCTGCTTATTCACATAACATATGAGATGAAAATGGGTCTCATCTGACATCCATAACTTGCTTAAAAATTCATCTTGATCCATGGTTACTGAAATGCCAGAGTGTTTGCTTCGTGAGGCCACTGTTTCTCAGTGCTTCCACTTGCTCATTTCTGCCAATATACACCTGAAAAATTCCCGTTTTTTTGTTTTTTGTTTTGTTTTGTTTTTTTGGTGGAGGGGAGGGTCACCCTGTATATACATACACATTTGCACGTAAAACATAGGGTATGGAATTACCTGCGTTAGAAAATATGTCAAAATTATAACTTTTCCCACTTAGAAAAGATGGCAGAAACACAAACTCCCACCAGTGCTTTCAAAATAAACAGCCACTGCTCTATACAAGAGAACAGATATATTGATAATATCGTGGCCCCGGTTAAAGGTCCAGCAAGAATAACGCAAAAACAACCAAATAGGAAAATACGAATATATATTAAATACGGAAAGAATACAATACTTGGAACTTGGTTAGTAGGAACGATAATACGAGTTAGTGTAGAATACTATGATTCGACCCTAGAACTGGGACTCGTACTGGTCGTTAAGGTAGCAGTGTTCGTAGACCGACTGTCGGCTAATTTCGGCCGCTCTGAGGGCGCACTCCTCAGGCTACTCCGCCCCGCCTCTTGTGAGGGGAGGTATAAGTAATGGCTGGAAGAGTTCATTCAGTCTGTCGGTGATGCCGCCATGACAAATAATAATAATAATGACTTCAAAAACTTTCTTTCTCATAGGACACATAATATTATCTGATAAAAACAACTCAGCAAAAGTGTTTAACAAACTTTCAAAATATAAAATATATCTAACAATGTGAGCGTTAAACACACTGAGAGTTCCAGCAAAAACAAGGACGGAAGGAATGAACAAAACGAACACTGATGAATACAATAAGAAAATGCCATTAAATCCTTCACTATTTGAAGTTATATATAATTCGCTATCTCTTCTCATACATTCACACACATACTCAGAAAAATTCTTCCAATCTAATATTCTCCATAAATTTCAAAAAGAAATCTCTCCTTTACTACAGATTTTAGAAGCATTAGTAATTTGTCATAGTCACAATAAAGTAAATTTTCAATAATCATGGTAAAATTTAAAACAGCATTTTATATTTTTGCAAGAAACTTTTGTAGGCAAAGACACGGGAAAATTGCTTTCTTGAAGATGCATCTTTTCATAATAAACAAAATCATTATTTGAAATGTTTGTAGAAATAGACATGAATCTGATATCGAAAATGTCAACACATTTTAGTAAATTTCATTACAGTTTACATGAAAAACCCATATATAAACATACTATGACAAATTGGTATAGACCAGTGGTTCCCAACCTTTTTTGTCCCGTTCCCCCTTTTCCAGTCACTTATTCACTTGTGGACCCCTACAACGGAATAAGTTAAACCAGCAAAAATAAAAGATTTTTCTTTAAAAAAATATATTCATGTAAAATGCCCTGCGTTATTATGCTGATTAAGCTTTAAATTTACTCATATAAAATCAAAATTCATTTCATTCAGCCCTCCTTTATTTAAGTAAAACACTTAGTGAAAATGTAATGTTAACGTTGTTATAGTTGTATGTATTGTACACAAAATCTATCTTTATAAAACTGGATTTATTTTTTAGCTTACGAGCGAATGTCTGAATAAAAAATCATAAAACCTGTATAAATGAAACACATGTATGAAAAACACACACACACACACACACTAAAAAATCGCAAAACAGAAGAGAATGAAACTTTTTATTTATTGAAAAATAAAGTATTTTACTCTATATTTCTCAGTGGGATTTTTGTGGTTGTTTTTGAGCAATCAGCTCATGAATCCTGTCAATGGGAAGAAGCATCTTACAAGTAGAAGAAAGCAAACTATGGATAAATTATAGGGTGTGCACCGTACATCTAGCACATTAATTCTAATTTGTACCGGTGTATACTCAATACACCGGTACAAATTCGAATCTTTTGGACCCCTATGAAATTCTTTCATGGACCACTAGGGGTCAATGGACCCCTGGTTGGGAATTTAGGGTATAGACTTTCAGTTGTCGGTGATTCTTTTGTGCTCTAACTGTTTTACTTTTCTTTTGAAGGAAAGAAAATCACTTGACGCAAATTTTATAAAGGCGGGCGTGTATTTTTTAAGTTGCCTGATTACAACTTGTTGAAAAGATTCATATGTATCCGTTTACAGTGGAGACAAACTCGAAACTTTTTGAATTTGCTCAAACCAACAGAAATTGTACTCTGTGACCCGTTCTCTACTACATCTGAAATACTTTCGGCATTTTTATTTTTGGCGGCTTTCGCATGGAGCCTCACGTTTTTATATTGCTGTGTTGGTTGTTCTGATGCGCACACGCGTGCGTAGATGTTCTAACATTCCTCAGAAATCTTTACATGCTAGCTATTTGAAACATAAAATTTAGCCCAATCACAGGGTTAAAATGAAAAGAATAAAAGTCTACAAATACCTAGACCTTCCCGATAACCGAAAAATATTTCAAATGATGGTCATGCTCTTACTCATTATTCATAAAAATAAATCTCAAAAACCTTTGCAAAAAAAAAAAAAAAGAAAAAAGACTTTAAGAATTAGGGTCTATTTAAACTAAAACAATGTTTAAAATCAACAAAAGCACTGGCAAGAGAAACGTTGATTTGAAAGTTACTTATGTTCAGCCTCCAAAAGTGAAAAGACGAAAATAACGTTAAAAAATTTCAATAAAGTGAAAAATGTTTTAAAAAATGGAAACGAACCAGGACTTAATCAGGAATCAAAACAACTAATCTCTTACACAAGTAGTGGATTTCCTCACGCGCTTACAAGTTGTCCGATTAGAGATAAGATAAGTATGGCGATCACAAGTGGCATAACTGTACAAGTTTTTTTTCGGGTAAGGGGAAGAAACTCTGAATAACATGACCTTTTAATTTACACGTAGAGATTACCATACTAAAAAAAAAAACAATAACTACACACACACACAAAAAAAAATTAAAAACTATTTTAAATATAAGAAGGCAGAATGATTTGTATTAAACTTTTTCATTTTCGATTACTAAATATAATTTTAGCTTAATCAGTTTTTAAACTAACTCCAACAAATCTTTGAAGTACTTTGAAAATATTTCTGAAAATTTATAAATTATTATAATAAAAAAAATGAAAACAATTCTTTTAAAATTTCATTATTAATGATTTTTTTCTTCAAACTATTATGTCCTTAATTTTTATTATTTATTCAAGCAATTCTAAGCTTATCAAATTAAATAATGTCACAGCTATTTTGCATTTTTATTTTACTAAGGACACATACAGGGACCCAGTTTGAAAGAAAAACAACCAGATAGAAACAGACATGGTGTTAGCGAGAGAAAGAAACTTAATTGTCGTATTTTCATATCTGAACGAAGAAGTTAATTAGAAATAATGTCCACAATTTTTTTTCTCGCATTTAATTTTTGTGCTTCAAAAAGTTATGTAGAGAAAAAAAAGCAAATCAGATAGATTTATAGCGGGTATCTCTTCTCTTATTTCATTTGTAGTGAGGGGTAGTAGGATTCCGTAGCATGTTAACGGAATTTGGCTTTGTGGGAAGATAGCCCACTATAATTCATAAATTCAAGAAAGGCAATATTTGAGTGTAAAATAACATTTATACATATATACATTTCAATCAATGTTTTGCAAAAGAAGTAATGCTTGAAATAAAAGTTCAACGGAGGTCAAAGAGTTCATGGAAGGTAATGGTGAGCTGAAAGAAAAGAAATGTTCATTTTCAAGTTGCCGTTTCTAAGGTCAATGAGTCAGTGAGTTGGTTTGTCTTAGAAAAGGTCAATTAGTACTTTGAGAACAGGTGAGGAAGAAGAAGGCTAGCATAGTAACAGCTTGACATAGGTCAAGGAAGAAACTAATTACTATCTTCTCCTCTGTCTGTGCCTTTCTGTCTGGGTGCCTTTTGTCACGGCTTTTATAACAGTATTTTTGGATTAACTGGCCCAACTTTCGAATTTCATCCTTGTATTTGGTTTCGGGCTTCTCACTGGCTGATAAATAAAAATTGGTAATTTGATATTTGATTAATTTTTATTTTTCAACCGGAACATCTGCGCGAACTCGGATGCGCCCGACGATTTTTATTCATTTGACTTTTAGTTGTGAGAGAGCACACATCCGGTTCATCGCTTTTGTTCGGTCGGTATCACCACAGATCACACTGTTCTACTAGTATTGATGTTAGTATTAACCCTTTGATTTTGTTTTCAAATTAACCTCATTTGTGTTCCAACAGCTTCAGAGTGCAAAAAAAGGGAAAGAATAGATTAGAACTCCACTACTATGATTGAAAAGTTATTCCGTTTAATTTAGTGAAGTAACATATTATACCCAAACTTATTCTTAAATTGTGTATACGATAGGTGGGGGGGTGTAGTATGCAAATGAAGACACTGCTTGAGTTTACCCCCCACTCCTTCTTCAAAAACCTCAGCCCCTAGGTTCCCACTTTCAGAGTTCTACAATCGCGGCTGGCCACCAAACAATTGGCGTGTGATCATGAAAACAGACGAATAATACTACTAACAATAGAATTAGTAAGAAATACGAAACAATGAACTAAAAATATTACTGCAGTTGCACAAATATCTGTAAATAATAAGAAAAATAAAACCGTTTTTTAAACGCGGTAAGACGTAAGAACGATATTTGGGTTATCTATTTATTTATTATTATTATTGTTTTAATTTTCATTATAATTCGATTTCTGCTATGATCACACGACCTACCATGTCTGCGGAAAGACCTAAGGCAGAGAGAGGTGCGTTATTATGGCTACATTTCATTTGTTTTTCTATCTCCCATAGCATCACTAGCGTTACATAAACAAAGTGATTTTTAGTGTGTGGACTGTACTTAATAAGACAATGTTTTGTATATCTCTTAAGCTTGGATTTCCAGTTATTCTTTTAAATGTGTTGTTTTGTTCCATTTTTTATCATTCCAAGTGCACCTACTATCACTGGTACTATTCTTGTTTTCAATTTCCACATTTTTTCTATTTCAATTTCCAGGTCCTTATATTTTGATAGTTTTTCAAATTCCTTGGTTGCTATGTTACAATCCGCTTCAATTTTCCTGCCTGTGTATGGTGTAATCCCATAGAATGGTGACGTTTTCGATTTCTGTAACCGGTGCTGGGTGATGTTCATACCATTGTTTGTTTATTTTCCAAAGTGTTTGCACATTATCCAGTGCGAGTAGAGAACATCCTGAGATTAGATGATCTATATTGTTTTCCTGATATTTCTTACAGAACCTGCATTTGGGATTTACATTATTATTATTATTATTATTATTATTATTTCCTTTGATTTCTGTTGTATAAACACTTCGATCCGGGTCCCAACCAGAGACCTAAGGTCAGAAATGGTTTCCTTGACATTTTGCACTGAAAATTTTTGTAAAATAAAAATTAAAATAAAACAACCTAAGCTCTCACACATTTTACACAAAGCCCTTCGTAAAGTGGAAGCTGAACTTGTGAGAACAATTTATTATTATTATTATTATTATTATTATTATTATTATTATTATTATTGCTGTTGTAATTATATTTATTTATACCATTTGTTTTTTATTACTAAAAATTTTTCGCGTAAGTCATTTTTGCTCATTGATTTTTAAAATGTCCTCTCATAAATATCATTTTTATTGCAGCTCTCGATACGAGTTAACTAAAAACATCAGTTGGGTGGGCGATAAATAAAGTCATAATAATAACAATCTCTAATTACAACAACATGTGGGCCAAGTTTTAAAGGGAGATAATCAGCTTTTATTATTGGCAGCGACTTAACAAGAGCCAGTTAGTACGAAATTGATCTACCCTGTCTCTTTCCCCCTTCTTGTTCACCTGACCCATTTTCTCTCTCTTTCTCTCTATTGTCTATATCTCCTCCTCTCTTTCAGGTTGTTTCATTTTCTTTCCTTACCCAACTTTTCTTTCGAGTCGATATCAATACGATGGATACTCAAAGTGAAGAAAGATTTTATCACAAGGGAAACATGTTGTCAACTTTATAACTGATCCATTGAAAAGTGAATGAGCAATGGAATTTTTCGGAAAATAATAGATGAATTTAATTCATACTACAAACTAATCGCTAAACCGCCGGGATGATTTGGATAAAAAATTCTTCTTCAGAAATAAAACCGATAAAAGAGGAAGAGGAGAACGTGAAATAAATTTTGAAAGTAAAAAGGATGGTTGTCCAGTAATCAATAGAAAAGGGACAGCAAAGTCAACACAGAGTAGCGACAGTTTGTTTCATGCTTGACAATGTTCAGGACATGTGATTACAATACATTCAAGCATGAAACCGACAGTCTCAATACCAATGACGTCAACTCGCTGTTGACCCCAGTGGTATTGAGACATACTTTTACCCATAAATATAGCATATACTCTAAAACTATTTTATTATCATTGTTACCTTTTATTTTAAGATTTTCCTTGGAGGTTTTATTTTAGTTTAAATTCCTAGCTAATAGATTAAATGCAATATTTTCAGAGTAGCAGAATATGTTGCTGTATTTCGAACAGATTAGAAATTGATTGGATTTTTTATCGCTTAGATAGACCATATTGACAAATCTCTCAACACAACATTTCTACATTAAAAATTTTAATTTAAAATCTCTCAAATCCAAAATATGCTTTTCTGAAAGTTTATTTGAGTAAGATTAACTGATTTAAAAATTATTTGAGAAAGATTAACCGATTTAAAGTTTAATTAACCTTAACTAAAACAAATATTAGTTTTAGATTAAAATATTACTAACAGGGCCGTTTTAATAGCATTATGGATCCCTGGACAAGCAAGTATGCTGGAGTCCCTGGACTAACCGATGTGCCGGGGCCCCTATGACAAACACTGAAATAAAAAGTAAATGTTCGGCAATAGTAAACGTATATTTATTTTATTGGCACTTCCACAAAACTGGTGTTAAAACATTAAAAACACGCTGAGTAGCAGCAACTAATCAACAAAATAAACATTTGAACAATACACAAGGCTTGAAAAAAACACAATAATACTCAGTAAGACACTGGGTATTGTGGTGATACCGACCGAACAAAAGCGAGAAACCGGATGTTGGCTCTCTCACAACAAAAAGGAAAATAAATAAAACTCGTCGTGCGAATCCGAGTTCGCGGAGATGTTCCGGTTGAAAAATAAAAATTAATCAAATATCAAATTTCCATTTCGCGAGCCTACGTGAATTTTATTTTCCAGCCAACACGGGGAACATAGATGACAAACTCAATGAGTTGATGACTCCGTGCATGCAATCCAGTATGTCGTCCACAAATATATTTTAAGCATTATCGTATGACTGAACACGGCCATTTGATGGCAGAATTTATGATGTTCTATTTAAGAAAATCCATAACAGTGTCTGTTTGATCATTTGCTTCATGAAAAAAGATGGGGATGAAGATCAGTAAACGTTTCACAGGCTCATATCCTTTAATCTGTCGGACAGTAAATGTAAGTTGAGCTAGGTGCAAGATGTCTGGAGTGGAATCTGGATACATTGAATAATACTTTGACTCTTTTACTTATTCAAGAATAATGCAAAGAATCTGTTGTCTCATTAATCCAATAGATTCCTCATAAATTTTTACAGATGAATATAACGGATCCCTTTTTCCATACATTTTAGAAATCTTCTTCCAAGAAACGGTCAAATTCACTCAACAGCTCTAGTTTACCTGAATAATTTCCATTTTTACTGACCCAATAATCCGATGTTCTCCACGAAATGACAAATCCCTGAAGGCAAGAAATCGAATAACAGTAACCAAATTTATCAACACTTTATGCCATTTTTCCTACTCTGAGTGATCTAGCTGAAGTTATAGCGAATCTACACTTCTAGTTTCTTTATGTTTTATACAGTCATTCACTTTCTTCGATATTCTTCTCCATTTTTATGTTTTATACAGTCATTCACTTTCTTCGATATTCTTCTCCATTTTTATGTTTTATACAGTCATTCACTTTCTTCGATATTCTTCTCCATTTTTATGTTTTATACAGTCATTCACTTTCTTCGATATTCTTCTCCATTTTTATGTTTTATACAGTCATTCACTTTCTTCGATATTCTTCTCCATTTTTATGTTCTACATTGTTGTGCTTTCAATCATGGAACCCCGATGTATCGACAGAACAATAGGCGATATACAAAGCAGTACAAACGACCTTGGGATGATGAAAAGTAGCCATTCACATTTTACGCACTCGTTATTCCGCAGTTTGGACACATTGTTTGATAGATATCTTGCTTCATATTCTCTACTCTAGCTATTTTATACACTCTGCGTGAGTTTGAAAGTTTACTATCATGATTCTGATATGGTAAAGGGCTCACTACGAATCCAGTAATCTATTGTGATAGTATCTTCAATGCCCCGTGTTTGTCTCTTGGATTGTAAACTCCTTTATTGCTACAAATTTGGGTAGGTATCACCACTAAATAGGGAAAAAACAGCTTAGTATGAATAAAAAAGGGCTCAAACTTAATAAAAACGAACTTTTTCCATTAAAATGTTTATATTATTATTAGGAGAAAAGATCAAAGTATTTTTTAATTATTAAACAAAATTTTAATCCCTTTTAAGACGTTAGAAATTTAGGTAAAAGATATTGTTTTCATTTGAGTTAGTGGCCAACCAAATCGTTACGAGAGTTTACCATAGAAAACGTAATATTTCATAACTCAGTTTTTTTTTTTTTCGGTGACAAACACATTAGTTTAAAAAAGCTTGTAATAATCATAAACTTGTCAGATTTTAATGAAACTCTCAGGACTTATTCACAAGTGAATGAAATTATTTTTGAAACTATTATTTAAAAAAAAATCTTGGTAATTATTTTTCTCTTTACTTCTGTTACCCCCGCTACGTAAATTCATAAAATATTAAGAAATTAAATTTTGTTTGGAAAATTGGTTTTATTGGGGAATGTAAATCATCTACTGTTTTTTTTTTTAAATTTTGCTTCAACTTCCAAAAATTTGCTCCGTATAGTAAAATAAAAAATGCAATAAAACTATAACATTATTTAATTTGATAAGCTTTTAATTGCTTGAATAAATTAATATCAATTAAGCACATTATAAGCTGAAGAAAAAAAATTTTTTTGATTAATAATGAAATTTTAAAAGAATTTTTTTCATTATTTTTAATTATAATTATTTATAATGTTTCAAAAATATTTTAAAAAATACTTCAAAAATTTGTTGGGGTTAGTTTATAAATTATTAAGCAAAGATTATATTTACTAATCAGAAATTAAAAGGTTTAATACAAATCGGTTTGCCTCCCTATTTTTAAAATAATATTTATTTGTTTGTTGTGTATTTGAAGGTTTTTGTATGATAATTTCTATGTGAAAATTAAAAGGTCATGTTTCTTCCCCTTACTGGAGAAAAATTGTACAATTATGTCCCTTGTGATCGCCATACACTGTTATCGTATCTTATCTGTCAACACAAACTGTGGAAAATCAGAAAGTTTAACTCAGTGTTTAAAATATAGTTTTGTTCTAAATTTCATGCGATAATTAAGTAATATTTGTGTAAATTAGATTAATTTAGCATTAAATTTTCTAATTTTCAAAAGATAATGTGTCACAGATGTCATGATGTATATTTTATTTTTGCAAGATTTTAAAACCGGAATTGTATTGATCGCTCAAAAATTGCCGAAAAACTGAAAAATAATTTAAAAAATAATTTAGTTCAATTGTGAATAAGTCCTGAAATTTCATTAAAATTCGATAATTGATTGATTTTTGCTAGAATTTCCAAATTAATGTGTTTATCCCCGGAAAAAACTAAGTTATGTAATATTACGTTTTCCATTGTAAACTCTCGTAACGATTTGGCTCCCCGCTAACGAAAATAAAAACAAGATTTTTTACCAAAATTTCGAACGTCTTATAAGGGATTCATTTTTTTTTTAAATGTTAAAAAATACTTTGATCTTTTTTCTTAATAATAACATAAACATTTTGATGGAAAAAGTTCGTTTTTATTAAGTTTGGGGCCTTTTTCATTCATATTTTGCTGTTTTTACTGCGATTTAGTGGAGATACTTAGTATAAATATATCCAACTAGCCCGGCGTTGCTCGGGTGTAATGAAAGGTTTAAAACGAATCCATGGTCCTGGAGCTCAGACTCTTTGGACGTTGGCACGAAAGACTAAAAAGCAATAGTTGTTTCCAGTTAAAGTGAAATCGTAGACTGAAAGAAAAATTAACGGATGTAAGTCAAATTCTGATTTCCTGGTATCGATACCAAATAAGTTTTTTTCGTCGTAAACTGAATTTTGAAGGCTAAATAAGTTCTCTGAGTAAATGGTATCATGACTGACACTAAGAACTACAATTGTACCTACTTAGAGCCAAACCTGAAGCAAAAACTAAAATAAAAGGGCTGAAAAAAATGCAGATATACAGGTAAATAAACAGATACACACACAAACATTTTGCCTTATATATATATATATATATATATATTATCGATTTTCTGCACTATTGTAAGAACTGCAACCTTGAAACTTCTGAATATCGTTTCTTATGTCTTTGTCTATGAGTGTATCAAATATGATTAAAATCGAACCACGCCTTCTATAACCCGATTTTTTCGATTATCGATTTTCGATATTTATCGGGGGTACCTCGACACAAAACCTAGCTAAAAACACTTGCAAACGCTTATAGTACCACTGTGTAAATTTTCAAGAAAATCGGTTCAGCCGTTTCGGAGTCTATATAGGTAACGAACACACACAAACACACACACATACACACACAGAGACAAAGTTCCATTTATAAATAAGTTTAGATAATCATTTAATTGCTATTAATAGTACTACAGTACGTTTAATATTATATCTGCTTATTTTCATATATACATTGGCGTTTAAATCAAATTATATAGCTAGTTGCAATTGCTTTGAATTTTTGAATATCTGGAAAAAAAAGATATTCTTCAACAGAAAACGACATTTAAAAACAAATACAAATTCAGTTTTATCAAAAAAAAAATTTAAAGAGAAATATGAATGACTTTTTTTGTCGTTTTCTCTTGTAAAATGAACATCGAATAAGAAAATTATTTGTCTTTGTTAAGCCAGCTGAAATGCTGAATCAAAGATTAGGACGAGTCTCCATTATGTTACGGTTGCGACAAGAACAAAAGAAGTGGACAAAAAGGTAAAATTAAGAAATACGATCAACGCTATAACAATAAAAAGATAATTTATTTACAAAAGTAAAACTATAAATATATTTCAATTAAACATTCAAAACAATACTAATTTAGTCTAGGGGAAATTTATGAATTAAATCAAACCAAAGAAAACAAATATAATATTGTTTCCAACAGAGAATCAGCAGTCTTGGTCACAAATATTAAAAGATAGAAGTTAAAATTTTATCGGCGAGTCTGTGCTATGACTGTGCCAAGACTGAACGTCAGGCAGTCAGGGTCAATTTTTGATCATTTTCGTGATAGCGAAATTATCTGCAAGTGAACTGAACTGGCGAGACAAACCAGTTTTTCTATTTATATAAGTGGGCAGTCACTTTGAAGGAAGTCTTCGCCATTTCCGGTGTTGTCTTGGTCAAAAGGGAGATTCACCCATTTCTCTTTTTATTCGAGAACCTACTGAAATGAAATCCCAGGAGTTGACTTGGCACTTGACGTAAAAGCAAACAGCAAATAATACATTTACCATTTTCACAGTTTCAATGCGTTCACTTATGACAGTAAAAACAAGAAAACAACAGAATCATTAATTACTAAAAAGAATTAAGCATCTCTCAAGACGAAGCAAAAGCATCACACTATTCAGGATATCAAACCACTTTGGTATACAGAGAAATGATGGAACCAATTCAGAGGCATGTAAACAGGGTCGGGCTTAGATGAAGGGCCGTCCCCTGCTATTACACTAATGAGGTTCCTCCAAATCCCCAATTCTAAAGAGTAGAGGAAAATCGAAGAGTGTTAAATTAAACAATTTGAGCCGCGGATAATGACGGGTGTTTAAAATTACTGAAGGGTTATTTAAAGTCTATAATGTGTTATTGCAGCATGTGTAAGAAAGGTTTATGACAGTGTCAAAAGTATTCCTACACCTTGGCTGGAGACAACAGGCTTTAGTCTTCTAAGCCTGTAGGTAAATTTGGTACTGAGCATATATACATCTATAAGAAAAGCCTATGACAGTGACAAAAATATTATACGTCTATATAGCATTTTCACAGATTCCATGTGTACACTTATAGCAGTAAAACAAGAAAACAACAGACTCATTAATTACTAAAAAGAATTAAACATCTCTCAAGAAAAAGCAAAATCATTACACTATGCAGGATATTAAATCACTTTGGTATACAGAGACATGATAGAACATATTTAAAGGCATAGGGTTGAACTTAGGTGAAGGGCAGTTCCCCTGCTATTCGACTTATGAGGTTCTCCCAAATCCACCATTCTTAAGAGTAGAAGAAAATGAAAGAATGTTAAATTAAATAATTTGAGCCGAAAATGATGATTGGTGTTGAAAATTACCAAAGAGTTATTTAGAGACTACAATGCATCATGTCAGCATGTGTAAGAAAGACGTATGACAGTTTCAAAAGTATTATACACCTTGGTTGAAGACCCCACTCGATTTTGAGGCCTTAGCCTTCAGCCTGATAAACCTGTAGGTAAATCCAGCATGGTTTATAAAGCACTAAACATTAGTCAGTCAAATACAAAAATCCCTTATACTGATTCCAAACCTACCATAAATAAATTAATCAAAAATAAATGGCAGTAGCCTAGGAACTCTAAGCTAGACAACGAGCTGTTTAGCATCTACCCCATCATAGGAAAGTGAAAACCAGGACACAGAAAACTAAGACAAGGGTTTTTGTTGATCAGACCCCGCATGGGTCACACTCAAATTACTCATAATCACTTACAGAAAAATGAAAAACCCTTAATGTGTATTGCATATTAAGTACACAGCAAATCAAATACTCGTGAAGTATGGACGTCTAAACTCTCTTCAAACACAACATTAACAAGGTGAAAACTAAAAAAACTCTTGAACAAAAGTCAATGCACCCTAAATAATCTATTTAATGAAAAGAAACCAGATTTTACATGAAAATATAACCTCAAAATTAGAAACACATTGTTTTCCTACACTACTAGTAAAACTTTCTACGCAAACCGTAACTTAACCACTAGTCTTCATTTTTCTTCTGAATTCCAACGATTGATTTCTAATTTTAAATAATTCTGGGTCTTAATGGCCCACATAAGTGTTTATATGCAGATAAACCAACTGACTAAAGAAACAAACATCTTTTGTTTAAGATTTCTTTCTTTCATCCTTAAATGAAACATTTTTCTAATTATCTATATATATAAAAGGCAAAATGTTTGTGTGTGTCTCTGTCTATCTGTCTGTCTGTATGTTCTTTATATAAATCCACAATTTTTATTCTATTCTCACCAAACTTCACACAAATATTCTTTCAGCTTCCGGTCAGGTCATGGGCTACGTATCTTTCCCTATTTATCCCCGATATTGGAAATCGATATCCCGATATCCGATCAAGTCTGATCAAGATCAGGATTTCAGCCCTTTTATCGTGGTTCTTGCTGCAGAATTTGCTCTAACTCGGTAAATTATAGTTTTTAATCTCAAACATTCGTAGATCTTCTCAGACGACTCATTTTCGGAAATCAATACCCGCGATATTCTATCGAATCTCATCAAAAAGCGATATTCAGCCATCAATATGGCTCATTTTCTCCAATTTTACTACCGATGGGGACGATATTTTTTCATGGATTTAGGTTAGTTTATCCTTGGATGACTTATTTGACTCCGATATTGGAAATCGATACTCCGATATCCTATTGGGTCTGATCAAAATCAGGTTTTCAGCCCTTTTATTTTGGTTTTTACTTCGAGTTTTGCTCTAAGTAGCTATAATTGCAGTTCTTAGTCTCAACCATGATACCATTTACTCAGAGGACTTATTTAGCCTTCAAAATTCAGTTCGCGACGGAAAACTTATCTGACATCGATACCAGAAATCAAAATATGACTTACATCCATTCATTTTTCTTTCAATCTACGGTTTCGCTTTGACTGAAAACAACTATTGCTTTTTAGTTCGGAGATTAGGGCAGCAGTTTTGGAGGCAACATGTTTGTAGAAAGTCGGAAGAGGAGATTCCGCTGCATAGGACCGAAAGCTGCTCCACTCAACTATGGTTTAACTTCGCACCTAAGAATTGTGTTCCTACTGATAAGGAACGCTAATGTGAATTTATATTCATTTCGATTAAGAGCAAATAATTTAGTGAAATAAATGTTATTCATTGCTTTCTATCTTCATTTTTTTCCTCAAGTTCCAGTGACTATGCCTGTTCAGAATTGCTGAATACGTCAATCCGCAATTCAACTTGATGCTTTATTCACAAGGAGGCTCAAAACATCGTGTATTAAGCAGCTAACCCTGCAAACTAGTAACCTCGAGCCAAGTTCCTGTAACTGATGATTTGCTTATTGCTATTTTATCAAGGAACTCAACCTGACCATACTACGAATAGGTAATTACGTCACCATAACTAGACTAGTTGATGTGCTCTATTCTAGGTACCTCCAAAGATTCATTAAAAAATGAGCATGCATGTTGAAAAAAATGTCCCTAATGAACTAAAAGAAAGTTTTACTGTCAATTTTATTATTAAGAAAGAACAAAGAATTTTTTTTTTATTATCAAATTAAATTTTTTCATGCTTTTTAGAATCTTCAAAATTTTGGTTATATTTTTTTCTAGTGTCAGCGGGTGAACACAGTCTGGGAAATTTTAGCGTCTTTTTGCGTTGAAAAGCGCATTGATCTAGAAATACTTGCAAAAATCAAATACTTGTTAGATTTTAATGAAACATTCAGGACTTATTAAAAAATGAATAAAATTATTTTAGAATCGTTTCTATTTTAGAAAATCTTTGTAATTTTTAAAATATCTGTTACCTCCTCAGTTATTTAATTTTATGTAATTTTGATAAATAAATTCTTGTAGAGTCTAATGTTTATTTTAGTTATAAATAAGTACAAATCTGCTCTGCATCGTAAAAAAATGATTAACGCTAAGACAATATTTAATTAGAAAAGCTTTTAATTGCTTTTGTGAATAAGATTTATTACAGACGCTATAGTCCTAAGAAAAAAAATTTCGATGAATAATGAATATTTACAACGATTATTTTCATTTCTTAATATTTAATTATAATAATTTATAAGGTTTTAAATCTTTTAAAATTAGATATTAATTTGTGGCGGTTAGCTGGTATTCTTATTAAATAAAAAAAACTATGTTTACTAGTCTTACATAGACAAACTAATATTGAGAAACCCCAGTATTTTAAAAAGAATTTTGAATATCTGTGTGTGTGTGTGTGTGTGTGTGTGTGTGTGTGTGTGTGTGTGTGTGTGTGTGTGTGTGTGTGTGAACAGGTCGATTTTTATAAATACAAACGTTCATACAAGACATTATCAAAAAATAAGAGCGGTCTTTCCCAGGGGTATTTGCGCGTAAGTGAACGCAAGGAATTCGAATTCCAGTTGAATTCCTTGCATTCACTTATGCACAAATACTCCTGGGAAAAGTATTAATCTGTCTCTTCCCTCCAATTATGGGTTAAATAACAGGACAGATTGGGTCCTATAGCCTTGGCTGGCAACCAGTCTACCGCAGAAAGTAATGGCAACCTACTGCGGGATAATCTTCTGCCCAGTCAGTCATGTTTCTTTCGAGACATGATCGTCCAAGCGTGTATTACGTATGGCACTTAACTGACTGAATTATAATAAATTTCAAGCAAAGTAAATAAAATTCAATTAAACATTATACAAGTAAAACATAACAAAAAACATGAACAAAAGTACCTTGTCAATTTTGTTCAATGAAACAGCAACTATGTCTTACTTTATTTGCTTCTTCAAGTTTTATCGACATATCTAAACTTATTTATAAATGGAACTTTGTCTCTCTCTGTGTGTGTGTAGGTGTGTGTGTGTGTCTGTGTGTGTGTGTCCGTTACCTATAGACTCCGAAACGGCTGAACCGATTTTCTTGAAAATTTACACAGTTGTACTATAAGCGTCTGCGAGTGTTCTTAGCTAGATTTTGTGTCGAGGTACCCCCGATAAATATCGATAATCGAAAAAATCGGGTTATAGAAGGAGTGGTCCGATTTTAATCAAATCTGATACACTCATAGACAAAGGTATAAGAAACGATATTCAGAAGTTTCAATGTTGCAGTTCTTACAATAGTGCAGAAAATCGATAATATATATATATAAAAGCAAGATGCTTGTGTGTGTCTGTTTATCTGTATTTTTTCAGCCCTTTTATTTTAGTTTTTGCTTCGGGTTTGGCTCAGAGTAGGTATAATTGTAGTTCTTAGTCTCAGCCATGATACCATTTACTCAGAGAACTTATTTAGCCTTCAAAATTCAGTTTACGACGAAAAAAACTTATTTGATATCTATACCAGGAAATCAAAATTTGACTCCAATCCATTCATTTTGCTTTCAGTCCACGGTTTCGCTTTAACTGGAAACAGCTAATTCTTTTTAGTCTTTCATGCCAACGTCCAAAGAGTCTGAGCTCCAGGACCATGGATTAGTTTTAAAGCTTTCATTTACACCCGAGCAACGCCGGGCTATACTGCTAGTAAAACAATAGTTGTTTGAATCTAAAGGTTTAACAGTTGTACGATGACAACATCTATCTGCGCAGTTAAAATTAAAGTCGGTTCGTTGTGCGCATATGTAAACCAATGGCAGCTATTTGCGGACAATATCTTAAATTTAGAAATGTTAAATTGATAGTCACGCTGAAAGTTTGAAGCATTAAATTTTGTCATGAGATGATTTAACGGAAAAATGTTTACTAACTTCAGACCTTGCAAAAAGTAAAACAGTGTTGGAAATACCAAAATGTTCAGTAGCTGTTACTAAATTGAAAAGAAATTCAGTGAAAATCCTGAACGTTTGTGATGTATGCCTCATAAGTGCGTTATGGTTTATTATAGATACATCCACTAAATCGCTGTAAAAACAAAAAAAAACAAAAAAAAAATCAGCATAGTATGAATAAAAAAGGGCCCAAACTTAATAAAAATGAACTTTTTCCATCAAAATGTTTATGTTATTATTAAACAGGAAAGATCGAAGTATTTTTGTGATTATTTAAAAAAAAATTAATCCTTTCTAACAGGTTCGAAATTTGGGTAAAAATCTTGTTTTGATTTCAGTTAGCAGGTAATCAAATCGCTACTAGAATTTACCATGGAAAACGTAACATTACATAACTCACTTTTTTCCGGTGATATTCTTGCAAAAATCAAACAATTGTCAAATTTTAATGAAACTTTCAGGAATAATTAGCAACTGAATGAAATTATCTTGAAATTATTACTTTTAAAAAATCTTGGTAAAATTTTCTTTTTTTATATCTGTTACCCCTACTCCACGTAAATTCATGAAATTTTAAGAAATTAAATTTTGTTGGGAAAATTGGTTTAATTAGTTAAACGCAGGACTCATTGAATGTAAATCATCTATTAATTTTTTGAAAGATTTTGCCTTTATTTCCGAAAATCTGCTTCAAATAGTAAAATAAAAAAATGCAATAAAACTATGACTTTATTTAATTTGATAAGCTTTTAATTGCTTTCATAAATAATATATATTAAGAACATTATAGTCTGAAGAAAAACATATTTTCGATAATGAATTTTTAAAAGGATTGTTTGCATTTTTTAAATTATAATAATTTATAAAATTTCAAAAATAATTTTAAAATACTTCAAACAGTTTTGCCATTAGTTTATTAACATATTAAGTGAAGATCTTATTTACTAATCGAAAATTAAAAAGTGTCATACAAAAAGTCGTGCGTTCGTATTTTAGGAATAATTTTTAATTTTTTTGCGCATTTGAATGTTTTTTGTAAAGTAATTTGTATGTGTACATTAAAAGATCATGTGTCTCACGGTTTTTTCCCTTTATAGGAAAAAATTGTACAATTATGTCACTTGTGATTGCCATACACTTATATTATCTCGCGTCTGTCAACCTGTCATCACATTTCAAATACGGCGGAAAGGTTAGAAATTTCAACTATGAGTTTAAGAAATTGTCTTATTCTAAATTTCATGCTATAAATAAGTAGCACTGGTGTAAATCAGATTAATTTAACATTAAATTAACTAATTTTCCAAAAATAATGTGTCAGATGTATATTTTATTTTTGCAAGATTTTTAAAACCGATAATTAACTTTTATTTACAAATGTGTCGATCGCTCAAAAATAGTCGAAAAATTAAAAGATTAAAAAAGATTGAAAAATTTTAGATTCCAATTAATATAATTTCTGTTCGAAATACAGCAGGGGATTTTGCTTACTGGAAATAGTAAGTTTAATCAATTAGCTTTCAATTAAATTGAAAATAAAAGTTTCAAGAATTTTTTTTTATTTTAAAAAATTCAATTTGAAAGTTATTTATTGAAAATAAGTGTAGGTACCTAGATGACGATTATGTTATTTCAGAATATAACAATTAAAAAAAAAATATTTCTAAAATTAACTTTTTCACTATCACCAGTGGCAGTCCAGCGACGCGACCGTTCCCCCCACCCACATGATAGAGCGAATCAAATCTGGTAGTGAGTTCGCCACAGACAGAACAAAAGGACATTGTTTTCACTCAGTGAAAATCCAACAATTGACCGTTCCAAACGCCTCCCATAAACACGGAACTTTTCGGAATGATTATAAACAAGTAAAATATAATTTGAATAAAACAAATATCGAGAATATTTAAACGCGTCAAAAACATGTACAAAAAAAGTAGTATTGTAAAAACATTAAGACAATATACATTATTATCATTAATTTCATAACGTGTCGCAATCGTGCTTCTTGCTGTATTTTATTGTTGTACTTTTTATCCATTTCATTTTCGGTACAAAAAAAAAAGGAATTCTCTAATATATCTAACATGGGGTAACTCACATTAACAACACAGTCGGCACCATAACAAGTGCATGTTGACAATGTTATCTCTACAATCTGTGCTTCATATCAAAAGTAAAGTTTTAAAAAATCCGTCTTTGTCAAATTATGAAAATTTTTGACAGCGAGGTTATATCGAAATGCACAAAATGTCTTAACAAGCGAGACCGATCAGCCGTCCTTTTAAATGTCATCTATAAGAATAATCAAATGAAAAGAGAAACAAAACACATGAAGACTAATTTATCAATTGTTCTTTTCCCCAAAGTCTTGCTGCGGTTTACATGTCAGATAGATAGAGCAAAGAATCGTGTCGTGTCTCCATTTTTTTGCACAAAGCGGATGTTGACCACTTGACGACCCAAAGCAGACTGTGTAAATACGTTCATAGGCTCCACACATGCATCCGCTTTAACCAAAATAAAACGAACGATTTAGTGGCCAGTCCGTGTCACTTCCGCTTCAAAAACCGAAATCTTAATTTAAATCCGATCGACGGCTATATATTTTTTAATTCAAACAAACCTAACACAAACCGGCAAACAGATTTGAATTCAAATCTTATCACGGGGTCCTTTTACCGATATACTCCAGCGGAAATTTTTACTTCACTTTGTTTCATTTCTCGACACTTTAATACAAAGGTGATGCCTTTAAGTGGAGGCTGCAAAAACAATCCCGATTGCTTCTGTCATATTATGTGGTGAGTTTACAACAAGAACAGAAAACCTTAATGGTTATTTTGAAGTGAAGCTAGGCAGTCGGGATAAATGGTGGGTACCATATATTGTTTGCAAAACATTTCAGAAACACTTATACCAGTGTACAAGGGATACTCGAACTTTATTTAAGTTTGGCCTTCCGATGAATTAAACCGAGCCAGAAAATCACATCGGCTGTTATTTCTGCTTCATTGACTTTGCTGACCTCAATAACAAGTGATGGAAATCACTGTCCTCTCAATTAAGTATCAAAACACATTATTTAATCAGAATTGTTTTAATTGCTTTTAGGAATATGATGCATTATGAAAACTATTGGTTTAAGAAAAAAATCTTTTACAAGAATTGTTTTCATCTTAATTATAATAGTTTATAAAGCTGTAAATCTTTTAAAATTCTGTATTAATTTGTACCGGTTGGGTGATGTCGTTATTAATTAAAACTTCTATTTTTTTTATAATAAATGGAAAAGATCATTATAATTCATCGACATCAGTATTTTAAAAAGAATTTTAAATTTTTGTATTTATAAACATGGCAATTTTTGTAAATACGGGCGTCCATACATGATATTATCAGAAGAGTGGTAACTATAGCAACATTTTCTCGACAAGAGTCTTCGTGAGTAACACTATCAAGCAAAGTACGTAAAACACATTAGGTAGCCCCGAAGAAAAGGGATATCTAAAGTTAAGAATTAATTTCTAAAAATGAAAAATTTTCCTTGAAGCTTTTATTTCAATTTTAATTCCATGCTAATACATCAAATCGAATATTTCTAAAAAGCAAAATATTTACTGTATTTCAAACCTAATTTAGATTGATTGGAATGGTTTTTTATAGCGCTAAAATTGGTAAAAACAACTAATCTTAGTGAATTTGTTAACACAACAATTCTCTTTATTAAAAAAGCTTTAAAAATGCGAGATACATTTCTGAAACTTTATTTGATGAAGTCCAGCTGATTTAATGATTAATTATTCTGATTTAAAACAAATGTTACTTTTATTTCAAAATATCTCAGAAAAGCGGAGGTGGGTATTTTATGAAACGTTGACACTTATCTCGATATATTTATGTCTGAGAATGTTTACTACAATGAAATAACTACAAAACATTGCTTGACGTCAGCGTTCTTTTTTTTTAAATAATTTTCTAAACTATCTAGTAATCTTAAAAATTCAAGAAAATATTTTAAATAATCTGACATTTATAATAAATGATGTTTGCTTAGTCAAGATAGTTGCCTGTAGCCAAGTTAGTAACAGCACGTTTCGGCTATAGCTGTGATTTTATTTGTGGAAAAAAGGGTACATATTCGATTCCTATCAAGAGGAACATTTTACTTTGGTCGTTTTATCTATTCATCAACTTTTATTCTCCTCAACCTGTAAAATGACATTATCTCCGCTTGAGACGTGCGACACGCCTACCGTAGATTGCCGACCACTACAATATACATTAACTAAGCTTAGTTTGTTAATGGGACTCATAGGAGTAGAAAAATTGTGGTATAATAATTTTTTATGTGGGGAGAATTTGGCTGTCCTGAAAAAAAATCAGAATTCATAACAGTATGTTTTATCATCGTTTATTGGTACCCTTGAAAAAATAAGCACATGCCTTTACTCCCAAGAAATATTCTCTCTCTCTCTTTCTCTCTCTCTCTTTCTCTCTCTCTTTCTCCATACACCCATAACCCTCCACTGCATTAAAAGTACATAGTCTATAGACTATCATTCTTTCTTTTTCTTTCTAACTACAACTACACACACGCGCGCGCGCGCACACACACACACACACACTCTCTCTCTCTCTCTCTCTCTCTCTCTCTCTCTCTCTCTGATAACCTTACGAAATCAACATTTAAAATACTGCATGTAAAGTTAAATAACGACCCATTGAAACAGGATCTGCTTCTCATGTCATCATCAAATTAGAATATTGTTTAACGAAGAAACCGAATCGTATATCCAACACGAATATATTAAGAGTTAAGTTGGATTGCAGACCTTGAGGAATGAAAACTCCTTTTTCTTGTCACCGCCAGATTTGGAGGTTGTAAAATGAAGAAGCCGAACATTTTGTCCAAATTATCCACATTAATTCCATGTCGCATATGAACATGTATAGCTTGGCTAAATTGTCACAAACCAAAAAGCAACGGTGACTCACCAATTGTGTTAATCATCGAATATACAGGCATGTATGACTTTTCCAGTTAAGAAAAACTGAGAACACTTCACTCAACTTAATGTTGAATTTTTACAATAAAAAAATTACTTTTATGCTGGCAAAAACTGCGACTAGAAAATAAACATCATTTTGAAACAGAGGATTGCAAAAAAAGAATCAAAGTTTGTATCTAAATGAAACGCCCATAAGCGGAACAAAGAAAGTAAAGAACTGAACTGAAGAAAAAGAAAAGCGAAATGTCGAAATGTAAAATATGATATATATATATATATATATATATATATTTGTAATTTCAGACAACGGACCAAATTTAAGTGTTTTTTGTTTTGTTTTTATTTTTCGATTCTCATATTGCAAACATCGCACACTCCTTTCCACACAGATATGTTTCCTTATGTTATTTTTACTCTACATTAAAACTTCTTAAACTTTTAATACCGCTGTTTGTTGTTCGCCTCTCATGGCTATTTTCTTCATCAGTTTATCGCAAAAGAAACCATCTAATGCTGGATTGGAAAACTTTGTCCATATTTTTTGGCAACATTCTTTCATTTAAATTTTCTTAAATTTTATGCTGCAGTAGTTTATTCGTAACATTATATATATATAACGGATATATATAACGGTTGACAAATTGCCAGCATTATATTTGAAGCAGAAAAAATTATACACTAATTTTTAGCAACCCAGTTTTCCGGTTACATTTGTTACCATAACTCACACTCCCGAAGATGATTTCGAAAAGAGGTTGAAAGTACTTGGGTACCTTAAGAAATGAATGAAAATATCATCTGTCAACGTTACAGCTCATTTCTGACATCTTTTGATTGTAATACGCGAAAGATTATCCGTGAGTATAAATGGATTTTATTAAAAATAAGCAAACATAAAATTTGCAATTTATTATATATATATATATGGAGAGAGAGAGAGAGAGAGAGAGAGAGAGAGAGAGAGAGAGAGAGAGAGAGAGAGAGAGAGATGAAGAGAAGCAACAGGTTTAGAATCCAGTGTTCTCCGGCTTTTACTTTTTAAAAAGTACTTAATGCGACGTAGGTCGTAGAGCATAATATAATTAATTAGATTTGTTTTTTCATTTAAAATTAATTGAATTTACACTGTGATACGGAAATGTCGATGTTTCGAGATTTAAAGCTTTTATCTCGTTATCAGGTAATATTCAATAATTTGGGTGAAAATGATTTATATATATATATATATATATATATATATATATATATATATATATATATCTTTTTCTGCTGGCATTTTTGCGCTGTGTGATGTGTATGTGGATATGATGTGTATGTGAAAGTGATGTGTATGTGAATGCGATGGGTGATGTGTACGTGAATGTGATGTGAAGGTGATGTGTGATGTGTATGTGAATGTGATGTGTGATGTGTATGTGAATGTGATGTGAAGGTGAATGTGAATGTGTATGTGAATGTGATGTGTATGTGAATGTGATGTGAATGTGATGTGAATGTGACGTGTATGGGAATGGAATGTGTGATGTGTATGTGAATGCGATGTAAATGTGAATGTGATGTGTGATGTGTATGTGAATGCGATGTGTGATGTGTATGGGAATGTGAATGTGATGTGTATGTGAATGTGATGTGAATGTGATATGTATGTGAATGGAATGTGTGATGTGTATGTGAATGCGATGTGTATGTGATGTGTGAGGTGTATGTGAATGCGATGTGTATGTGATGTGTGAGGTGTATGTGAATGCGATGTGTGATGTGTATGTGAATGTGATGTGAATGTGATGTGTATGTGAATGTGATGTGTATGTGAATGTGATGTGTGATGTGTATGTAAATGTGATGTGTATGTGATGTGTGATCTGTATGCGAATGGGACGTGTATGTGTATGCGATGTGTGATGTGTATGTGTATGCAATTTTGATGTGTATATGAATGTGATGTCTGGTGTGTATGTGAATGTTAACACACAGCTAACAAACAACATTAATAAATAGCTGCAATTAACTGAATAATAAGTAGTTAGTGTTTCAAAATTTTATCTTATTTCAGTCTTATTTGGTTTGTTTGTTTTTTGTTTTTCGTTTTTTTTTTTGACAGAACTAAAATAATAAAAATATCTGAAACGCTATCATGTTAACAGAAATTTTTAAAAAAATGAAAACTCTTGAAAAACGCAACAATTTTCACGGAAATCATTCTATAGAATGTTTTTAGTCACATTTATAAATGATATACATTTTCTACTGTGTTTTTTTAATTTAATTTTTTTTTGAAAATTTAAAAGAATAAAACGTGCCCGAATTTTTTAAACAAAAAATGGGCGTATTTTCAATATGAAACCTGATAAAAATATTTATAAATAACTTTTCTTTTAGTTTTTTTATTACAGAAATATGCACGACACGAAGGCAGAAAATAATAGTCGTTGTTGACAAAGGTATTTTTCATTGTAAACTCGCATAGAATCAAAGAAAAGGAGTAGAAAGGTGATTAATTGCAAATAAAAAATGCATGAAAATGTATTTCATGATGAAAAAACTTAGAAAGGCAGGTAATCGCAAATAAAAAGCATAGAAAGGCCGGTTATCTCAACCGAAAACCGCGATTATCTGTGAAAATTATAACTCGTAAAGCCGCAATAAACCCATTTAGATGAAAAGAACAAAGAAAAGAGAAAAATGGAGACGACGAAGAGGAGAAGGTTGTTGTTCAGTTGCTTGCAGCTGTTGAGCTTTACATTGGCTGTCAGACAGTGACGTCACTTAGAGTTCACAGTGAAAAAGAGACAAGCATGCCTACCTTGACAATCTTCTTCATCTTCACAAAACGAGATACACTACAATCTACTCGTGTGTACTATTCTATAGCAACACGAAAGATCGTGTGTGTGCGTATCTATAACGCATTCAAACAAGCATGTAAGTGTATATGTTCATACACGTACGTGTGCCAGTGAGAATATTCAAGTAACATTCAGGACACATGTGCGCTTACATATGTAATTCACGCATACTTATTTAATGGAATGTATGCATTCACACATCTATCTATCTATCTATCTATCTATCTATCTATCTATCTATCTATCTATCTATCTATCTATCTATCTATCTATTGTTTAATTGTGATAGTATTTAGTAGTTGTTTTTTAGTGGTTATTACTAATAAAATGTATTTTGGCATGCAGACTTTTTTATCGTAAAGTGCTCGATATTGGGGTATAAACAGAGGATCGATAGGTTCAAAGAGTTTTTAACTTTGAGAGCAGATTCATGCTTAACATAAATCTGCTCTATTAAAGAGACATATATATATATATATATATACATATATATCGTTCATTTAGCAATGAATTAGAACAGTCTCAGCTATTAAGCGTGTGTATAATGATAATATAAATGCTAAAAAGTATGCCTTCTTCTACCAAGCGCCCATAGCTCAGAGGTAAAATCGCCAACTGGCGCCAATTCGGTCGGGTTTCAATCCTGTGTAAAAAGCAACCGGATGTCTAACCGTACTGATGAGCTGTGATACAGCGAAATAGATCTGTCTGCGGATGACTATATATATATATATATATATATATATATATATATATATTCAAAAAAAACCCGATAATTACATATGTAGTATGGCCATTTCAGTGAGGGAAAATCTCACTTCTTCAGCGACAAAATTCTTTATTATGGAAATACAGGACAAAATTCATACACCGCAAGTTTACATGAAAGAAGGAACGAATAAGAAGAAATAAAAAAGAATAATAATGAATTAAAATGGGAGGGTGTTAAAAGAGAGAGTGGATTATGTTAGAAGGTTGCCGTGTAGATATTGATACGGAGAGTAGGGAAGAAGGTGAGAAAAAGAGAGACGGCGAAAAGGGTTCAAGATTCGATCAATGAAAAGGACTTTTAAATTACATCTGTG
Source organism: Ascarosepion bandense (assembly GCA_037127315.1). Lineage (NCBI taxonomy): Eukaryota > Metazoa > Mollusca > Cephalopoda > Sepiida > Sepiidae > Ascarosepion > Ascarosepion bandense. The sequence goes on along the minus strand of JBBBDQ010000509.1, from coordinate 553,828 downwards.
TTAAGAAATTAAAAATTAAGTGTGTTAAAGGAATGTAAGTTGGGGAAAGGGTAAACAGAAGACGGGAGGGGGAAAACGAAAACAACGGGGTAGACAGGGAAAAAAATTAAAGGAAAGATAGTGGATACCGAAAGAATAAAAATCTTCTTTATTTGGAAATTATACATTTGGTTTTGTAAATAGAGAGCCCTATTTACACTGAGCCCTCTACCAGGATCATTTTTGATACTAATGAGATTAATATTAATAAGATCTATTTTGGGATTTGACTTACGCGCCATTTTCGTTTTGTGTGTATAAATGTTTACGCGATATAATTTTATATTTAAACGGCAATACTTAAATTGAAAGTGTTTAATTATTTTTAATTCAGTTTCGTTTAAAACTTTAAGTATTCAAAACTACAATTATGAATTTCTTTTTGATCATCATCTTTCTCTTCAAAAATTGGTCAACAAATTTTACATGAAAATAGTTTTCATAAGTGCTAAAAAGAGTCTATTGGAAGCTATGTATATTTTGATATTAAGCACACAAATTAAATCCCTATACAAGTGATATGTATGTCTTCTGCTAAGTAACAACTTTTATTCAATGTAATGGAAAGATTTAAAAAGAAAAAAATGAATTGTTGGGAAAAGTATGTGTTATTTCCTTTTCAGGAAATAACACATACTTGGCTTTTTATTTTTCTTTTCTTATAAAAGATTAAATAACTTCATTTTTATTGATTTTTTTTTCTTTTTTTTTCTTCTTTTACCTGCGGAGTAGATAAACTAATTGGAGTAGATAGACTAACTGGAGTAGACAGACTAAACTATCACCCGGTTCACACTCCACCCACGTCTATTGAACAGGTGAAGAGGCTCATCCCTTGTTCCCTGTTTAGAATGTGGTTTCTGGCTTTTTCTTTTCCAATCTTTTCACTCTTACGTAGCCCCCTGCACATCAGTGGCGTTACCGCCTTGCTCGGGATGAAATGATTATATATATATATATATATATATATATATATATATATATAGTGTATCGAAGCAGCAAATAATTTTTTAAACATATACTGTTAAATATAAGAGACAATGAATGTCTATGTTTAATCATGAGCCGTTCTAAACGTCGTATTTTGGCTTTAATTTCAGTTGAAAATAAAGACAAAATTCTTCAACATTTGGATAACTTAATAATAAATTATCCAAATGTTGGAGAATTTTGTCTTTATTTTCAACTGAAATTAAAGCCAAAATACGACGTTTAGAACGGCTCATGATTAAACATAATAGACATTCATTGTCTCTTATATTTAACAATATATATATATATATATTAGGGTTAGGAAGTGACCGGAGTCTAAGCCGTGCTGATGAGCTGTAATACAGCGAAACAGATCTGTCTGCGGATGACTATAGTATATATATATATATAGTGGAACCTGTCCTATGCGACCACCCATACTGACATCAAAAACTGGTTGCATACAGCAGGTGGTCTCTCACTAAAGGCTCATAGTCATGACCTAGTTACGCCAGGAACGTATATTTCACTCATCAGAATGTACATATTATAATTTTACCGTGTAATCTGGTAATAAATAAATAAGAACATAAGAAAATGGCCTAACTTTGAAGAAATTCATTCAGCATAATTCATTTTTAAATTTTAAAAACGTATTTACAACGGACAAGAGACCAAAATATTTATTCACAAAAAATATTTATTAAGTGAACTTTAAAAAAGTCACTTATTCCTTCCCTATTCGTGCCAGTACTAAAATATGTAGGTTCGAAAAATTCACGACATATACGGTTTCAGTTTTTTTTTTTTTTAGAAGTGAGTGATAGCAAAAGAGAATCTGCGATAATAAATGGAAAAAAAAATAAACAAAACACAAAAAAAATGACAGCGATCGTGGTTGGGGGTGCAGAAACAGAGATAGAGATAGATATACCCAGATAGAAATAGAGTAGGTAGATACACAAAAAATAAAGGAACGGAAAGAGAGACATTTGAGAAAGGGACATAATTGTGATTTCCCCAATCCCTGAATTTATCCAAGTCAGTACAGAGACTGCTATAAATCCCTTAAATATGTCAAATGCAATACATGTTGTACAAAACATCCGATGTTTGACCGTGAGGTGAACTCAAGTAATGTGCATTTCAACAAGAAATAACAGTTTGATACAACACTACAGTAACAAAACAATGTCGAAGTGTTCCTGATTTAGATCAAAGCAAAATGAAATAGATTACTCATTAAGTTTCTCCTACTTTAGAAGTTCGCAGTGTACGACCAAAATGGATTTTTTTAAGCGGTCACTTCATCAGTGATTTTCACTCGTTGATTTTGGTCGCTGGTTGCGTTCTGGAGGTGGTCTCTCACTGAGGGTCAATTAACATTAGCAAATCGTCTGTGCACAGAAAAACGGTCGTAAACAACAGGTGGTCGCTGACGAAGAGGGTCGCATACTTCAGGTTCCACTGTGTATATAAAAAGCAATCGGATGTCTAACCGTACTGATGAGCTGTGATACAGCGAAACATCTGTCTGTGGATTCCGGGTGAGGAACCGCACAAAATAATGAACAACAAAACAGATATGGAGATAGAAAAGTAGGTTATATTGAACGTAATATACAAACTTGAACACGGGCTAGTAAATTCAGGAATACTATTAGTAAGAAATAAATATATAAAAGTCTTGAAGTGAAGTCGTTGGAAATAGTATATCCGTCTATATTATTCTAGCTGAGTGGGGCTCAGAGCTAGGCTGACTTCTGATGCGGTAGTTTCTGGGTAACTTCGGTATCCCTCGGTAAATTACGTATCAATTCCGGTACTCTCCGATAACTCGCACGGATCTCTACGATTTACTCTCTACTGCAACTCTATGGCAGCTGCCGTATAACACTATGGCGGAAGTATATGTATACTCAGTCGAGTCCATTATCATATATAAAGGGGAGATCCCACAATAATATATATATATATATATATATATATATATATATATATATATATATATATATATATATATATAAAGGGCTTACGGTCATATCAGGTTGAATACACCTGTTCTCACTCGCAACGTTGACCCTGGTCAGTACTTAGATGAGTGACCACTTGGGAATACCAGGTGCTGTAAGCGTTATTGACGGATGTGCGTTGTGGTGCAGTGGATGTCGGTTCGGAGGGGGAATCGGTGAGCCGAGTTCCAATTCCAGTCGAACACTTTGCATTAACTTACGCACTGGTACCTTTGGGAAAGGTATTAATCCGTCCCTTCCCTCCAGTTATGGGTTAAATAACTGAGATCTCTTGTTCATGCGATCTGTGGCAGACTTCTGCACCAATTGTTTGTTATCAGCAGTTCCAAAAAGTGTGGATGGTGCTACACAAGCCTTCACCACTTTAAACAATTCTCTGTGTGGTAGTCTAACTGGTTTAGACGCTCATACGTCGAAATCGACGAGAGAGTCCATAATATAATAAAAGGCCATCTGTGTGTGTCTGTTCCCTATGCACGCCTACATTTTTTAAGCTACGTCATTCAAACTTTCTAGGGACGCAAATCTACAGGGACGCCAGGTCGATACATACTTTTTGAATTTAAGTTCAGCAATTTTCCTTTTTCGCACTATTTGGCAAATGGTGCAGATTGTTTACATTTGTTCCGTAAAACATCTAAGATCTAAGATGGTTGCTAGATTACGTCACAGAAATCAAATCACACGTGTCAAACGCGACTAAAAAAAAAAATGAGCCGTTATATTTAATTTTTATTCCGATGTTTTAAAAATTCATTTGGTTAACAAAAAATGTGAATATTTTCCCCCGTAATTTTAAAACAAAAGAAATGTTAAAAAAAGAATAATTCTGAACTGAGAGCGTAATAGTTTTTATATTTCTATATTTTTAAATATTCTTCGAAAATTTCTGAACTTTTTATATTTCTAATTTCAGGTAAACAAAATAAATAATTTTTATTTTTATGTTAAATTCATTTAGTCAACAAAAAATGTAAATATTTTACCCTGTAATTTTAAAACAAAAACAAACGCAATGTTGTTTATAATGTCACACAAAACATCAAATCCCGTTTACGCAAAACAAAAGAAAATAGATTTTTTAATGGGTTTTTTTAACAATTTTTAAACAATAATTTTTAATATAATTATTTTTTTATATAACCGAGTCCTACAACTAAAATGTTCTGAGTTACACGGGCAACGCCGGACTATGATGCTAGTATATATATATATATATATATATATATATATATATATATATATATATATATATTAATCGTATCACCCCGAGCAAGGCGGTAACACCACTGATGTGCAGGGGGCTACGTAATAGTGAAAAGAGTGGAAAAGAGAAAGCCGGAAACCACATCCTAAACAGGGAACAAGGGATGAGCCTCTTAGCCTGTTCAATAGACGTGGGTGGAGTGTAAACCGGGCGATAATGCTGCAGTACTGGCTGCAATATCACACCAACCCGTTAGCAACTTTATGTTGAGAAAACCCAGTCATAGAAACTATAAGTCTTAATGGGCTCCATTCTTATAAATCTTAGGTAATCTATAAAGGCGAGGATGAATAGAAGTTTTTGTTGGATGAAGATGTTTTTGTTGAACTTAGGAAGTCTGCCACCATGTCTGTCGATTTCAGTTTTGACAATGTTATATTTTATTTTTATTTATTTATTTATTTATTTTTGCTTTTTTTAATCATTTCAACCCAAGCAAGGCTGTACTGCCACTGATGTTCAAGGGGAGTTAAAGTTTTAGGCAGGAGGAGAGTGAAGACAAAGACGAACCAGCTACAGGGAATGAAAGAGAAAGACCAAGAGAAGGATGTGAACACAGGAGTGAAGACAGTTGCGAAGGTAGAGAGAAAGGAAAAGAACAAGATACACGGAGTGATGTAGAAAGAGCTGGAGTTAAGTTGATAAGAGATGGGAATTGACTTTGCATTTAAATTCCTGGTGGTTGTAGCCGCCAGAAAAGCAAGTATATGGAAGGGAGTTCCACAGGCGGGAATCGCGAGTAAAGAATCTAATGGAGTAGAATTATCGCCTGCATTTGGTTGATCTAATTGTAAATGAGTGAGACCTTGTTACCAGTCTGGTTGTCCGATTAAATTCTTGTGGAGGGGGCACCAGTGACCCAATTTCGTCAGAGCAGAAGCCATGAAAATATTTATATAAGAGACAGAGGGAAGCCACATCCCGCCGGTAAGAAAGTGGTTGGAGTCGAGCTGCCAGGTGGGGACCAATGACATTACAGATTCTCCTTTGGAGCCTGTCGAGAACACTGAGATGAACAGCAGTGGCGCCTGACCAGATATGACAATTATATTCCACGCACGGATGGATTCAGGCGGAACAAACTTCCTGGCCCGACACAGTGATCCAACCTTCCTAGCAATGAATTTAGCTATTGATTCAATGTAGTGATTCCACTTGAGGTCGGAAGATAAGGTAAGGCCGAGGAGGCGCAGTGTATTGCTTTCAGAGAGACTCGCTTGGTCCATGCTAAGAGGTGGCAGGAGAGATTGCATGTGATGGTTGACAGGAGTTTCGTTTTAGAAGCATTAAAATTTACAAGCCACTTCTTACCCCAGTCCATCACTGAGTGTAAGTCCTTCTCAAGATCAGCAGCGAGTTTGTGTTTTTCCGTCTCGCCAGATTTTTTTACTGATGCGGGTGTTAATGTTGGTGTCATCTGCGTAGATGCCTACTTGGGATTTGATCATGTCTGGGAGATCATTTATGAAGATTAGAAAGAGCGTCGGGCCTAGGATAGAGCACTGGGAGACACCAGCGTTCGTGCAGTAGGATGTGGAAGCATGCTCATTCAAGACGATATTCATTATGTGGTTAGATAGGAAAGATTGGATCAGATCAAGCAAGCATCCGGTGATACCATAGCCCTGAAGCTTGCGCAGAAGGTCAGCGTGCCAAACCCTATCAAAAGCATTGGAGATATCCAGAGCAACAGCAAGAGCCTCGCCGGATTTATCGAGGGCCTGGTATATGTACTCGGTGATGGTCGTTAGCATATCGGCAGTAGACCTTGCTTACAAAGCGGAATCCATACTGACTGTCTGAGAACAGTTTATGGGCAGTAGAACTATCTCAGCATAGGAAATAGCTTCGAACACTTTTCCGAAAATTGATACGAGGTTGATAGGGCGATAATTGGATGGGTCCGAGAGTTCCCCTGAGTTCTTAAACACAGGAACCACAGAAGGGGACTTCCAGTAGGCAGGAAAACAGGAAGTAGAAAGGCAGTAATTATAGAGTTTAGAGAGAACAGAGTAGGGTTCAGGGGCAAATTTCTTCAGGACAATGACCGGGATTTCATCACCTCCGCTCGCCTTATGGGGGTCTAGCTTTGATATTATCTTAGATACCAGAGACTGATTTATGTAAACATCTTCCAGTTGAGCCTCAGTTCTAAGAGGGAAGTCGGGTGCAGGTACTTTTGACGAGTCAAATGTGGAGTTTGATGAGAATCTGCGAGCAAAGTACTTGGCCTTGTCCACAGGTGTCGTGAGGACCTCAAATTTATTGATTAAGGGAGGGATGGAGCATTTGCTGTTGTTCAGCACACGTTTGCACAGCCGCTAATAGTCCTTTGAGCCGAACTTGCGGTCATCTATGCGCTGCCTCATTCTCTCAGCAAACAACAGCTTGGCGTTATTCAGGATCCTCTTACACTCATTACGAGCAGAGACGAATAGGCGCCTATTTTGGTCAGTTGCGTGGCTCCGAAATAACCGGAAGTAGTGGTTTCTGCGGGCAATGGCGGCCGAACAGAGAGGAGAGGACCAGGGGGGCGGAGGAATGATGCTTTGGACGGAACTTTCTGGTCGGTATGAAGGCATCAATGCCAGCTTTCACCCAGGAGGAGACCTCAACTGGGAGACTGAACACTTTCCCCAAGGGACGTCGCATAGGAAATCGCGAAAGGCATCCCAGTCTGCTCCTTGGTTGCAGTAGAAGATCCTGTTGGTATGAGGCTCCTGGGCGGAGTGAGAGTGAAGAGAGCTATTAAGAGAAACAACAGTGTGATTGGAGTTAACGAGAGGGTAAAGCTGCGAGACTGGGCAGGAGTCAGGTACAGAGGTGAAGCAGAGATCGAGTAGAGAAGCGTGTCCTGAAGGGATACTGGGAAAGCGCGCGGGGAAATCCACCATTTGCATAAGAGTTTGAGAAATAGCAAAGTTCATGGCGTGAATGCCAGCTGAACCAATGACGTATTGTCAGATTGATAGTATAGCAATGGGTTCTCCTTTGGGACCTGTTTTGGCAAATATATTTGTAGGTTTACATGAGAAGAGCCTACTCTTAAGTCCTTTTAGGCCTACGGTTTACTTTCGTTACGTTGATGATACTTCTTGTGTGTTCAACAGTGAATCGAAAGTGGACCAATTCTTTTCCTTATTCAAAGGTGTTCATCCGGATAAGGAGGTCAGTTTCTTTTTGCACTTCTTAGATGTTCTTGTTCATAGAACAGTTTCCTCTTTTGTCAGTTTTGTTCATAGGAAACCAATCTTCACGTGTCTTTATACTTGTTGGAACTCTTTTTGTCCGAAACAATGAAAGGTCAATTTGATCAAGTCATCGACACATAGGATTTGGGTGATGTTTTTCGATGATATTCTGAAAAAATTAAATCGATTTTATTACGAATACTTTTTCGAACAATGGGTATCCTTTAGACATTGTTCAATCACTTATTCGTGATAAGATTTCTGAGTATAAAAAATTTAAATCGTTAACGGTTCAAAGATGTCGAGTCTATCTTCGGATACCATATTTGGATAGGCTTAGTGAGATTCTTGCTAAACGTATTTCATTAAGTTCACGCAAGTGCTATTTTTCAGCAAATGTTTGCATTGTGTTCAACACAAGATCTATCCTTCCGTCTATGCGTAAAGACGCTTTACCTCCTCATCATATTAAATTTGTTATTTATTTTTTCAAATGTAGTTGCGGAATTGATTTCATCGATAGAATGACGCAACACTTAGATGTTAAGATTAATCAACAAGTGCCTACAAAAATAATGAATAAAAAATTTTCGTCTGGTGATACCATTCGAAATACATACGGGTATTTATTGCGGACCATTTAATTAATAATCTGAGCTGTAATTTTAGTGTGGACTGGTTCATTTTCGAGTGAATTGACACATTTTCTTAATCAACTCCGAGTGGAGTGTGTAATTGCCATTGCCACATGAAACATGCGTAAGAGAACTGACAACTGTGGGTATATATTGTAAAAGGTTTTATTTCCTTTACAGTGCTTGTGCAGCTGTGAAAACTGCAATTAAGACAAAAAATAACACAAGCACATGGAGGAAGAATGTACACAAGGATAGATAATTACAAAAGTCTAAAAAATAGGAAAATAAACGATGAAATTTACATAAAATAATTGTAACAAAACAGGGAAATTATAACAAGGGTTTAAATCAACAGGAATCGTTTGCGTCGCCAAAGCAGTACATTTTTACAAATTAAGAAAGGGTCTAAAAGGCAATAAAAATTTAGCAGAATTAAAATTTCATTAACTATAAAATTTGTCTAGGGTTTGCTGGAACGTGAATGGAAAAATGTTAATTACCTCGTGTGGTCTATAGCAATTGGGTTACTCCCTAACAGTACCGAAAACGAATGTGCTGCCACTGGAGATAACAATTTACCGCTGACCTCTTAGGAGGTCTCAATCCAAAAAGACTGTTAAGTGGGTTTCTATTTCTTAGGCAGAGAAGAAAAAATTCTATATTCTAGAAAAGGTTGCCGTAAAAACAGCTCATTTGTTATATTTTTACTTACTTATTCTAACTTTACTGTTTTGTTTCATACTTTTCATTTTGACCTCATTATTGTTTTACGTTATCCTAAAATATAAGGAACTATATTTTCTGGCAACATTGTCCCAAGGGGTGCCAAGGCCGCCGGTCAAGAATACAGGGCTGGCTTCAGCGAAGAAACGAACCTGCTGATTTTTACATTAACGTTTGGTAGCAAATGGTGTCTGGCGGCAACTACAGAGTGGGACCTAGTTTCGTTTAGGGTGAATAATCAAGAGCCCGACCTCGCCTTAAGCTCGATCTAAGATATATTTTTGACTGGGCTGAAGGGCTCAGAATCCCCACTTTGACTTTGTGTCGCATTTGCCTTTCTGGGAAGGTGATAAATACCAGTATTGATTGATTCTCTATTTTATCCACAGTATTTGTTTCATCTGAAGGTGCTGGAGACGATTTTTGACAGGTCCAGGAGGCCCTCTTTTTATAAACAAAGAGAGTGTTTGCTTGGACTTGCTTTGTTGAGTCTCTATCATCTTTAGGTGAAATAACTAAAAACAAAAAAAAAAAAAAAAAAAGAATCCCCCCCCATTTTTTTAAATATGTATATATATTTTCATAATTTTCCCCGTTATAGTTCTGATGAGTGGGGAAAGAAATGGTTAATTGGTATTTTTTGGTTTAAATATTTGGCATGGCTTGTAGTAATTAAATTTCTTTTGTCTTTATCGCCACATTGAAATTCTGTACCAATAAGGACATATGCTTATATAAATCACCTGGAGATATCGAAAGGCTAGGATCCAGGTCGCGGAAATAAATCATTTCCAAATGAAAAATATTAAAAAGCTCTACAATATAAACGTATTGAACACATTTCAATACAACTAGATACAAGCCTAATTTAATTATGACCAAAAACTAATTATATATATATATATATATATATATATATATATATATATATATATATATATATATATTTATTGACAGTATTTATTTATTTCTATTATTATATATATATATTTGATATTTCAGACCGACCTCGGCCTTTCATCAGAAACAAATGATTTTAAAATTTAAACTAGAAGCGTCCGTCGCGAGAGCGTTCGTCGAGAGATGTTTACATCACGTGACGTAGAAAGCGATAGAGTTTTTTAATAAACGTATGCCTATCTCTAATCATACTTTTAAATGTTGTTTTAAAGAAAAATTTTTAAAGTGTATCTAAAAATTGTTTAACTATTGAAATATTTATAAAGATTCAAAACACCTAAGTCCCTATTTAACCCTAGCCTATATGTATTTAATTTTAAAATCCAGTATTTTTCTTTCTTTCTGCGTGAGTATGTGGAACTAAAATCAGAATCTATCAGTAAACATTTGCAGTTTTCTAATGTTTGTCCTGGTTGATTGAAGTGTTGGGCTAAACCACCCATAGATGCAATGAAACAAACACCCAACCTATCAGCTATCCTCACTTCTACCATATATCTAAAAAATACAAACCTATCAGAGAATTTCAGATGTAACAAATCTCGTTGTTTAGTTTGCAAACATTTAGTAAACGATGCAGTATTTTCTCTACCTAACACCAAAATCAAATTGCACCCATCACGCCTCACCTGTGACAGCCAAAATATAATACATTTTCTCTTCTGTTCAATATGTCCAAATAGTGGATATATTGGTGAATCTGGAAATAGATTTAGATTTCGTTTCAATAATCATAAAGTAAGCATACGCCAAAACAACCCTTACTCACCCATAGCCCAATACTTCAATCAACCAGGACACACATTAGAAAACTGCAAATGTTTACTGATAGATTCCGATTTTAGTTCTACATACTCACGCAGAAAGAAAGAAAAATACTGGATTTTAAAATTAAATACATATAGGCTAGGGTTAAATAGGGACTTAGGTGTTTTGAATCTTTATAAATATTTCAATAGTTAAACAATTTTTAGATACACTTTAAATTTTTTTCTTTAAAACAACATTTAAAAGTATGATTAGAGATAGGTTTACGTTTATTAAAAAACTCTATCGCTTTCTACGTCACATGATGTAAACATCTCTCGACAAACGCTCTCGCGACGGACGCTTCTAGTTTAAATTTTAAAATCATTTGTTTCTGATGAAAGGCCGAGGTCGGTCTGAAATATCAAATATATATATATAATAATAGAAATAAATAAATACTGTCAAAAAATACATTTTTAAACTTACAACTTTTTAGTAGTTTTTCCTATACATATTAAGACAGTATTCGTGGATCATCATTATGCTATATATATATATATATATATATATATATATATATATATATATATCAGCATGCAGTGTGGGTATAGAAGAATCCAAAGGAGTATCCTGTACATACAGTGGTAGGATAACTCACTAAGAGAGCTCTAAACATATATGCATATAAATACATATAGAGCAAATATAAGAAAAATTAAGACAGACACGTTATTTCATGGTGAATCGGAAATGTAGGTCAATTTCAGGTGAACCATCGTCAGCTTCCGTCTTTATTTAACAAAAAATTTTACACGAATGAGATTCACAAAAACCTAAAAAGACGAATAAAAATAACGGTCGCTCCCTTAAAAGAAAAAAATAAGAAAAATACATCAGTTTGGCGAACACATACACATATTCATACACAATCATATATACACGCCAAATATGACACAAAACAGCTGACACGCAACATATGACACAAAACAGATGACACACGTAGCGGCCAATGTCAACAAAATTTCGAAGATACATTCTTCTAACATTTAGGTTGCAAACTCGTGGATTTGAAATGTAAAGAAAGTGGGTTAGATGAGAAAGGGAGAGTGAGATAGAGAAAAAGAGAGAGAACGAAAGAGAGAGAGGGGGTAGAGCGTTAAAATGAAAGGTTAATTATATTAAAGCGTAAACGAAAAGAGAAGGAAAAAAAAGAAAAATGGATCAGAGGAATAAATTTAAATTAGAAACTAGTGCAGGTAAATTTTCCAGTCAGCCGTACAGTTGTAATACCGTATACTTTTAGTACTATAAAAAACATATATTTGAACACATACAACTCACATACACACGTAAATACGTACATAATTACCTGCATACACACATACGTATACCCATATATGTACACGTACACAGATACATATATACATATACACCTCCTCCGTCATACACTCTCCACCCATAGGACAATCAATTTTAATTCTAAAATTGCATTTTGTTATGTTCTTGCAATGTCCAGTTGTATTCCTCATGCCTAGTAAATTCCTGGCAACTTTAGGGTTGCTTTGGTTGGGAGTTGCAGAACTAAGGCTGGCTTGACTAGTAGTTGTTTTTCTGGGGCTGGCTTGATTAGTGGTATTAGGTTTCGGGTTATCAGTTTGGTTTTTATATCTAGATAAAGTTCTTCTATTGTTGGAACTGATTATATTTTCTATATTTTTAGTGCAAGAATAGCTGATTTTTAAGGTTTTTCTGTTAAATATTCTATGAAGGGGACTAGAACTGCTAAAATGTTTATCTACGAGTTTTAGAAAATATTTACCTATATTAATATTACATAATTTGCAAAATTGAGGGTTGAACCAAATTGCTTTCTTTCTTCTGTTGGTCTTATTGTTATTACTATATTTCAAGGATTTGTAATAAAAAAGCGGCTTTTGAAATCCGCTCTTCTGTAAAGCCTAGTTATATGTTGTTTTTTTTATGCGTGTCAAAATTTTTTTGGTTAGAAGATAGTCTGTTAATTCTAGTATTAACTGAGTTAGGAATTTGTCTCAGTACACGTGAGGGGTGGTTGGAGTTAATATTGATGTATAAAGGCGTTTGGTTAGGTTTTTGATAGGGTCTAAAGCTGTTACTAGAGAGGTCAAAGGTGATGTCTAGAAAATTAACTACTTTACGGTTGGTATGGATATCTAATTTAAAACCTAGGTGTTTAAAGGCGTTAGTTAATTGTTTTTGTTTTTCTAGCAATATTGGACCAGTGCTATTGTTAATAATTGCTAAACCGTCATCTCTGTATAACCCGACTAGTTCTAGGTCCCAAAATGGGTCTGCAACCTGAACGTTAGAAGAATGTATCTTCGAACATTTGTTGACAGTGGCCGCTACGTGTGTCATCTGTTTTGTGTCATATGTTGCGTGTCATCAGTTTTGCGTGTCACCTGTTTTGTGTCATATTTGGCGTGTATATATGATTGTGTATGAATATGTGTATGTGTTCGCCAAACTGATGTCCCAACCTAAATAAAAGGTTTTCCCTCTGCCTCCAATATTCTGTGTTGAGTGAAGAGATTGTAGCGGATAAGAAATTAATTAAAATCAACTTTCTTCTTCACTTTTACAAAAATTCACAATGACGTGTGAAATCCTGGTTTTCCCAAATAGAAAAAGGATTGGCCATGTGCTTAACGAAAAAGTCGAAACCAGATTTCGCAAGTAGGTGTTAAAATGATTTTTGACCAATGGGAGCGACTTGTAAGACATGGAAGGAGTTGGCGATCCAGTGTTAAATTCAAAAGGACTATATAAATGACCTCGGCGTCAGTCAAGAGTCAGAGATGGGAGCAGCGAAAGAGAGAGACACACATCTAAAATGTAACTTCAAACTTCAAGCGACTCGGACATTGTCTTCTTTCTCTTTCTCCTTATCTATTTCAACAATTACTACGAAAACATTTTGTACTAACTCTACCCTTAAACCTCTTAATAATGTTTCTAAATGAACATTAACTTCTACAACTTATGTTATTCCTCCTTTTAATAAATTTCTATTTTAACATTCAAAATGTATATTTTATTATTCCACTCTTCTACACTAATCCACACATTCCAACTGACAACCAACCTTCTGATGATGAAAAATCTTCTGATGATAATTCTGCATAAAACTTGTAAGCTGTAGGGAGTTCGGTTAAGTAAGACACAAGGCCGGACCAAAGAACCATTAACCAACTCCCTCCGCTACAAGACCATAGCAATGAAGTTTAAAGACTTCAATGAAAGACATCGAACGTTTCAAGCAGTTTCGCATAATCAATGACTGAAGTTTCTAACTTTCATTAGGAAATAAGGCTCAAACTATTAACTAAGCCTATAAAACAACTAATAAACGGTACTACATATTAATATATTTAGAACTAATAACATCGACTCACATATAGAATTCTGATGGTATTAAGTACATAAAAAATGTATTATCATTGTTGATGGCATTGGTATGTCGGATTTCATAAAATTTAATTCCACAGAAAATCCGAGCTTACATACACCTATACCTTTTCATGAGTCAACAAAAAAAGTATACACCTGTATACATTCGCCAACAGAAGAGCTCTTTTCATAAAGACTGTCGGCTCACTAAATCTTAGCATGTGCTGACGTCTGCAAAAAAACAAAATAAATACAACTTCTTATTTAGTGACTAATCAGAGTCAACGAAAAAGATCTTAAAAATTGAGCCGATACTATTTTTCACGGTTCTTATAACTATGATTTTGCCTTTCACGACAGAGAGTCACAGATCATCAAACCGGACGTTTCATCTAGACGACATGGACACTTTCTCACTCTCTCTTTCACATCGCTCTAATTGATTCTCCATTTTCCTCATTGATTTGTTGGTAACAGTAGAGACACAGCGACATCAGATTTGCCTTCTCTTCACAAATCCATTTCATCGGAATGTGAACTCTCAAAATACACATAAAAAAAACTTAATTAAACTTTCCAAATTATAAAAACAAAAATTGATGTTGTTCTTCTCGTTAAATGAATTTACACTTATTTATCTAAACGAGACCATTTTGTCTTTTTTGCAGCTTTCTGATATTTTTAGATGTGGTGTGCTCGGTTACGTTTGACACAAGGCCATTTCGCAAACATAGACGACGTTCACTACAGTTAAACTACTTTGTTTTAACGGCCTACTTTTTTTAGCCAGTGTAAGAAATGTCAACCTACTGCGGGAATTCTTCTGCCATGTCCATCATGAACCGAAAAAGAAACGTGATTGCCCAGGTGTGAATCATGTATGACACCTTAGGAAGTCACAAATGTGTATTTTTTATATGACATATTAAAACGGCTTTGTTGTTATCGTTTGTCCTATAAAGAAACAACATTTCATTAAGTTATATTTCTTAAGAACAGATGTGATTCAACTGGAAGATTTTATAAGAAATTAATTCTGCAGCATCCAATGAATCTTCTTTCATTTTACAAGTATGGCCTTTCGTCGCACTCGTTTTGTCTGAGGGTAATTCAATAAGCCCCGTGACGTTTTGACTAATACTTTAGTAGAACAATACTACAATTCAGAACTTAAAAGGATACATTTTTTCCATCCAGTCCATTTGTCTTACAATGCACTTGATGCAGGTTTTCCCGAATTTGGATATAATCCCGGGGAAAAAAACGATTTTGGTGGAGTCATTTGTCATGTACTATAATGCAACTCGATGTAGTCTACGACTACATCGAGTTGAATACACCGGTTCCCGTCCGATCACCGAAGTTAAGCAACATCGAGCCTGGTCAGTACTTAAATGGGTGATCATTTGGGAATACCAGGTGCTGTAAACGTAAGGACCAAGAATGGTCCACCGCTCCTCTAGGTTTGGGGGTTAGGTGCAGGGCTAACGACCTTTCCCCGTCAAAAACAGTTTGTTACAGATGCACCATCTGGGTGTGATGGATAAAAGATGATGATGATGATGATGATAATGCAACGAATGTTCCTGAAGCGCTTAAGCATTAGACGCTGCAGTAGTTTATATATGAACACGAAATGAGTGTGCATTGACCTGCAAACAAAAAAATAAATTGATAATATACTTCTGCGGATTCTTTTGCTTTATTGTCCACGCATTCCTATGGCAATTTTGGCAAAAGAAAGTCGAATAATCTCTCGTTTTCATCCAAAGTAATCCTCATAAACTGGTGACCATCCAAGTCTAGATAGTTAAGTTTACATTTCCATTTAACTCATAGCTAGAAGGAGAAAAATGCATTTACGTTTTTCCCAAGGACATTAATGTGAAATGAATGTAACACACTTGACTGGAATTTGAACTAAGGTCGTCCATTCCTCTTTTTATGACCATAACCGTTACGCCACCCACAAAAGACCATAAAATGTAATGTACTCAATTTACTGTTTATATGTCTAGTTAATGTTCCAGTACTGTTTCTTTTTAGTCTCTCAAATACTTTTCCTACATAAAGGTGAGTTTTACATTTCTTTAGGTTATTAACTGCGAATGATGCCCAATCCACCCATTCTCTAATATTTACTCTCCACTTCGAAGTGGTGGGTTCAGATTTCCGTTTCGAAGTGGTAAATACAGGTTTCATTTCCATTGATTTTCAGGAAAGCATCAGATTCTCTGTGAAAGTGGCCCAGTAAAGCTTAACAGGTCTTTATACGAATTTTTTTTTTATAATCGTTGTTGAGTTGTTTAGGGTTCCGTTTTGTACTTTATGAAAGGCAAGTCTGCAAGAGATTATTTCATATTTACAACCATGGCTACTGTCACATGACCGATAGCAACTCGTCTGAATAATGGCGCGGATGTTGCCTTCAGTTGTGGATCTTGTTGGACGTCCCTGCTCTCCTCACTTGCTTAATCAATCTCCACTAATTATCGAACTTCCAAATGCATTTATACACACCCCACCGTAGTAAGAAATTGTTCCCAAATTGTGCTGAAAGTCTTCAATGAATTGCAGCCCTTGATATACCTTTGGTCCACGAATAAAAAAAAAAAAAAAAAAAGATCATTACGTTACTTCTGTGTAAACTAGGAGTTCATGTTTTTTTCTATAGACTCAATATTCATTGAACAACGACGAGCGTTCAATCTAGCGATGACAGATATACCATAACTCCCTGGGTGTATGCAGAACTCAGGGTGGTTAGCCTAAAGAAAAATAAAGATAACTATTCATAATCGTTGATTCATTTTCGTATTTTTTAAAATTTAGAGCTTAGAATTTTAAAAAATAAGAATTCATTTCCAATCTGAGCATTATAGATATTCGAAGAAACATTTCAAATTGAAGCGAATGCAGATCGAAGAATTTGTGGTTGGTTTCCTGACCAGAAATTAACCTTTTCAGAAAAAACACTTTCAACTCTGGGCACGAAAACTTATCGTCTCCACGTATAACATCTGCGATTTTCCATCGGATGGAATCAGAAAAGTGGATATTATTGTTATTTCTGGTCTTATCGCTTTTCTGTTATTTTCGGGTGATGTTTAACGTATAGACGTATCAATTATGGCACTAGAACCCAAAGCAATGTTTAATAGGATTAATCTCGCGAATTATTCTTAGTGAGTTCAACCTTAATTAGTTGCTGGACTTAATTGTAAGACTTAACTAAACAGAAAAACCGATAAGACGTTGTTACCTTTTAAAAGGAAATTGAACAGAAAGTGTAAACCGAACGTCGTATGTAATTTTGATGCAACCCAGCGGAGAGTAGTACTATAGCGGGTATCTTATCTCATTTATTGTTTTTCTAGTTGTAGTAGAATTCCGTTCTAGTGAAGGGTAATTTGTATCCCGTTGCAGGTTAACGGAATTTGGCCTTGTGGAAGATAGCCCACTATAAGTCATAAAATGATTATAAAATCAAGAAAGGCAATTTGAGTATAAAATAACATTTATATATACACATTTCAATTAATGTTTTTACAATTAAAATAATACTTGAATATAAGTCCAACGGAGGTTAAAATGTTCATAGAAAATAATATAATGCTGAAGAGATAAAAGAATGTAGAGGAATGTTTCTTTTGAAGTTGCCACATCTAAAGTCAGTAAGTTGGTTTGTGTGGAATGTCTTTGAAGAGGTCAATAAGTACTTTTGAGGAATGTCTTTGAAGGGGTCAGTAAGTATTTATGAGACAGGGAGAAAGAAAGAGGTCAGCATAGTAGCCGCTCGACTTAAGTCAAGAGGATATTAATTACACTCTTCTCTCGTTTTCCCGTCTGTCTAACGATGCTTTATCTCCGCTTTTTATATCTGCCTTTTGGATCAGAAGCTCGTTTGGTAATTTCATACTTGAATTTGATTCTGGGCTTCCCATTGGCTGGTAAATAAAATTCGTGTTGGCTCACGAAACGTAAATGTGATATTTGGTTAATTTTTATTTTTCAACCGGAACATCTGCGCAAATCCACCTGCGCGAAGGTGATTTTTATTCATTCGCTTTCTGGTCGGCATAGAGCCAACATCCGGTTCATCGCTTTTGCTCGGTCGGTATTACCACAGTACCCTTTATGAAAAAAGTCCAACGGTCCAACTTCGAAGGACATGGTAAAAACTAGGTGCTAGGCCTGATTGTAATGTACAAATAATACCACATAGTCAAATTGACTTAAATTTTGTGCAATGCGTTGTATAATTTTAATCTGTTTTTATTTTTTTGCACACTGGCTCATAAAAAGTAACATCAAAAAATGTACGTACATTTTTTTCGGTTTCTCCATTGTCCTAAAAGTTGGTATAATATCTTGTATAATACTAATAGATTTTTTTCTTGTTTCTAATGTAACGATTGTTCTCAACGGTTGCTGGTATTATTTTATTTTGGTCATCTAAAATTCAAATTTAAATTCAAATGAACTTATAAACGCCACATAGTAAATAAAACCAGGATTGTTTACAATTAAACAAAAAATTCAATCTCTATACTTTTTGGCCGAAATTGCTGCCTATTAACAGTAACAAGTTAAGGTTTCGAATATTGTTTTTTTTCCTAAACTAGAAAATAATCATAACAATCTGCCTAGTCTCAAACTTTGTATTGAACAAAAACCTAAAGCTTAGCATTTTTATCTCAAATACGTAACTGTCACTGTATTGCCTTTATTCCATCAGGTACGTAACAATAAGTGTAGGGTACTCAGTGAGAATCGAATTCAGTGGTACGTAATAATAATGATCTGATGACTATCTTATTGACCATTACTACAAACAAGTGACAACCACTGCGAAATTGTAGTCGTAAGCATAAGATAATTTTGGTGCACCGGGTGTTCCTTACAACAAAAAAAGAAGTTAACTTTTTATGAACGTGATATAATTCGTCAAAAAATAAATTAATTGCAAATCCTGTTATTTTCACACAAATATTTTTTAAAATACTGAAAGACAGCCAAATTACCCAGTGAAACAATTTAGTGTTTGGAGAAGTTGTACTTCTTCATATTAGGTTCAAAATGATCACCTCTTTTTCTTTGAATCTCGAATGCAGGAGGACTGGAGGAGTGTCACTGGTTCGTAAAAGGTCGGGTTGAAATTTATTTAGAATTTATTAATTTTATATCGAAATATTTTTTATTAAGTTAAAAAAAATAAGTATTAATAGTCTTGTTAATTTAGTTTTGAGAAGTAAATATCTACATTATATCGTTTTTAAAGAAAATCCGTTCACTTAAATAGAATGCTACCTACATTCTCTCGGCCTGTATTGGATTGTCATTGTCACCGTTGCAAATTTTCTTGAAGAGAAATATTTCCAAAGTAAAAGACAAACGAAACAAAATAATTTAAGTTCTATGGAAAGAAAGAACGGGTTATGATTACTAAATACACTAGCGTTGGGGACACAAATAAAACAAAAATTAAAAAAAGGTAATGCTAACTCCTATTCACGTGGCAAATTCTCAAAGAAAAATGTGCTAGAAATATTTGTGGCGAAACGGTATAACTTTATTTGAAACATTCATTTAACAATTCTAAAATTAACCTTAATTACTATTCGATGTACAAATAATGTGAAATTCTTCTGAAAAAATAGATTAACTGCTATTAAAATTTGGTTATTGGAGTGGAGAAAATTACGAGAATAAAAATCGCTTTGGTTCTCTCGCAGAAAAATTACTATAGCAAACAATAAATTCGAAAATCTCTAGAATTAAACAAGATGTTGGTGACATTTTATTTAAAATAATTTAAAACAAAAGTTTCGCTTGAAATAATTATTTTTCTGTTGAACGCTCTGCTTCAATAGAAAAAAAGTTGATCAGATTTGCAAATTTTAAGTAAACCATATCGCCGATCGGAGTTTAAACAAAAAAAAAAAAAAAAGAAAGATAAAAGGCACAGTTACCTCCCTTTAATTTACTATCTTTATGGTTTGTTTTTAAAATGATAAAATGTTTAAAGAAATTTGTTTATTTAAATGAGTTAAAATCATATAGATTTCTGTCTTATGATATTCATAATAGAAATGTAATCAATTAAACATTGTTAGTGTTTTAAATGTCTTCTTCTATGTTAAATTGTTTCCGATGAATGTGTAGAGACAAAAAACGCCAGTCATACTCTCTTTGCGCAATAATAGTCAACGAGTCAGTCATAAAAATCTTTGTGCTTTGTAAGTTCAGTCCTCACTGGGTGTCAAATTATTGTAACCTTGTGTCGTACTAAACTGACTTTTCCTGCTACTGGTATTGCTTGTTTGCTATATAACATTTTTAACATTTCTTTTTGAGATTTATTTATTGTACTTCAATGGTCCCTGTTGGGTTACGGAACAAAACATTTAGAATGATTAAACACTCCTCTCTGTACTATGTGTTCAGTTTCTGGGCACAAAGGGTTTTTAATCTATTTCATCTTCTTTCTTTCAGTTATCTCATTGTAAAAAAATTTATTTGTGCAGGTTGAAATATTGCCTTTCTTTTCCCACGTATTCATTTTGTCTTGCACATGCGCAGTACACATTGGAGTTATTTTTCCTTAAATTTAACGTTTTTCGTTTCTTTCCTTTTATGATATTTTTTTTAATTGCAACGTAATACATAAAAAGTTGTGTACACATGAAACGGTGTGTAAAACGCATTTAGCTTTGTGATGAAATTTTGCGAGGAATATATGAATTTATTTTTATGCAAACGTTTCCTGATCGAGTAAAAATAAAACTGAATTTGTAAATATCAACGTAGAGAAGAACAACCCCTCTTAAGTTATTATTTACGTCGTAAATAATAACTTAAGAGGGGTTGTTCTTCTCTTTTCTTTTCACAATTCGTTTAAAGTTTGTATTAACCATCATTTCAATTCACATCTATCGCTATTCGATCATTCACACACACACACACGCACACACAATAATTTATATATATATATATATATATATATATATATATATATATATATATATACTTACAGTCCCCTGTGGAATTTTTTACTACGTACCAAGGATGCTATTGTCCTGCATCGATGGCACGACTTTATGCGTTATGCAATCATCTGATGCCGATTATAAACTTGGTTTGTAATATGCAAATAATAACTGTAATGTTATAATATAAATTATGTTTGTAATACGCGCACCTGATGATAACATAACGCATAAAACACTGAGTCGTTCTATCAACGTAGGGCAATATGTCTATTTATTAATATCCATAAAATACCTATGTTCATACTTACATTAAGCTCTGTTTTGTTAACACCTG